>OZ014469.1:13383111-13895918 GCA_963965965.1 Trididemnum nubilum
CACGGGCGACTTTTAGCTGCGAGAATCGACATTTTGCCTTTTTTCTTTCTCAAATCGCGTAGGTCACTTACACGGCGCAAGATTCACGTGTGATTTTGTCTGCGCGATATCGCCAGACACGCCCCTAAAAAATCAAATCGCAGCAGTCACTCACACGGAAGAGATTTTACCGCGATGCTCGCATACGATTACAACTCGCAGAAGTCGCTTACACGTTGAGACTGCGTGCCAGTGATTCTCGCCAAATCGAGTCGGTGGAAGAGTCGCTATCGCACTGGTTGTTCACTTACACGGTGCGAGATACTGTAGTTTCAAAGCGCTGCTTGCTGGTTTTGAATTTGCAAAAGCCAACTGCTGCAAAAGCACTTCAAATGCGCCGCTTGTCAGCTTTTGCATTTGAAACAATCACGCTTCGGAATTTTGAAAGCGAAATTGTATGAAGCCAACGCAAGCGTAAAACGAAATACAAGGAATACAATTAAGCAGCTAATTTCGTTAAAACTTGCAATGAAAATGCAAGGTGAAAGATGAAGCACTAAACGCTTGAAATTACTCGAAAAGCTTATTTACTCTGTATCATTCCGAGTTAGCTTGGATGGAGCAGAGTCAAGCGGGCATTAATACTCATAATTTATGATAAAATTCTGTCATTTACCCTTAAGGTCTTTCTCCCCTGCAACCTGCAACCCATCTCTGATTGTGTTTCTTGTTTGGTTATATATAATACTTTGGTAAAATAAACAATAAAATTTATCAGCATTTTTGTGCAATTAATTCTAAAAACACTTTTGAAATTACCTTTTCTCCAAGCATGTGTGACTGACAAATTCATATTGTTTATTTCCTTAATAGTGTACAAGTATTTCGTATTTTATAGCAGATCTGTGCTGTTATATCATACGAAATACCAATTGTTAAATTTTATTTTTAAGTTTACTTTTTGAGTTCTTCTGCGGTGATACCAGGCGCCTTTTGTCGCTACTGAAGCACTGGCTCTTTTTTAATTTAAACCAACATTCAAAAAACCATATAGCATTTGTATAATACGTGTTTTCATGTGAATTTGTTATGGAGCTACTAAACCACAGCTGTTACAAAGCATCAATATCCTTAACAATAAAATAAGCAGCGCATGCATTTGCTAAACGCTAGGCAATTACAGTAAGTATAGTGCGGAGGATGAATTATTATGAACAGTGCAAAAATACGTCATTGACTTCAGGTGAAAACTCATTCCTGGCGTAATTCAAGCGAAAAAGCGCCATAAAACCACTCGGAATTGAGAACATGATTTGCTTAGAAATAGCATTTTCATGAAATTAATGTTTAATTACAATATGCGGCACAGTAGATGTTATGTTTCTCCACTTAAATGTGGTTATTTGAACCGCAAGAATTGCCGGTAGGCTACAGGCAATCTCGGGTCAGAAAAGAAAGCAAACGCTAACACGTTTTTAGCCGACAAAAACCAGCGGATGGTACTTGCCTACAAGATGCTGGACCCAACGAGTGAGCATAGGGTGTAGTGAGCCTGCACTGCTAGCACTGTCAAAGCACCGATTGACCTTTTTTTGTGTTGCCACGCTCTAGTTTCGGAATTCGGCCGTTTCTTACTTTTAGTTTGCTCAGTTTGGGCACGTCACCTTATTTCCTGCAGCCATTGGCTGCAAGCGTTTTAAAAATTACGCGCTTTTTGGCCGAGTTACCTCTGATTCTGGCATTCCGTTTCATTCGAGCAATTGGCAAACGGACGTAATTTATTTTGAAGACCGCTCGTACGGCACTCTATTAGTTCATTACTTTCAGGTTAAATTTCAGTTGTTTTTTGCCATGCCGTACTGTTCCATATTATTTATTTTGTCCGAACAATACAGTTTAAGTTGGAGAATTTCAATTGTCGTTTGCCCAGATGTACAGGGTGAAGGCTTCAGAGTTTCGCTGGAGCACCTGCAGTCAACAGTATTACGGAGGGCTTCTGTAACAAGCACCTCCATTTCCAAAATATATTGTCCCAACGCCATTATTGAGAATTCATTGTCTTAGCTATTGTAGGGTTTTCAGATTTTTAACTTACTCGTATGTTTTTGCTATGTCAGAATATTAGCAATGACAAAATTGATTACATTGTTTTATGCACAAAAAATTTTGTAAAAAAACGAGGCTCATTTTTGCTCAAAATTTAATAACAAATTAGGAAGAACAACCGAAATAAATTCCAAATCAAAAAACAAACTAAATTCTGTTCTGATTAAAAACAATAAAGCTTGAGTGGTTTTTTAGTATTTGCGAGCAAAATTGCAACAAAGTTGAGACTATAGAGTGAGTGCTGTTGCGCACAGCGCTGGCAGGAGCGCTGGTAACAAAAACACTTTTTGGCTCTCGTTCAAACAGAAATTAGTGCTCGCTTTTTCGCTTTCCGCAATTTTACGATGCTGCAGAAGCAGCCAAAAAGGCGTTTACAAGCAGACATAGTACTAGGAATTAACAAACATGGTCGCCATAATTGACATCAATGATCTCAAACTTTAAGAACCAATTACGAGCAACTGGGGTTTAACATTGGCAAAAAGATAAAAACAGCCAGCCTTAACTCAAAGTTTACTGATTCTTATAAAAAAGCGTGCTTAAGGTATTATAAAAGCAGAATACAATTACGGTACTGTTATCTGTGGTTAATTCATTATACACTTTATAAAGGGTTAAAGTTTTGCTTGATTGGCTTCACAGTTACTAGCAATCAGCTCATGACTGCCGTATCTGCAGTAGACCAGTGCCAGCATCAACAAGAAAATTGTTGCTTCTGCGGTTTTAATATGAAGTAAATTTAGAATCGAAATCACAATTAATTACGGTAAAAGCACTACAGACTATTTTATACTATAAACACAATACTTTGTGAAGCAAATTTAGGGTAATCGCAGCCAGCGACTCGCAAAGCATTTGTGCATTGCGCTATGCCTGGGCGACTCGTAAATTGCATACGATTTGCTGTTTACACGAGCGCGACTTTGCCCTGAGACTCTCGAAACGTTGAAATCGACCTCGTGTAAGTGATAACGAGCGAGAAGGATTCTTGCATCAAGTCGCGCGAAATATAATCGGCATCGCAAATCGCAGGTGTTACTTAAAGCCGCATTTACACGATCAACTTTTAGCTGCGAGAATCGACATTTTGCCTTTTTTCTTTCTCAAATCGCGTAGGTCACTTACACGGTGCAAGATTCATGTGTGATTTTGTCTGCGCGATATCGCCAGACACGCCCCCCGAAAAATCAAATCGTAGCAGTCACTTACATGGGAGAGATTTTAACGCGGCGCTCGTGTTCTATTGCAACTCGCTGAAGTCACTTACACGTTGAGACTGCGTGCCAGTGATTCTCGCCAAATCGAGTCGGCGGAAGAGTCGCTATCGCACTGGTTTACTTACACGGCGCGAGATAGTTTCAAAGCGTGGTTGCTGGTTTTGAATTTGCAAAAGCGAACTGCTGCAAAAGCACTTCAAATGCGCCGCTTGTCAGCTTTTGCATTTGAAGCAATCACGCTTTGGAATTTTGAAAAGAAAATGAATGAAGCCAACGCAAGCGTAAAGCGAAATACGAAGAATACTATTAAGCAGCTAATGTCAAAACTTGCAATGAAAATGCAAGGTGAAAGATGAAGCAGCAACGGCGGTGTGCTGCTCGTGCCGAATGGGTGATACGTAAATGCTGTTTTGAGTTGGCTTGGATGGAGCAAAGTCAAGTGGGCATTAATGCTCATAATTTATTATAAAATTCTGTCATTTACCCTTTTGGTATTGGTTTTTCTCTACCGCAACCCATCTCTGACTGTGTGTCTTGTTTTGTTATGCATAATGTTTGGTAAAACAATAAAATTTATTAATATTTTTGTGCAGTTAATTCTAAAAACACTTTTGAAATTACTTTTTCTCCAAGCATGTGTAACTGACAAATTCATATTGTTTATTTACTTAATAGTGCACAAGTATTTTAGTATTTTATAGCAGATCTGTGCTGTCATATACTATACGAAATGCTAATGGTTAAATTTTATTTTTGTTTATAGAAGTTTACTTTTTGAGTTCTTCTGCAGGCGCCTTTTGCCCGGCGCCTTTTGTCACTACAGAAGTACAGGCTCTTTTTCAATTAATCCAACATTCAAAAAATCCACATAGCATTCATATAATATGTGTTTTCATGTAATTTTGTTATGGAGCTACTAAACCACAGCTGTTACAAATCACCAATATCCACAATAATAAAACAAGCAGCGCATGCATTTGCTAAACGCTAGGCAATTACAGTTAGTATAGTGCGGAGGATGAATTATTATGAACAGTGCAAAAATACGCCAGTGACTTCATGTCAAAACTCATTCCTGGCGTTATTCAAATGAAAAAGCCCCGTAAAACCACTCGAAATTGAGAACATGATTTCATTATAAACATCATTTTCATGAAATTAATGTTTAATCACAATATGCTGGGCAGTAGGTGTTGTGCTTCTCCACTTAACTGTGGTTATTTTAACAGCAAGAATTGCCGGTAGGCTCTAGCAATCTCGGGTCAGAAACGAAAGCAAACGCTAACACGGTTTTAGCCGACAAAAACCAGTGGATGGTACTTGTATACAAAGTTCTGGACCCAACGAGTGAGCATAGATGTGAACCTATCAGCCTACTCTGCCAGCACTGTCACAGCACCGATTGACCTTTTTTGTGTTGCCCCGCTCTAGTTTTGATCCGGCCGCTTTTTCCTTTTAGTTTGCTCAGTTTGTGCGCCTCACTTTAGCTCCTGCAGCCAATGCTTTAAAAATTACGCGCTTTTTGTTAATTCCTGCACGCCTTTGTGTTTGGCCGAGTTACCTCTGTTCTGGCATTCCTTTTCATTCGAGCAACTGCCAAACAGACGTATTTCATTTTCAAGACCGCTCTTTTTCAAGACTGGCAAATAGACATATTTCATTTTCAAGACCACAACTAAGTTCTGTACTGATTCAAAACAAAAGAGCTCGAATAACTTCGAGAGTATAGAGTGCTATTGCGCATTGGGCAGGTAACAAAAAAACTTTTTGGCTCTCGATCAAACGAAAATTAGAGCTTGCTTTTTTGCTTTCCGCAATTTTACGATGCTGCAAAAGCAGCTGAAAAGGCGTTTACAAGCAGACAGACCATTAGGTATTAACAAACATTGCCGCTATAATTGACATCAATGATCTCAAAATTTAAGAACCAATTAAGAGCAACTGATGCTCAACATTGGCAAAAAATTAAGAACAGTCAGCCTCAACTCAAAATTTACTGGTTCTTATGAAAACAGTGTACTTACGGTATTCTAAAAACAAAATACAATAAAGGTACTGTTTTCTGTTGTTAATTTATAATACATTTTTATTAAGGGTTAAAGCCCTGCTTGATTGGCTTCACAGTTGTCAGCAATCAGCTCATGACTGCCTTATCTGCGGTAGACCAGTGCCAGCATCAACAAGAAAATTATTTCTTCTTCGTTTCAAACTAATATGAAGTAAATTTAATATCACAATCACAATTAATTACGGTAAAAGCACTACAGACTCTTTTGTAACATGAACACAATATTTTATGAAGTAAACTTAGGTAATCGCAGCCAGCGACTCGTAAAGCATTTGTGCATTGCGCTATGCCTGGGCGACTCGTAAATTGCATACGATTTGCTGTTTACACGAGCGCGACTTTGCCTGGTGACTCTCGAGACGCTGAAATCGACCTCGTGTAAGTGATCATGGGCGAGAACGATTGTTGCATCGAGTCGCGCAGAAATATAATCGGCATCGCAAATCGCACGTGTTACTTACACGGCAGCGATTCTTGTCAAACGCGATCGCGGCAAGCGAGTCTTGCCTCGTGTGAGTAACCACTATGCGAGAGAGATTTTCACGCATAAAAAATCGTCGAATCGCGTTGCAAAAAAGTCGACCGTGTAAATGCGGCTTAAAGCCGCATTTACACGGGCGAGTTTTAGCTGCGAGAATCGACATTTTGCCTTTTTTCTTTTTCAAATCGCGTTGGTCACTTACACGGCGCAAGATTCACGTGAGATTTTGTCCGCGCGATATCGCCAGACACGCCCCCAAAAATATCAAATCGCAGCAGTCACTCACACGGGAAAGATTTTACCGCGACGCTCGCATACGGTTGCAACTCGCAGTAGTCACTTACACGTTGAGACTGCGTGCCAGTGATTCTCACAAAATCGAGTCGGCGGAAGAGTCGCTATCGCACTGGTTGTTCACTTACACGGTGCGAGATAGTTTCAAAGCGCTGCTTGCTGGTTTTGAATTTACAAAAGCCAACTGCTGCAAAAGCACTTCAAATGCGCCGCTTGTCAGCTTTTGCGTTTGAAACAATCACGCTTCGGAATTTTGAAAAGAAAATGCGTGAAGCCAACGCGGGCGTAAAACAAAATACTGGGAATACAATTAAGCAGCTAATTTCGTTAAAACTTGCGATGAAAATGCAAGGTGAAAGATGAAGCACTAAACGCTTGAAATTACTCCAAAAAGCTTGTTTTCTCTGTATCATTCTGAGTTAGCTTGGATGGAGCAAAGTCAAGCGGGCATTACTGCTCATAATCTATTATAAAATTCCGTCACTTGCCCTTTAGGTCTTGGTTTTTCACCACTGCAACATGCCAGCCATCTCTGACTGTGTTTCTTGTTTGGTTATACATAATGCTTTGGTAAAATAAAACAAAAAAATTTATCAACATTTCTGTGCAATTAATTCTAAAACACTTTTGAAATTACCTTTTCTCCAAGCATGTGTGACTGACAAATTCATATTGTTTGTTTTCTTAATAGTGCACAAGTATTTCGTGTTTTATAGTAGATCTGTCCTGTTATATTATACGAAATACCAATTGTTAAATTTTATTTTTAAGTTCACTTTTTGAGTTCTTCTGAAGTGATACCAGGCGCCTTTTGTCGCTACTGAAGCACTGGCTCTTTTTTAATTTAAACCAACTTTCAAAAAATCCATATAGCATTTGCATAATACTTGTTTTCATGTGAATTTGTTATGGAGCTACTAAACCACAGCTGTTACAAAGCATCAATATCCACAATAATAAAATAAGCCGCGCATGCATTTGCTAAACGCAAGGCAATTACAGTAAGTATAGTGCAGAGGATGAATTATTATGAAGAGTGCAAAAATACGCTAGTGACTTCAGGTCAAAACTCATTCCTGGCGTAATTCAAGCGAAAAAGCGCCATAAAACCACTCGGAATTGAGAACATGATTTGCTTAGAAATAGCATTTTCATGAAATTAATCTTTAATTGCAATATGCGGCACAGTAGATGTTATGTTTCTCCCTTTAAATGTGGTTATTTTAACCACAAGAGATGCCGGTAGGCTACAGGCAATCTCGGGTCAGAAAAGAAAGCAAACGCTAACTCTGTTTTAGCCGACAAAAACCAGTGGATGGTACTTGTCTACAAGATGCTGGACCCAACGAGTGAGCATAGGGTGTGAGCCTACACTGCTAGCACTGTCACAGCACCGATTGACCTTTTTTTGTGTTGCCACGCTCTAGTTTCGGAATTCGGCCGCTTCTTATTTTCAGTTTGCTCAGTTTGCGCACGCCACCTTATTTCCTGCAGCCATTGGCTGCAAGCGTTTTAAAAATTACGCGCTTTTTGGCCGAGTTACCTCTGTTCTGGCATTCCGTTTCATTCGAGCAATTGGCAAACGGAAGTATTTTATTTTGAAGACCGCTCGTACGGCACTCTATTAGTTCATTATTTTCAGGTTAAATTTCAGTTGTTTTTTGCCATGCCGTGCTGTTCCATATCATTTGTTTTGTCTGAACAATACAGTTTAAGTTGGAGAATTTCAATTGTCGTTTGCCCAGATGTGCAGGGTGAAGGCCTTAGAGTTTCGCTGGAGCACCTGCAGTCAACAGTATTACGGAGGGCTTCTGTAACAAGCACCTCCATTTCCAAAATATATTGTCCAAACGCCATTATTGAGAATTCATTGTCTTAGCTATTGTAGGGTTTTCAGATTTTTAACTTACTCGTATGTTTTTGCTATGTCAGAATATCAACAATGACAAAATTGATTACATTTTTTTATACACAAAAAATTTTGTAAAAAAACGAGGCTCATTTTTGCTCAAAATTTAATAACAAATTAGGAAGAACAACCGAAATAAATTCCAAATCAAAAAACAAACTAAATTCTGTTCTGATTAAAAACAATAAAGCTTGAGTGGTTTTTTGGTATTTGCGAGCAAAATTGCAACAAAGTTGAGACTATAGAGTGAGTGCTGTTGCGCACAGCGCTGGCAGGAGCGCTGGTAACAAAAACACTTTTTGGCTCTCGTTCAAACAGAAATTAGTGCTCGCTTTTTCGCTTTCCGCAATTTTACGATGCTGCAGAAGCAGCCAAAAAGGCGTTTACAAGCAGACATAGTACTAGGAATTAACAAACATGGTCGCCATAATTGACATCAATGATCTCAAACTTTAAGAACCAATTACGAGCAACTGGGGTTTAACATTGGCAAAAAGATAAAAACAGCCAGCCTTAACTCAAAGTTTACTGATTCTTATAAAAAAGCGTGCTTAAGGTATTATAAAAGCAGAATACAATTAAGGTACTGTAACCTGTGGTTAATTTGTTATACATTTTATAAAGGGTTAAAGTTTTGCTTGATTGGCTTCACAGTTACCAGCAATCAGCTCATGACTGCCATATCTGCAGTAGACCAGTGCCAGCATGCACAAGAAAATTATTCGTTCTGCGGTTTTAATATGAAGTAAATTTAGTATCGAAATCACAATTAATTACGGTAAAAGCACTTCAGATTATTTCATACTATGAACACAATACTTTGTGAAGCAAACTTAGGGCAATCGCAGCCAGCGACTCGCAAAGCATTTGTGCATTGCGCTATGCCTGGGCGACTCGTAAATTGCATACGATTTGCTGTTTACACGAGCGCGACTTTGCCCTGAGACTCTCGAGACGTTGAAATCGACCTCGTGTAAGTGATCACGAGCGAGAAGGATTCTTGCATCGAGTCGCGCGAAATATAATCGGCATCGCAAATCGCAGGTGTTACTTACACGGCGGCGATTCTTCCCAAACGCGATCGCGGTAAGCGAGTCTCGCCTCGTGTGAGTAACCACTCTGCGAGAGAGATTTTCACGCATTAAAAATCTTCGAATCGCGTTGCAAAAAAGTCGCCCGTGTAAATGCGGCTTAAAGCCGTATTTACACGGGCGACTTTTAGCTGCGAGAATCGACATTTTGCCTTTTTTCTTTCTCAAATCGCGTAGGTCACTTACACGGCGCAAGATTCACGTGTGATTTTGTCTGTGCGATATCGCCAGACACGCCCCCAAAAAAATCAAATCGTAGCAGTCACTCACACGGAAGAGATTTTAACGCGATGCTCGCATACTGTTGCAACTCGCAGAAGTCACTTACAAGTTGAGACTGCGTGCCAGTGATTCGCGCCAATTCGAGTCGGCGGAAGAGTCGCTATCGCTCTGGTTCACTTACACGGTGCGAGATAGTTTCAAAGCGCTGCTTGCTGGTTTTGAATTTGGAAAAACCAACTGCTGCAAAAGCACTTCAAATGCGCCGCTTGTCAGCTTTTGCATTTGAAGCAATCACGCTTCGGAATTTTGAAAAGAAAATGTACGAAGCCAACGCAAGCGTAAAACGAAATACACTGAATACTATTAAGCAGTTAATTACGTTAAAACTTGCAAAGAAAATGCTAGGTGAAAGATGAAGCAGAAAGGGCGGCGTGCTGCTCGTGCAAAATGTGTAGTACGTAACGCTCAAAACTGTTCGAAAAAGCTTACTTATTCTGTATCATTCTGAGTTGGCTTAAATGGAGCAAAGTCAAGCGGGCATTAATACTCATAATTTATGATAAAATTCTGTCATTTACCCTTTTGGTCTTGGTTTTTCTCTACCACAACCCATCTCTGACTGTGTTTCGTGTTTGATCTTACATAATATTTGGTACCATAAAATAATAAAATTTATTAACATTTTTGTGCAGTTAATTCTAAAAACACTTTTGAAATTACCTTTTCTCCAATTATGTGTGACTGACAAATTCATATTGTTGATTTCCTGATAGTGCATAAGCATTTTGTATTTTATAGTAGATCTGTGCTGTCATAATATACACGTATTTAGGAGGGGGGCCATTGGGCCATACAAAAGAGACGTATTTAGGAGGGGGGCCATTGGGCCATGGCCCCTCCCCTTTGGGTCTCCAGGATAGTATAATTAGCATAGAATAGTATGCAAAATTGCGGCATGGCCCCCCCACTTTGTAACTTGGGCAGAGGGTTTGAGCACAGAAGCGGTGGGCGAAGACCTTTTTTTTGGTCTTCACCTAATTTTGGGCCGAAAAAAATTTGAGTAAAGACCTTTTTGTTTTTTTTTGGTCTTCACCTAATTTTGGGCAGGTAAACGGACTTGGTTTTGGGCTGGAAAATTTTCATTCTGGTCTTTATAATTCTCAAATTCCTGGCCCCCCCTTTCGAAAATCCTGCGTACGCTACTGTATACGAAATGCTAATTATTAAATTTTAAGGCGCTTCTTGTCGCTACAGAAGTACTGCCTCTTTTTCAAATAAACCAACATTTAAAAAATCCATATAGCATTCATATAATCTGTGTTTTCATGTAATTTTGTTATGGTGCTACTAAACCACAGCTGTTACAAAGCACCAATATTCACAATAATAAAATAAGCAGCGCATGCATTTGCTAAACGCTAGGCAATTGCGTAGTGCGGAGGATGAATTATTATGAACAGTGCAAAAATATGTCAGTTACTTTAGATCATAACTCACTCCTGGCGTTAATCAAATGAAAAAGCGCCACAAAACTATTCAAAATCTAAAAATGGTGAACTGAAATTGAGAACATGATTTGATTAGAAAAACTGCATTTTCTTGAAATCAATATTTAATTACAATGCGGTGCAGTCGGTGATGTGTTTCTCCACGTAACTGTGGTTATTTAAACGCAAGAGATACCGGTAGGCTACTAGCAATCTCGGGTCAGAAAAAAAAGCAAACGCAAACACGGTTTTAGCCGAAAAAAAAAACAACAGTGGATGGTACTTGTCTACAAGGTGCTGGACCCAACGAGTGAGCATAGGGTGTGAGTCTACACTGCTAGCACTGTTATAGCACCGATTGACCTTTTTTGGGGTTGCCCGGTCTAGTTTCGAACTCGTTTGCTTCTCCCCTTTAGTTTGCTTACGTCATTTAATTTCCTGTAGCCATTGGCTGCAAACGTTTTAAAATTTACGCGCTTTTTGGTGCACGCCTTTGTGTTTGGCCGAGTTACCTCTGTTTCGGCATTCCTTTTCATTCGAACAATTGGCTAACGGACGCATTTTATTTTGAAAACCGCTCGTATAACGCTCTTTTAGTTCATTATTTTCGGATTAAATTTCAGTTATTTTTTGCCGTGCCGTACTGTTCCATATTATTTATTTTGTCTAAACCTTGTAGTTTAAGTTAAAGAATTTCAATTGTGGTTTGGCCAGACGGACACGTTGAAGGCTCCAGAATTTCGCTGCAGCACCTACAGTCTGCAGTGTTACGGAAGGCTTCAGTAAACAAGCACTTCCATTTCCAAAATATATTGTCAAAATGCATAGGTGGGCACAAGTCCGTTAATCGTTAATCCGTTAATAACGAAGCTAACTTTTTCACCAATTCGTTAATCCGTTAAAAAGTTTTTTCATGTTAACGGACTAAATTAACTTCCGTTAAGCGCTGTTAACGGACTAAAGTAACTTCCGTTAAGTTCTGTTAGCTTCCGTTAAGGTTTTTATCGTTAATATCTTGCAGCTTCGTTGTGCATTTGAACTTGTTTTTATCTTGAAATTAGATTAGACTGTAAAATGTAACTTTCAAAACACAAAAAGACCACCAGAGCTGTAAATATTTTTTTACAATCAGCTCAACAGCATCAATACGTGTTCTAGAAGCGAGTGAATGAAAACAAATGTAAATTACACGCAAAATGTTAACGAATTAACGGACTTTATTAACTTCCGTTAATTAAAGCTGAAAATAACGGATTAACGTTAACGGAGGTGTGAAGTTTGTTAACGGACTAGTGGTTAACGAAGCTAACGTTTTGCATTAACTTGCCCATCTATGTCAAAATGCCATTATTGTGAATTCATTGTCTTAGCTATTCTGGGGTTCCCAGATGTTTAACTCTTATTTTGGTATGCCAGAATATTAGCAATGACAAAATTGATTACACTTTTTTTATACAAGAAAAATTTTGTTAGAACACGAGGCTCATTTTTGCTCAAAATTTAATAACAAATTAGGAACAACACCAGTCTCAGCAACAAAAAATAATATTAAGAACAACCGAAAAAGAATTAATTTCAAATCAAAAAAGAAACTAAATTCTGTTCTGATAAAAAGCAATGAAGCTTGAGTGGTTTTCGGGCATTTACAAGCAAAATTGCAACAATTCTGAGACTATAGAGCGATATTACGTACTGCGCAGGTAACAAAAAAACTTTTTGGCTCTCGTTCAAACGAAGATTAGTGCTCGAGTTTTCGCTTTCCGCAATTTTACGATGCTGCAAAAGCAGCAAAAACAGGCGTTTTCAAGCAGACATAGCATTAGGAATTAAACAAACATGGTCGCCATAATTGACATCAATGATCTCAAAATTTAAGAACTAATTAAGAGCAGCTGAGGCTCAACATTGGCAAAAAATTAAGAACAGCTAGCCTTAACTCAAAGTTTACTGATTCTTATTAAAAAAAGTGTGCTTAAGATGTTATAAAAGCAAAATACAATTAGGGTACTGTTACCTGCGGTTAATTTATCATACAATTTATAAAGGGTTAAAGTTTTGCTTGATTGGCTTCACAGTTATCAGCAATCAGCTCATGACTGCCGTATTTGCAGTAGACCAGTGCCAGCATGCACGAGAAAATTATTTCTTCAGCGTTTCTAATATGAAGTAAATTTAGAATCGAAATCACAATTAATTACGGTAAAAGCACTACAGATTATTTTATACTATGAACACAATACTTTGTGAAGCAAATTTAGGGTAATCGCAGCCAGCGACTCGCAAAGCATTTGTGCATTGCGCTATGCCTGGGCGACTCGTAAATTGCATACGATTTGCTGTTTACACGAGCGCGACTTTGCCCTGAGACTCTCGAGACGTTGAAATCGACCTCGTGTAAGTGATCACGAGCGAGAACGATTCTTGCATCGAGTCGCGCAAAAATATAATCGGCATCGCAAATCGCGGGTGTTACTTACACGGCGGCGATTCTTCCCAAACGCGATCGCGGCAAGCGAGTCTCGCCTCGTGTGAGTAACCACTCTGCGAGAGAGATTTTCACGCATTAAAAATCTTCAAATCGCGTTGCAGAAAAGTCGCCCGTGTAAATGCGGCTTAACATTTATTTTCTTTCACTAATTTGATTTTTTGGTTTTTGGTTTATTTTGCTACAGAGGCTGGCATTGTTTTTAATTTGCTCTTAAATTTTGAGCAAAAAGGAGCCTCGTGTTCATAAAAAGTTGTTCTTATAAAAAGAGTGCATTGCAATTTTTAAAACTGGCGCTACTCAATATTTCTTAATCAGTCGAAACAGCAAACGGTTCTCAGTGCAATTCGCTTTCTTCTTAGCAGCCTAACAGCAAACGTGATAACGTTTTTAATTAATTTTCAGCAAAAATTAGCTTTTGTTAGTTTTCAACATTTGCCATTATATTTCTGAACCCAAAAAGATTTGCGAGCGAAAATGACGTTACCAAGCTCTTAGAGCTCCAGATGCTCGAGCAAAAATAAACTCTGGCCTTTAGCGAGTATTTCGTTCGGTAGCGCCTTTTAAATAATTTTCGTAGTTAATGCCAACGAAGAAATTTCTATCATGTGGGTTTTGATTCAGCAGTTTTAATTCTTGTTTTGCATTCATTGAAAATGTAGCCCGTCAAAAAAGACCGATCTTGCCTAAGCCGCATTTACACGGGCGACTTTTAGCTGCGAGAATCGACATTTTGCCTTTTTTCTTTCTCAAATCGCGTAGGTCACTTACACGGCGCAAGATTCAAGTGTGATTTTGTCTGCGCGATATCGCCAGACACGCTCACCGAAAAATCAAATCGTAGCAGTCACTCACACGGGAGAGATTTTAACGCGGCGCTCGCATTCGATTGCAACTCGCTGAAGTCACTTACACGTTGAGACTGCGTGCCAGTGATTCTCGCAAAATCGAGTCGGCGGAAGAGTCGCTATCGCACTGGTTTACTTACACGGTGCGAGATAGTTTCAAAGCGCTGCTTGCTGGTTTTGAATTTGCAAAAGCCAACTGCTGCAAAAGCACTTCAAATGCGCCGCTTGTCAGCTTTTGCATTTGAAGCAATCACGCTTTGGAATTTTGAAAAGAAAATGCGTGAAGCCAACGCGAGCGTAAAACGAAATACTGGGAATACAATTAAGCAGCTAATGTCAAAACTTGCAATGAAAATGCAAGGTGAAAGATGAAGCAGCAACGGCGGCGTGCTGCTCGAGCCGAATGTGAGATACGTAAATGCTATTTTGAGTTGGCTTGGATCGAGCAAAGTCAAGCGGGCATTAATGCTCATAATTTACTATAAAATTCTGTCATTTACCCTTTAGGTATTGGTTTTTACCGCAACCCATCTCTGACTGTGTGTCTTGTTTGGTTATGCATAATGTTGGGTAAAACAATAAAATTTATCAATATTTTTGTGCAGTTAATTCTAAAAACACCTTTGACATTACTTTTTCTCCAAGCATGTGTAACTGACAAATTCATATTGTTTATTTGCTTAATAGTGCACAAGTATTTTAGTATTTTATAGGAGATCTGTGCTGTCATATACTATTCGAAATGCTAATGGTTAAATTTTATTTTTGTTTTTAGAAGTTTACTTTTTGAGTTCTTCTGCAGTGATACCAGGCGCCTTTTGTCACTACAGAAGTACTGGCTCTTTTTCAATTAAACCAACATTCAAAAAATCCACGATAGCATTCATATAATACGTGTTTTCATGTAATTTTTTTATGGAGCTACTAAACCACAGCTGTTACAAAGCACCAATATCCACAATAATAAAACAAGCAGCGCATGCATTTGCTAAACGCTAGGCAATTACAGTTAGTATAGTGCGGAGGATGAATTATTATGAACTGAGCAAAAATACGCCAGTGACTTCTTGTCAAAACTCATTCCTGGCGTTATTCAAATGAAAAAGCCCCATAAAACCACTCGAAATTGAGAACATGATTTCATTATAAACATCATTTTCATGAAATTAATGTTTTATCACAATATGCGGGGCAGTAGGTGTTGTGCTTCTTCACTTAACTGTGGTTATTTTAACCGTAAGAATTGCCGGTAGGCTCTAGCAATCTCGGGTTAGAAAAGAAAGCAAACGCTAACACGTTTTTAGCCGACAAAAACCAGTGGATGGTACTTGTATACAAAGTGCTGGACCCAACGAGTGAGCATAGATGTGAGCCTATCAGCCTACTCTGTCAGCACTGTCACAGCACCGATTGACCTTTTTTGTGTTGCCCCGCTCTAGTTTTGATCCGGCCGCTTTTTCCTTTTAGTTTGCTCAGTTTGTGCGCCTCACTTTAGTTCCTGCAGCCAACGCTTTAAAAATTACGCGCTTTTTGGTAATTCCTGCACGCCTTTGTGTTTGGCCGAGTTACCTCTGTTCTGGAATTCCTTTTCATTCAAGCAACTGGCAAACAGACGTATTTCATTTTCAAGACCGCTCGTATGGCACTCTTTAAGTTCATTATTTTCAGGCTAAATTTCAGATATATTTTGCCATGTCTTACTGTTCCAAATTATGCATTTTGTCTGAACAATGCAGTTCAAGTTGAAGAATTTCAATTGTGGTTGGCCCAGACGTACAGGGTGAAGGCTCCATATTGTAACGAAGGGCTTCTGTAACAAGCACCTCCATTTCCAAAATATATTGTCCAAATGCCATTACTGTGAATTCATTGTCTTAGCTATTCTAGGGTTAAGAACAACCGAAAAAGAAGAAATGCCAAATCAAAAAAGAAACTAAATTCTGTACTGATTCAAAACAAAAGAGCTTGAATAACTTCGAGAGTATAGAGTGTTATTGCGCATTGGGCAGGAAACAAAAAAACTTTTTGGCCCTCGTTCAAACGAAAATTAGAGCTTGCTTTTTTGCTTTCCGCAATTTTACGATGCTGCAAAAGCAGCTAAAAAGGCGTTTACAAGCAGACAGACCATAAGGTATTAACAAACATTGTCGCTATAATTGACATCAATGATCTCAAAATTTAAGAACCAATTACGAGCAACTGATGCTCAACATTGGCAAAAAATTAAGAACAGTCAGCCTCAACTCAAAATTTACTGGCTCTGATGCAAATAGTGTACTTACGGTATTATAAAAACAAAATACAATAAAGGTACTGTTTCCTGTGGTTAATTTATCATACATTTTAAGGGTTAAAGCCCTGCTTGATTGGCTTCACAGTTATCAGCAATCAGCTCATGACTGCCGTATCTGCAGTAGACCAGTGACAGCATCAACAAGAAAATTATTTCTTCTTTGTTTCAAACTAATATGAAGTAAATTTAATCACAATTAATTACGGTAAAAGCACTACAGACTATTTTGTACCATGAACACAATATTTTATGAAGTAAACTTAGATAATCGCAGCCAGAGACTCGCAAAGCATTTGTGCATTGCGCTATGTCTGGGCGACTCATAAATTGCATACGATTTGCTGTTTACACGAGCGCGACTTTGTCTTGTGACTCTCGAGACGCTGAAATCGACCTCGTGTAAGTGATCATGGGCGAGAACGATTGTTGCATCGAGTCGCGCAAAAATATAATCGGCATCGCAAATCGCAGGTGTTACTTACACGGCAGCGATTCTTGCCAAACGCGATCGCGGCAAGCGAGTCTTGCCTCGTGTGAGTAACCGCTTTGCGAGAGAGATTTTCACGCATAAAAAATCGTCGAATCGCGTTGCAAAAAAGTCGCCCGTGTAAATGCGGCTTTAGGGTCACGATTAGAGTAAAACTGAATAGTGAATACCTCCCAAAGCCAAAGCAATTGATTTTTAAAACATGGAATGCTCTCCTCGATACTTGCGATAACATGAAAAAGTATGCACTTGGAATCTTGTTGATCTTTGGATCCGCATACGTATGTCAGTGCTTTTTCCGAAACATGAACACCTGTATATTAAAAACAGATATTGCACGCGTCTCACAGATAACAGCTCATGCAATCATGTGTGAAGATGAAGATGATGTCCTACTAACAGCCCGCACGTGCAAATGCTTTGCACTGAGAACTGAGATGCAAGATCACAAATCACATTAATTAAGTCTGATTGCATAAACTGCTTTCATTAAATGCGACACGCGACTGTGTTGTTTTTCTGTTATTGCGAAAATAATTTTGCCGCTCCCAGGGATTTTACGTTTCACCAGTATCGGTCAATATGATTCTTTAAGTGCAAAAGATTGCCAAACCCAGCACTTGTAACTACCAATTGATAATGGAGTTGACTCAATCGAGTATCTAACTTACGGCTGCGTGTTATACCGTACTTGAGTATTCTATTACAGTATACTGTAAGTAGTAACCGAACAGCAGTCATCTTTGGAACTTAACGTGCAAAAATGGGCACTTGGCACGGCAGGCTACTTTGGCAGTACACAGCTCCCAATCATCGCACAACTAACCATGGACAGAACGATGCGAGTCGAATTTTTTAATGACTCAGGACTCGAATCAAGTCATTATGGTTTTGGGAGGAAATGGTTTGACTTGAGTCACATTTATATAAATGACTCGGCTCGATTTGAATTTTGTCTCAATGACTTGAGTCATGTTTTAGGTTTTTTTTTTCAAAGCATAATACATGCTTACGGTATCATGTACATATGGAATGAATATTATTTTGCGAAGTGCTGGTTTAATTACAGTACGTGTGGTCAAGGCAGCTTTGCTCTCAGCGCTGAAAGATTTTCCAATTTTTAAGTGAAAACTAATTCAAATTTGCAAGTAATTTTGGTGAAAATTACCATATAAAACAATTAGCAGAGTTTAAGCCAGTTTAGAGGTCATCCTTGTACCTTTTTGGGTTTCTGTTCGTACTCATGATCAAGAAATGAAATAAGAGTCTTTGTCATTATTACCCACAACTATAATTGTTTCGTTTGCAACGTGCCAGACAGCTATCGCGATAGCATTTTTGGCATTTGCTGCAAAATACTGTATTTGAAATACGTACCAGGCAAAAAATAATGCTTGAATTGCTATTGCACTTACAAACCGTCTTAACGCTTTTGGGTCGTGACCCAAACAATAATAGAGATGCGGTACGGTATAGCACGATGCTTTGCTTTCAAAAATGTTTTTTGATTGCAAATCTTTTCCAGGATTTTTAAATGCGTAATTAAGTTACACCACCTTTTTCCGAAACGTCTGTTTAAAATATTTAGTGTTAAAGCGGTCCAAATTAACTGAAGTGTTTCTGTAAGTTTGAAATTTTTTGTACTAAGTTGTGTACTGTGAGAGAGTGCAGTCCCAGCGGCACCCCACTCAACTTTTACGCATTTGTAAAACTACTGTGACCAAAACGAAGGTTTAATATTTTTTGTCGCCAAGCGTTAATCAACTTTGTTTACACTGAAGGAAATTTTCACGCTTTGCATTGTAGAAATCTATCATTTTTCTAAAATAAAAATGCTGTTTCAATGTTTTTTGTTTATTAAGGTTAAAATTCGAAACTTATCATAATTATGCAACAAACTTTTACTAGAATGTAAAGTCAAGTCAGGCGATGCAGGTTATGAAACATTTGGTACTACATATGAGTCATAGAATCAACAGCCATCAAAAATAAAATAAAATGATACAAATATTGTTTAAAAATCATTGGAGTCTAGTTAAATTTACATAAAATGTTGTTTAAACTTGATCACGTTAAATTCTTTGTTATAATTGCTGTGTTACGCCGAAGCGTGTAACGAGTTCGCGGGGCCTAACTGCGCGTCATTGCGCCCGGGTAGCACAGCTCCTTTTAAAGAAACGTTGTAGCGTTGGCGAGCATCGGCAACACGTTGTCTGATTTGACCAATTCAAGATTTGAACATCAGACCTCCAGCTCCAGAAACAAACGCGTTACCGCTCGACTACCTGTTCTATAAAAATTGTTCAGTTTTCACTAATTGACATAGTAAGTAGGAAATCATGGCAAAAACTGTGTAATTAATAAGTATATTGAAATTTGGTCTAAAAAAGCATTTGATTTTTTTCTGATACCTAGCAGATCTATCAATATGGTCACCTATGCAAATCGTTGTGTAAGTGTATTTTGTAAATAATTTTTTTTCAGCCAACTGTTTTGATCATTTTTTGCTTGGGTTTTGTAGTCATGCTCATTTTTTTTTTACATCGTTTCACAGATATCCTGCATTGTTATATTTTTATCTAATTGCAAGGTGTGAGACTGCACACTAGGCGACCGCACCAGTTTCTTGGATCTCAACAATGGTATTTTTGCAGCCTCTCACCAGAGAGACGTAGTCTATATTCTGCATACTACATGTAAAGTTATTGAGTGTGTCTTTCTCTGCAAAGGAGATTAGGCAGTATCCAGAGTCTGATAGAGGCACAATCAAAACTCTGAGTATCAAGCCTAAGACGTACTTCTTTGGAATTGTCTTTTGTTATCTATTCTTTGCAAGTATAGCTAGGAGTGCTGGTATAAACATAGGCGTTGAAAGGTAAAATAGTAAAAATTAACCACACCATAATGAAACTATTATAATCTTTATGTACGTAGTAGAGAATAATTAATCACAATATTATTCACAATAATTAAAAATCGTAACCCAAAGCAACTGTTTCGCCTATACCCAAAAATCCTCAGTCAGGCCAGTCAGGCGGAAATGAAAAATATCACAAATAATGGTAAAAACTCCCATGGTAAAACACGCATCTTTGCCAATTAAATAATTATCAATTGAATCTTTGCTAATTACTCTTCAGCAATTTAACCTTTACAAACTAAATCTTGACTAATAACTTTTTTTACGTGAATAATCTTTTTCCATTATTTAAGCTAAACCAAATAAATCTTAAGCCAACAGAAAAGTCAGCAAAGATTTCAAATACCATATAAACAAAGATTATGTGGTTGAGCTTTACTGATGAGAAAAGATTGATTTATGTATCAAATCCTTTTGATAAAGATTTAGTTTGAAAAGATTTAATTTGGAAAGATTTAATTGGTAAAGATAAGTCTTTTAGAGGTTTTATCATTATTTGTAACATCTGTCGTATTATTTCAGCTAGCCTAAGTGAAAGGTCGTGACTTTGGCGAAACAGCCGTTTTAGGCATGCTCTTGAAAACTATTTTCAAATTCACAGGTTTACTTTTGTTCATGATATTTATCGTGACTAATTATTCTCTATTATGTGAGTAAAAGCTTTAATGTTTTTATTATCGTGTGGTTAATTTGCATAATTTGCCTTTCTATATGGTCTTGTTCGTACTTGCAGTCCTAGCTTTACTGACGAGAGATATAAGACGAAATATGATTCCGAAACAATAGCCTATGGCTTTTTAGGCTGTTAATCATGGTTTGGATTGTGCTTCTAAGACTTTGTGTAGTGTCGAATTAAAAGCTAACTTTCTTCCACTTAAGAGAATTCTACACGTTAGAAATGTGCAGTTAAAAAATTAAACCCTTCATTATTTTCTTAAGACTATTACACTTGATCATTAAAGTTTTTTTGTTTTATTGTTTTTGCCACCAGCGATTAAATTTTACTGCTTATTCATCAGGGATGTGGAAGCGGAAGCGGAAGCTGGAAGCGGTGGAAGCGGTCAATTTTTTGTGGAAGCGGAAGCGCTTTGATAAAAGAGGTTGGAAGCAGAAGCGAACTCGGAAGCGAAAGTGTTTAAAAGGAGCTGGAAGCGGAAGCATTTTTTTCAAAATCAGGCTCTTCCGGATTTTCAAACTGGCTACAACCGTTGGGGTAAAAGTAACAATAGCTAAATGGGAATTTGCTTAGAAGCAATCTCAGTGAACGACCGACGCATGTTGAACAATGAGATTCTCAAAAAAAATTTCGCTTTCCCGTTACGAAATTAATTAGAAATATCTTTTGGGAAAAGAGGGTTTGGAATTTCAAGCGTTGTCAATATATACATTTAATTGTCAACATAGTGACTGAAGATAATAAAAAAAAATCCTATCCAAGCTTAAGCCGTTGGAACTATGTCAAAATATTTGTTTCTTAAACAACTGCTGATAACAAATACAGTAACGCCCTAGCTTGAGCCTTTCAAAAGATTGATTTTTGGAAGGTTTCCGAGAGATGGTATCCCCAAATTATGTCAAAATATTTTTTAAATATCTACTGATATCAAAAAAGCTGGCACCCAAGGTAAATCCGTTCAAAAAATTAATTTTTGGGGGGTCTCTGGAAAAGTTACCCCCAAACTATGTCAATCTGTTTGTCTCTTTAATATCTACTGATATCAAACAACATTGGCACCCAAACTTCAGCCGTTCAAAAAAGTGATTTGGAGGGTCATTTGAGGGATCTACGGGGGAGTGGTACCCTCAAACTATGTCACAATATTTTTCTGTTAAATATTCACTGATATCAAAAAAAAACTGGCACCCTAGGTTAAGTTGTTCAAAAAATTAATTTTATGGGGGGTTCATTTGAGGGGTCCCCGGGAGAGATTGTACTCCTAAATTATGTCTAAATATTTATCTGTTAAATATCTACTGATATAAAAAAGAATGGCGACCTAGCTGGAGCTGGTAAAAAAATTAATTTTTTGGAGCCCCATTTCGGGGGGTTTATGGGGGAGTCCCCCAAAAATTTTGGGAGATTGCTTTTGCAGTTCAACAACTTTACGTAGAAATTAGATTTCGATATTTTGTGGTTTAGAACAGGGCTCTTCAACCTTTTTTTGTTTGGTGCACCCTTGGAAGATATGCTATCAATTCTATTTACCCTTGTGATAAAATTGAATTACTTTGATTCACACATTAAACCTTACGTTCTTTTTCTCCGTCATAAAAGTTGAAAAACAAATTTTATCAGTAACTAATGATAACCAGCTCTTCGCTACCAGTACTCAAGACTCAATAAAAGGCCATTCACTTGGCAAATATGGACACAAGTTCAAATCAAGATAACTTACAGTCTTACACATACAGATGCATATAATACTAAATAGATAATAATCAGGAAAGGCAAACCATCATCAAGCAACAACAGTAACACAGTAGGTGTGTAAAATAAAAGCAAAATTTACGGAAAATAAAAAACGCTTCCCAACATAACCAAATTTGGTTTAAAAACAATCCCCTTAATTGAAAGTAAATAAAGAAGAAAATTTGCCACAAATCAATGACTTTTCTGATTTTGCAATTTTCCCACTAGTTGGTCATAGCGAGGAACAAGTTCAGTTTAAAGTGCTCCCCGCATCAAATGGTCGATCTTCTCAATTGAATTTTTTTCTTGGTCTTTATTTGACTTAAAGTGGAAAACCCACTTTCACGCAAATATGTTGATGGGCTTTGAATGAGCAGGGAGATGGCTTTTTCAACTAGTTTTTTATATTCAGGAACATGCCAAAGTTGCAACCCAAAGTCGGCATATGGTGTGCCTTCAAACAAAACTTTCTGGGAGAGATCTGTACGGAGATCAAGCAGGTCTTCATCTTCCGTGGGTGAATCGATAAATGGTTGCAGGTATTTCCTTCTAGATAATAACTTTGTTCTTTTGAAACGTAGTTTTCAAAGTTTTCTTGTAGTAGTTCCCAATGTGCCAGTATCAGTGGTACCAGATCAGTCATTACAGATACTGCAAAACCTTCTTCACGTTCGTCGATGAAATTATCCAACATCGGAAAATCAGAAAAATTCTGTGACTTGACCCTTTTTTTCCAGAGAAGAATTTTCAGTTTCAAAGCATCAACTTTACCAGTGCTTTTAAAAACATTGCTGTCTTTTCCTTGAAGGCTGATGTTGAGTTTGTTGAGGTGCTCAAAAACACACGACATGTAAGAAAGCTTTGCTAACCACAAATGATCAAAAAATTTTGTAGCTCGTTGATCTTTTTTCTCCAGAAAAAATGCTCCCAATTTTTTTCTTAGTTCAAACACTCGACACTCTTCCTCTTGAAAGCCAGCGAACCTCACAATCTTTTGTGTGGTGCTTCCATTCTTTCACACAGCTTTATGAAGATCCTGTGTTTTTTGGCACAGCCCCTGATGTGATTCACCAGACTAATGACATCGCCAAGAAAACTTTGAAATACAGCACTCGATTCATTATTAACCGTTCCTTTCTACTTTTTTGCAACTAGTGCTTCTCGGTGGACAACACAATGGATTAAAATGCAGTTTGGAGAAACATCTTTTATTTTTGAGACTACACCATTAATCTTCCCTGGCATCGCGGCAGCACCGTCTGTTGTAACCGACTTACATTTTTTCCAACTGAGGTTGTTTTGCTTGAAATAATCGTCAAGCTTTTGAAAAATAGCTGTAGAATTTACATTCACCCCTAGAGTTTGACAAAATAAGTAATGCTCAGAGATTTTGTTCAGTTCAACATCACGAAATCTACAAAAAACAAGCAGCTGAGCTTCTGAACCTACATCTGTTGTCTCATCCAACTGAATACCAAAAGAAGGAGCTTTTCTCAATTTAAGAAGTAGCTAATTTTCTAAGTCTTCTCTTATGCTTAAGGAGCGACGATAGACTGTTGTGTCAGAAACTGGAATTTCTTTTACTTTAGCAACAGAATTTCTTCTTCTATGAATTAAAGCTTCGGCAATTTTGAGGCACGGTAGGACTACAGTCTGCAATTCAGTATAAGGTCGCTTGGTTTTCAATAGCACATGAGTCATTTGGAATGAAGCCAAAGTAAGTTTTTCAGAGATTTTTTCGGTCACTCGTCGTTCAAAATCATGTTGTTCTTTTACATATGCAGCTAGCTTTGATTGAAAGAATTTTTGAGACTTGTGTTCATGCTCGGGATATTGTTTTTTTACGTGGGAAAGTAGTTTCGAAGGCACAAGGTTCGAGTTGGCTTATTCCACGAGGCAAATTAGGCATTGAGCTGTAGGATAAAGATTGCTCTGCTCACTTTTTGGAAGAAAAAAGCCATGCTTAACGTAGTCGTCTTTCAATTTTCTACGTTTTTGTGTGGGAGAGGGCGGTGACTGATGCTTTTTCTTTTCATCAATTTTGGAAACAAAAGCTTGGATTTTTTGTTGCTTTACATTATCATTACAGTTTTCAACATCTATGTTTTGCATTTGTCCATCAGTTTCATTATCATTGTTAGTGTTTGAATCTTTAGCAGTTGAAGCTTTCTTAAAGTGTTGTAGCAAAGACATCACTAAACTTTCTGCCACTACACGGGTAGTTTATTTAACCAAATAACTTGATAAGCAAGACTGCAACTATAAAATCCAGAAATTAAACTTTACAACAGCATTACCTCATCCTCTTTCTTCGTGCACTGCTAACACTAGCCTCGTTTACTGCTTGATAATGAAAATTTTTAGCATCAAAACCGCAAAAATCCCAGGCAGTAAGCAAAGCGGGGAGTGTATCTGTTTCTTTGCGGTTACCATTACGTCATATCTGAGCGCTATAACTTCTTCCAAATGTTAAAAATGTTTTTAAGCATAGCTTAAATTTACCTTGATGGAGTTAACGTCATCACAATGCACAAGTGCGTATCTACAAATTTCGTGGTGGACTCCTATGTACCCTTTTGAACTCATGTACCCTTGAAGCAGTTGTGGTGCACCCTAGGGTGCACTATGTACCCTGGTTGAAGAGCGCTGGTTTAGAAGAAGAGCGTACAAGATTTAGGAAGAAAATAAAAGAAAAAAAAAAGGAAAAAACTCATTGCGACCAAAAGTGGGCTGGTAGAGATGAAAAGATATCTTAAGATACATAACCATGTGAAATATTTTTTGCCGTACTTAAGCCGTTTTTGACTGAGACAGCTTTCCACGCCAAACTTTCGGGGCGGTTTTCGGGTCCTAAAACCAGCCATGTGACTAATTGCTTCAAAATTCGGAACAAACATACAACTCATTAATCTCAAATTGCTGTCAAAATTTCATGTAGCTAGACCTAACCGGTCTCGAGTAATAAGCAAAAGTCTGAAATCTCACACTCGTTAATTTGAAAATGGCCAAGTAAAAGCAAAGGAACACGCGACGCGAGTGTCGGTCGTTCCAATAATATTGTTTATAGGTACATAACAGTGTCTACAAAAGTTCCACTTTAGTCACTGCCATAATTTTTAACGTTTGTGCTGCCTTAAATTATCGTAATTAATAATGAGCCATGAGCACACCGTCTTTGCGAAAGATCATGGGTGTGATATACGTGATTTACCACCAATACTGCCATGTTATCATAGTTCGAGGTTTTACTGTGGCCAGCAGTGGCCACGATGTGATTATGGTAGGCTCCTTCTTAGTTTGCTGTGGCTGCTACACGTGCTGGCAAGTGGCACTGCCAAGTAAGCTTAGTAGTGTCACCTGTAGTTAATGAAACCTTGTACTTAGCCAGTCGCAGCTGTTACAAACAGGGGTGTGGAAGCGGAAGCGGTGGAAGCGGTTAAATTTTTGTGGAAGCAGAAGCACTTTGATGAAAGAAACTGGAAGTTGAAACGAACTCGGAAGCGACTAATTCTTTCCGGAGCTGGAAGCGGAAGCAAAAAAATTCCAAAGATGAGGAAGACGAAGCGAACTCGAAAGCATAAAACTTCAAGAAAAGCTAAAAGCAGAAGCATTAAAAATTTGACTGCTTTAACATCCCTGTTTTTCCAATTTAATGCATTTTATGTGACGGTAAATAAACAGCAAAGCATTTTATTTTATAGAAGTTAATTTTTATTTTATCGGCACAGTAATAACACACCACAGCATTTGAATAAACAATACTGTAGTCAAAATAATTACGTTCGATAAACTGGAGTTTGACGTAGATGAAGGGACGTGAGACAAATCAAACTATTTTGTTTTGCCAAATAAACAAGTCAGTTTATTTTGAAAATATAGCATTCTGAGTTGCATTGACGAGTTTGAAATTGTAACTAAAATACCAGGTGTTTTGGAATTATAGTTCCTTCCCTTTTACAGCGTAAACTAAAATAGAAAAGAATCATGCTCCAATTTAGAAGAGCAGACGTTTTCTGTAGGCTTTTGCCTGTCTGTACCACAGCCTGCATTCTTGAGGGATATAATCTCAACAAAATTTCAAAAAAAAGGAGAGAATTAAGCTTTATTTTTAATAGCTCTTACGTCACAAACTATTTTAGGTCGTTTAGAATAACTTGGTAAACCACTGACTGTTCCTGCACACTTTTCAAGACAACCCCTGCAGAGAACTACTAATTTTTTTACAAGATTTAAGTCGGAGTAGCTAAAATTTCACCAACAGCCCCTAGACAAATTTTTCTTCATTCGTTAGCTGCATGTGGCAATAGCTAACGCTGTTTTATGACGTAAAAATAAAAGAAAGTAAAACAAAATAGCTCAGTACAAACTTGCGTTAATGAAGTTGAAAATAGATTGCTGTGAAAGAAATTGACGCGTCAACATATCTGATAGATTATAATGCCAGCATTTCCATTGAATTACAACAAATAGAGTTTTTTTATTCAATAAGCGCATTTACCCCCTCACCCTCAGTCGGCCCCATTTGGTGAAGGGTATGAAAAATTGTTTCAAGATAAGAAGGCCTTAACCTTGCCGATTGATCAGAGATTAAATTCTTTAAAAAATCCAAAAACATTTGATTGCGTTTGAAAATTTTATTGTCAGTTAATTTAGTCATTTCTTTAAAAAGTGAATTCCAAAATTTTAATCGGTGATATTTGAGTAATCTTTGACAACATTTCCAGATTTCAAGAATAGTGAGATTAATATTTGATGCAGAATTGTAGATGTTCCATGGATAGGTATAACAATTTCTTTAATAAACTGCTGAGTTTGAGGAGACAAGCTTAGGTGGTTGGCTTCATGCCATATATTCATCATCTTGGTTAAATTACATCCATAATATGCCAGTTCTCAAAGTCTTAATATTGTTGAGTTTAATAATCTTTAACTTCGGAAATGAAAACGTAAGCACTACCAACAAACCGCATAGCAAATCAATGAAAGCAGAAGAAAATATTTCCAGAAACTTAATTCAATTCTACAGCTGGCCATTTAGCAGGAAAAAAATGGAGTGGGCAAAAGTGTCCTCCCTCCAATCTAACTTCTAAACCGAAGTCATGAGATCATCAATTTTTGGTGTTTTATTATTGATATATTGAAAATTGGTATTTAAATCTGATTTGGGGCCAAAAATTACGCCAATTTTTGATGATTTTATGCACTAAATGGGGATTTAAAACTTTGCACAAAAGTTGATTTTGAACGTAGGCTGATCGGAAATGTTTAAATTAGGAAGTGGCTTGGACAAAGCTAAACGTTAGAGCACAAACATTGATAACAAATTTAGCTTTTATGCTTTACAATACAAATCAATACAATACAATATAGTTTGTGTTCATGTCAAACAAATCTCGATTTTTATTCAACCGATCATTATTACTTTTTTTTCGTGTGTTTTTACTTTTGATTTACTTGATCGTTTTGTATTTGCAGTTTTTCTTTTTGGCTGTCACTGATTTATGCTAAGTAACTTAGAGTTATTAGAATGTGACTAACAAGATAATGATTGGTTGCCAACAAGATTTTTTGAAATCACTTTAATTTATAGTTATTCACTGTAGTTAATTGCTGTGCATTTTTTAAAATTCAGCAGCGAAACACTTTTCATTCATTTTTTTTTTCATGACTTCATAGAATAACTAAAAAGAAAACACTTTTTTTTGGGCAAATGCTGGTTCCTCTTGCCT
This sequence comes from Trididemnum nubilum, assembly GCA_963965965.1. NCBI lineage: Eukaryota > Metazoa > Chordata > Ascidiacea > Aplousobranchia > Didemnidae > Trididemnum > Trididemnum nubilum. Next base: position 13,411,138 of record OZ014469.1, read on the forward strand.
ATCGGTAAACTTTTGTTTCCTCTTGTGTGTTTTTATTGAACACAACCTAATTCTATCATTATTTGATCCCGTAATGGGATAAAGCTTAAGCCAAGCCGTGGCCCCCCTGGGTCTCAACCGGTAGCAATTGTGTGCTGTAAATTTTGTGATTCATTCTATGATTCGTAAAGTTAAAGCGAAACGCGTCGAGTGAATTACTATACTTTCAATTTTAAGGATTATGCAATACTGTATATTGAATCAATTTGACCAAAAGCTTAAATAGATTGCAATGCCTTTATATATTTTTTTAATTTATTTATTTTTTTTTTATGTGATTGATGAAGTCCATGGTTGATATCTAGGATTCAAAAAGTTTTAAATAACGAAGAGTTAAAGGGAAAATGAATCACGAAGAGTTAGAGCTTATGATTGTTTGATCCGTGTGTTGATTTACAATGTTCGAGAAAATAAAAAGTAAACAATACTTGATACGTTTTTGCATTTTGCTGAAATAGTCTCAACAAAAATTTCCAAAAATTTGGCATTTGACCATGGAGTTTGCTGGCAAAAACATTCATAAATATTGGTCTAATTCGAAAATACACAAATATGTTTTTTCTATTGCATGCTCGTTGTCAGAGATGAACTTTAGAAAGCAGCATTATAAACTGTAAGCACTTCTAAACTGAAACCAGTAAAAATGCAAGAGCAATATCGCAAACATACTGCTAATGATTTTCGTGTTTTTTGTTTTTCTATATATTTTCGACAAAACTTCGAATAAATTTCAGCTTTGCAAATACAAATTAACATGCTAATGATCAAATTTGTTTTCGAGATGAAAAGCATATACGCACAAAAACAAAACACAAAAATTTAGCTTATTGTTTAAATTGCGGTTTAATAGAGCATGAACAAACAAAAAATTGGAAATAATGCTTTTCTAAATAGTATAGCAATCTCGTCTAATTAAAATATACATCGTAGTAACCACGTAGAGTACAACAAGCTTTTCAGCTGCGCGATTGCCCCATGCTCTATTTCGGTAAATTGCATTTCGGGGGCATTGAACCACAAAATTTGCTTGCCATGCATTCCTAGAATGGACTGTTTTATTTTTATGTATTAAACAAAGAAAAGCTTGAATATAAAAGCAACCAATACTGAGCGTGATGCCATCATTACGAGGAAATTCCTTCAACATTTTTTGAGGAAGCGTTTCAATGGAACAAGGAAATTATAGTAAATGACGAAGTTGAAATTTTGTGTGGGCAATAAAAAACACAAAACTAATCAAATATTGATTATACTCGCTGTACTACGCCAAACTGTGTAAAAGTTTGCGGGGCCCATTTCTGCATCATTGCGCCCGCAAGTCACACAGCTCTTTTCAAAGAAATGGCGTAGAGCCGTTGGCAACACTATGCTTGATTTGACTGGCACGCAATTTAAGCCTTCCACTTTTCCTTTCAGAAACGGACCCATTATCGCTCGACCACCTGGCCCGTCCATTAAACATGAATTATTCTTTTTTATATTGATGCAACTACAATTTTTTAAAGAAATAAAACGTCATAAATACGCATCCTCAACATCTCCATCGGTATTTCAACTTAAGCCTTGGTGTCATTATTATTAACTGGTCAACAACAGACATCGTAGACCTTTACGGCGACAGTAAGATCGAGGCGGCTTAGAAAAGCTAGAGGCTCTAATAGTAGATGTACAGCATAGAATGACTTGACAATTAAAATCAAAATCAACGCGAATTGCGTCGCGTTCTGTGTAAACGCACCTTTAATCCGTTAAATTGCGTCGCGTTCTGTGTAAACGTACCTTTAATTGTGTCATAGAAACTTAAGTTAAACTTTGCTTAGTTAATTATGAATTAACAACAAGCCCGGCCCACGTCAAAAAGTTCTCAATATGATTAAATGTTGTCCATATTGATTGATTTTCTTTTTTAGTTTTGAGCAATTTTCTTTTTCACTCTTGTTCATTCATGGCCGTAGTTTCGGTCAAATTCTTCATAACCTCCTTCACTTTGTGTTGATGATGCAGTGTGAGTATTCTATAAACCAATACAAAAATTGTTTCTTGTTTTGCAAGATGCTCTTTTCACATGAACTGACTCAACTACTTTAATTTTTTAGCGACAACTGCACCTTGTTAATGAAACAAAAATTTGTAAACAAAACATTACTACATCGTCTTTATTGTTGACGTTTCCGATATTTTATCTCCTAACTTATCTCATTGTTAAGTCTGATCTTCAGTTTTGATTGTTTGCTTCCCTATATGAATTATTCAGCGTTACTATCATTTTATAGAAAACTCTCGTTGTTTCTCAGTTTTATTGTTCACAAGCTTTATAGTACAATTACCTTAGTTTTTTCCACGTTGATGTATGGAGTGGAAGATGATGATGTCATTTTGTTCGAAGTTTCTTATACACGTCTTTTTTGCTGCAAATTATATAAAATAGAAACTTAAACACGGCGTTCTCTAATCTAGAAAATGAAATAAATGGTCGACAGGAGAAGCATTTTGGCATGTTTGCATTATACATGCCTTTGGGCCATGGCACAATGCAAAGAAACGCAAAAAACGTAAAAATTAACGTAGTTAGATTAAAATGAAACACGCGCGAGGAAAAGACTAGTATTATTTTAATCCGCTTAAGAAAAGAGGTGGTGTAGACTTTTAATATTTTTAGCCCATGCCAATATTTTGCTGCCTTAAAAAGTCCTTCAACCCTAATTCAACGCACACTAAACACTGTACAGGAAGAAAAAATAATATACTCTATTTTACATCCAATAACATTTCAAGTAGGAAGAAAAACTAAGTTCAGATTTTGGAAAAGAATTTTCAAGAGCTAGTTGGAGAACTTTTTTTATCCTATCAATTTCAATTTTTCAGTTTTTTTTTACAAGTCGTGAAGTTAATTTGAAGCAAAATCTTTCTCTTCAGAAAAAGTTTATCACGAAAAAAAAACAAAAGAGATAACCCCCGTCCACGTGTAAAATGAAGAAAAAAAGCAAATATTTTTTTTTTCATTTTTCCAGTCAGAATGCGATGAACAACGGATGAGCATTGTGCATTATAATGTGCAAGTAGTAGTACGAGTATATCAGTATATCCCCATTAAAAGCAAAGATACTGTAGATGACTAAGATTTAAGCGCTAACTAAAATAGAGCATTATTGATGATGACCAATTTTTTTTTATCAACTAGAGAAAACCAGGAGTCTGGAAGTGTTTTGTTAGCTCTCTCAGTAGAATTCAGAGAGGAGCTCTGGAAGCTATAGGATTTGTAGCATTTTGATATACCGTACTTAACGAGGTCTATAAGCAAAATCAACGGGTTTTCTGAAATTGCGGCAATCGTTTTTGATTGTATTGGCGTTCACTTTTTACTTCTTAACCCAATCGTTCCAGAGATATTCTACTTCAAATGAAGCATGCTTTGGCAGAAGTTGATAAGTGGCATTTTTCAAAAAATAAGTTTTTCTTATTTTTCAAGTTATTTACTAAAAATGTTTTACTTGAGTAAAAAATTAAGTTTATTTTCAATTATTTTTTGTAATAATTAGCTCAATATGATGCACTTGACAATGGATTCAAATGAAAGTTTAAAACTTAAAACGCGATTTTCTCAAAACGGCGAAATACGACTTATCAACTTTTGCTAAGACATGCTTCAAATATAACGTTTCAGAGAGATTTTACTGTACTTCAATTACAACTTAGGGGTTTCTCTGCTTTTAATTATAAATAATAAACCAAACGTTAATAACATTTGTCCACGCCGTTCCAGTCTCGCGCGTAGCCAGAAATCTGCAATGGGTGGGGCTGTTACGGAGGTTCAGGGCCAAAAGAAAAAGTTTTTACTTAAAATTGGAACGTTTTTTTGACCCAAATTGGTTGAAGACCAATAAAAACGTCTTCCCCTAAAATCTAAAATTGCAACTGCCAATGGGGGGCTATTTTCCATTCCAGCGCAGAAATCAGCCTCAAAAGCGCTAAAAACGTAGAATTTTCCATATTCTGCGTGCCAATGGAAGAGGCTATAGTTGCTCTATTACATGTCACAATATTCTATAATTAATATACTTTGCTAATTTTCTCAATCATTATTTCGTCTTTCTCTTGGTGGGCTCTAGACTTGATGACCGAAAGGTCTTTTTGTAGCCTTTCTTGCTGCTTAACATCCACGGTGGGTGCATTTATAAAACCTATTAGTCACCGCAATTTTTTTTTGTCGCTTCTGGGATGTGTTTACTATGGAAAAAATGAAAATTTAATTGAAATAAAACAATAAAAAATTTTGTTAAACATGGACACTGGACAAACGAATCAAGCAAACGAACCAAAATCGAAAATGGAAATGAAGAAACGAAGGGGCCGAACAGATGAAATTCCAAAGCATATAGTGAGCACGTAACTGATTGAAAAATGTCCAAAAGCTAAAAAGCTGCAGTGAGAACTCGGTAGGATTTTAATTGCCAATCAAAATCAAAATTTGGTAAGGGGCAATAAACCTGAAGTTTATGCTGATCTTCCCAATTTAAGGGATTGAGCACAAGGATACCGCCAAAGGTGCCTTTTACAAATTTTTATTTTGATTGGTAATTGAAATCCTACCCAGTCCCAACTGCAGCTTTCTGAATTTTTGGTTCCATGACGTGTTTTTGGACATTGCCCTAGCGGTTATGTGCTGATGACATGCTTTAGAATTTCCTTCGGTTGGGTTTTTTGTTTTTCCCTTTTTATTTTCGTTTTTGGTACATTTAAGTTACTCGATTAATTTGTACAGTGTCCCAGTAAATTTTTTTTTCACTGTTCGCTTTCCTAAATTGCCAGGATTGTTTCGGTTTTGATCATGAGTTATCAATATTTTGGTTTACACCATTTTGGTTTACACAAGCTTTGAAATTAGGCAAAACTCGAGTCCAAAACAGTGCTAAATTGTCCCTGATTTGCTTCTTAGGTTCAAATTTGCTTAGTTCTACAATCGGTTGGTTGGGGGGCTGATGGTTGTGTTTTATTGCATCTTTTTGAAGAGCTGGACCCCTGCCATCTGTTTCACTAACTCTATAATCGGTTGGTTTCAACCTATCTATCAAACTTTATCAAGTCTTACATCGTTTTCTTTTGAATTCAAAGTCACGTTTGCATATCCAGTACCAATCACTTCATAAGCTGAAAAACAAATGTAAAAAGACCAGCATTAAGAAAAGATTGAAGCAGAATTTTTGAAGCCTTGGTCTCCTTAAAAATCATGGAGCGATTCCTGGGGGAGAGGGGGCTACGAGTAAAAGACACAGGGAGGTGGAATTACACAGTGAAGCCCTTTAGCTGTTCGGTACCTGTTTTTTATTTCCTTCAGACTTTTACCCTAAAATAACCCACAATTTAGCTTATTGAGTAATATCTTTTTTATTTGATCTTCTGTCTTCAATTAAATCAAAATCTAACAAGTAAAACACGTAAAAAACTATTTTAGTTTTTCACCCTTTAGTTGGTACAGACCTTGTTTTCAAATTATTCTGGCAACCAATTTTTTCAAGCAGTGGACCATGCACTTAGTGACTTAGAATAGTTAAGAATATTTGTAAAAGAACCAAGCACAGTTTTTAAACACAAAAAACACTGGATTGGTCGGGTCAAGCCAAAGACAATAAAAATTGGTATTTACAGCTGTCCTGGTTGACATTTAGCAATTAAAGGGACAGTGTGAAGCCTCCACCGCATGTGGTAAACAAGTGGGCAAGTGGCAGCTTGACTCATTGACCACAAAGTCTCTTCGCTGTCTCCTGACCTACGCAACTTGGTGAAAGAAACGTAATTACCATTACAACATACTTTTTTTTAGGAAAGTTTCAAAAAACAAAATTAAAAATATTCACAGTACTGAACAAGCTTGACGTCCTTCGTGGCCGACTCCAGAGAATTTAGAACGTCAGACGTCAAGCTTGTTCAGTTTTAATTTCCGTGGTCATGCAGAGGGGAGCCCTTATATTAAGAATAGCTTACGGCTGTCCTTAATACAAGAGCCCAGCAATTTTTCACTTGTTTCGTGAAGTACCTCAAGTGAAAAATCGTTTATTCCCTTTAAGTCTCAGCAACTCTGCAAGGCTGTAAGGTTTCTCCAGTTCGGCCAAGAGATGGCTGGGGGAATGCCTTTCGTTTAGTTATGCTGACGGCCACTGATGAGATCTGAAAGCTCAAAACAGCGCTGTCCAGCTCTGTGCATCAATAGTTGCAGTAGTTATCAACAAATACTATGCTAGAGATTGACAATTTTGGCAAAAGGTGACAATTACTATTCACTATGTGTCATGCTTGGCAACAGAACGACCCTTTTCATTGTCTTTGTGTATCAGATACAATAATGTGAGATCTTACTTGTCTTTTCACCGGTGCTTTCTTGCTCATCGGCGAAAACATTAAATGATTTGTCGCCGGAAGGCTTTTCTTTCTGCTCAAGAAAAAATAGAAAATTGCAAAATCCGTCAAAAATGATAAACTGAGACTTCAGCGTTTACTCGATAACACCTGTAGTAGCAACAGACAATTATTAGCAGCTCCTTAGCTCAGAATCTTCATGGCTCAGTTATCAATTTTGCTTCGACACGCTTTTGTTCGACTCCCTACTATCATGTGTTCGATTCTCTATTTCTCACTACACTAATGTCAATGTAATCTTAGATCCTATTGAATAAGACACTCCTAACGGCGGCGATAGCTCAGTGATAGAGCGTTGGTTAGTGATCAAAGGGTTGCTGACTCTCAGTTCGTTTCCAGAACAGGCAATACGTCGCTGCATCTTCGGGAAAAACACTTTACGCTAATTTCCTATTGGGACCAAGCAGTTTACCCGTTATGGTGGCCCAGCCTGACAAAAGACTTGGAAATAGAACCCCCAAAAAGGGTACTCAGCGTTGAAACAAACGAACGAGTTTATTTTAGTTACCGCACCTGTGAAATACAACAAACACCGACATTACAAAAAACAGATAGAAAAAAAGTTAAAAGAAATGCGATGGAAAAACATACAGTTTCACCAAAGTATGTACAGTTTCACCAAGGTAACTGGGAAAACCGCGAAGGGACCTTAAGGGTCTTCTAGTTGATTGGTAACCCACTCAAATTTTCAGGGCTAAATAACAAAACAATAAAAATAAAAAATGAAAATAAACAATAATAAATAAAAGAAAAAAGAAAAAATGTGTCTATGATGAATAAATTATCATATTTGTTGAATAAGAACGCTTTGTAATTTTTTTAAGCAATTTAATAGATGTTAATTTTTTGATCTCACTACTAATAGAATTCCATAGTTTAGCTCCTCGATATTAAATAGATCTTTGAAGTTTCATCGTTTTGTAACGAAGGAGAAAATAATTGTCATTAGCAGACGATCTTGCTTACTTTGCTTGAATCGCACTTGTAAGTTTGAAATAATCAAGGAAGCTGGAAGACAGCTGTTTTGCTTGAAATTTAAACATTAATAAGGCTAGCTTTAATACTGTAAATATATATCTTGAACTTTTTAGATTTTCTGCATAAAACGGGGTAGCTCTTTCACGCCATGATCCTTCTGCTATTATTTTGACAGCTTTGTTTTGCAAAGTATTTAAATTTTTCAGCTAAGATTTAAATGTTGAGCCCCATATAATGATGCCGTATAGAAGATAAGAAAGGAAAATGGAGTATTACAATTGAAGCAGAGTGGATGCGTTCAGAAACGGTTTAGCTTTATTTAAAATACCTACTGATTTTGAAAGTTTATTTTCCAGTTTTTTAATATAAGAAAGAAATGATAAGTTTTTGTCCATTACTATTCCCAGGTAACAGAGGTGGGCGTTTCGCAAAATAATTCGCAAGTCATGCAAGTTGCGCAAATGTGCAAGTTGCGTTGCGCTCTATGCCTTTTTTTAGCGCTTGAGCAATTTGCGTTTGCGAATCGGTAAACCTAATATTTGTTGCGCTTTCATTGCGAATTTTTCCCAAAATGTGCAATCACAACAATTTTTAAATGTTGATCTGCATGTCCCTGTCACAAAATAAATAAATTTTGATTTTACAGATTTAAAGCATGATCACGTGATAGCTGATGCATGTTGATTGCTGATCGAAAGATTTTTTGTTGTTTTGTTTTCTTCTGCGCTATCTACTTTTAAACCGCTAAACGCGCTGTATTTAAAGTTTGAGCAATTGGAGATATCAAGGAGGACTAGTGTGTGACAAAAATAAAGGGTGCCAGGTCAGGGAATCCCCCTCAATCTGGTCTTCCAAAATTTTGGACTTTTAAACTGTTAAAGCTAGATAGATCAAATTTTGGAAATGGGTAAATATCAAAAAAAACTATACGTAAGAAAAATTGGGGGTGCCACAATGGGGGTTACCCTCAAACGAGCCCTCCAAAATTCAAACTTTTTAACCTTTTAAGCTAGACGCATGAAATTTTTAAGGTAAGTAAATATAAAGGAAAGATGAAATTTGACAAAATTTGGGGGTGCCAAAATGGGAGTCCCCCCAAACGGGGCTGCATAAATTCAAACTTTTTAACCACTTACGCTAAACACGAGAAATTTTCAGGGTAGGCTAATATAAAAAAAGTTTTCCCAAAAGGGTCTCTCCAAAATTCAAACTTTTTAACCTTCTAAAATGGATACTTTTCAAATTTCCTATTGAAGCAACCTTTGCATTTCTGCACCATCAGCTTCTTCCAAAAGGTGCTTCTCCAGTGCAGGCTTGACAGTGAGCGAATTAAGAATGCAACTACGTGGTGAACATTTAGAAGCACTCAATGTCATGCACTGCAGTAATTAAAGCGCTGCTTTAATTAACCAAATCGTTGAATGAAATTTTTTTGAATATCAATGGTGGTTGCCTGGTTGGTCACTTTTTAGCAAAGTCAGTTAATTTAAGCCAGAATAGGATTCGGTTTTAGCTATTCGGAATAATTCTGGAATAGCCTACTATTCTGAAATGCCAATACCTAGTGATAGTACTTGTGCTTTAAATAAACTATATGCTGTATATTGCCGAAAGACAAAGAGTAGTGTATTAATGTTATAATTTAGATTAAGCTACCTTACTTAATCAGTACGAAATACCTTTTGTTTTTTTGTCGTGTAATTAGTAGCCGAAAATTTGGGTGCTACAATAGAAAAAAGATTAGATAAATGGGTCGGAAAAGGAAACGACAAAATCACCAAAGGATGCTTTCCTGCCAACAAGAGAGATGCGTGGTTGCAAGCATTCAAAAGATTCAACACTGCTATCCTTAGTTCGGCCGCCGTCAAGAGATTATTTTCTGTTGGTTCTGATATTTTGCGATCGAAACGATTGTCTGTTGGCAAAGAAAATATTTGAAAAGTTTGTTTTGCTGCGTGAGAATGAAAAGTGCTTAAAAAAGTCAATTTTTCTCCATGGATAACGTATTGTTTCTGAATGTGACTGAGTGGTGTTTTTTTTCCTTTGGTGTTTATTTATTCTTATTGTTGTTTATTTTTATTATTATTTTTTGTTTTAGTGTTTAATTGCTTTTTTTAACAATAAAAATAATTTTTTCTTTGTTCATGGATGTGTGCCTTTAGTTATAAAGCTAAGCGCAGTGTAGTTGGTTTATTCCAGTGCAACTTAGCTGAAGATGGTAACATAACCCTTTTTTAATTGCGAAATTTGTGTGCACTCCTCAAGCAATTAATTTTTAGTTGCGCTGTACTATTTTCAATTTTTGGTTGTGGAATTTATGTTATGCGTTTGCGTTTGCGCTAAACTAAACAAAGTTTAATAAAAAGTGTTTGCGCTTTAAAGCGTTTAGAATTTTGGTTACAGAATTTGCAATTGCCTTAGCGCTTTAAGCTTTTAAGATTTTGGTTGCAGAATTCGCACTTGCGTTTTTAGCTTAAAAACTTTTGGTTGCGGAATTTGCGCTTGCGATTTAACCTTAAAAAATTTTGGTTGCGGAATTTGAGCTTGTGCTTTACGATGTGTTTTTTAAACGCCCAGCTCTGCCAGGAACTTAGATTTATTAACTTTAAAAACTTGTAATTGGTGTGTTTGGACAGGCGTAGAATGTTGTCTGGTTCATGCAAACAAACGAAATACACCCCTGATGATTCCGATTACGAGTGAAACAGTCTGTAACTTTCTAAATTTTTTGCTTTATATGTGACATGAACCGTGTTATGAAAACTTAACACTGTAGTGAATGTTGAATAATTATTTTAATTGTTGATAGTGATCGTGCTTATAACAAATCTTGTACTCAGAGCTTATAATACAGCTTTTTGGCAACGTGGCTGAAAGGGTAAAGGCGTCGTTTAGGGACGACCCGATTGTCTGATCTGGGTTCAAACATCACCCTGGTCACGAGGGAAAACGTCAAAACGTCAATTGAAAAGCTTGGAAAGAGTTCGACTCCTAGTGGAGGATGAATATAGATTAATTAAGCAATCAGTGTACAGTTACAAAAACAATAACTGCAGTAATCATATTTTTGAGCTCTGGTCTACCGTTTGCTACTCCCAACGATAACAAAAAAAAATGCAGTAATCTAGTTGTTTTAGCTTTCTCAAATTGTAGCATGCTATCCAAGACCTCGAATAAGTACGCTATCCAACACTACCACACCATTGAAACTTGAGAGAGCTGTATTTCTGCCTGTAGCTTTCTTTTACAGTTAAAGCTGCGTTAGCAGTAATTACTAGGGCAATTTGAGGACGCAAAAGTTACTTTTTTTGCTCCAGTCAATGTTAAAAGAGTGGAAATTATATTTCACAGGTATAGGGTCAGTGTTTAAGAAGAAATAAGTTTACAAAGAGTTACATTTTGTTTTTTTAGGTTATAGTTTAGCTTTTAGGTAACAGTGTTTTTTGTGTTGTTTCCTGCCTAATTTTCCTAGTTCATTATCTTTCCTTGCTGCAATGATCGGAATAAATCTATAATACACATAATGTACCAAGGTGTTTATATACTAAACATAAAGCCCACAAAGCCCTACATCTTCAAATGATGTATAAGCATTTTTGTGATGCCTTAATTTTGAAGTTTCAAATACTTGCTTAAACTATTCACTATTAAGTATTAACTAATTATTGAACACCACGGTTTATCATGCCCTAACAGTCTCTTTTGCTCGTATGGCCGTTTCGCCCTAATGTTAAGTACTAATTGGAATGTGCTTGCGCTATAATTTCAGCACTAATTAAGACAATTTTATTGCTTTTAGCATAAACTGCTGTTATTTTTTGTTTTCTGTTGTTCTTCAAACAAAGTCACATTTTGGTTACATTTTTGCAAAAATAAAGTCGCATTTTAAAGTTTTCTAGGTCCCGAAAAATCGCCTTAGTAGTGATTAAAATGTTCAATCATTTGCTTCAGTTGTTGGAAAAGTTTTTTCAAAAATGTGAGGTAACACTTTCCCTCACATATATGCTTTCCCAGTAAACTAGTGTTTCATTAGTATCTGAATTCACACATAGCCAATCCTGGCAGTCCACCCGAACCTTTAAACCACACACGAGGGCAATTTCTGCACTTGCCATCGTACCTATTCTCAGATTACTCTGATCAAAGTATGTCAACAAGGCCACCAGAAAGAAGATTCTCGACCAGTATCACATTGGCACTCCACTTAACTTAACCGCAATGCGCTGGCATCACAAAGCATGGACACCATATATGACATCTCATTAGCACTTTCCCACAATATAGTACGCATGCATATTTTAAACTTGTTTGCTATCATTAGGCGTACCTAATTGTGTAAATGCCTACTACAAATTTTGAACCCCAAAAACCAACATTACCCAGCTAGGTGGTACAGCAAATTGCTCTATACAATGCCAGTCAATGCCCATACGGATAAGTTTTCAAATATATTTAAATTTTCAAAATCGTTGACTGGCGTTGTGGTGTTGACAGGTGATGTATATAGCAATTGGCTGAACTGCCATGTAAGCTAATTTTGGCTTTGGGACTCAAAATTTTTGGTAGGCATTAAAACAAATTAGGTACGCCTGATAATAACAAAGAAGTTTGAAATATGCATGCGTACTATTGTGGTAAATTTATTGCTAATGTGATGGCATATGCTGGTTTCCATTAGGGTTATGACTTTTTTTATCTGCAAATGCCTGATATTGGAAGTGATGAACTTTTGCATGTTAATGACGAATACTACTTCCGTTTTGGTTAACATTACAAAAACCTGGCGCACCCATGCCCTCAAAAAATCTTATGATTGACTAAAAAATCATATTTAAATTACCCATTAAAACAGAACGAAAATAACTACGTTCAGCATGTATAATTGAATCAGTAAGTTAGCGACTCAGACAATCATACGAATTAAATTTGTGACTGAAAAGAAGTAGCACGTTTATGGTAACTTCAAAAATTATGTACTCCTAAATATTTGTAATGTTTGATGAGTTTTAAAATTTTTTTCCACGATATTGATTTCTCTTTTGGCTATCACATTCATGGTACTATCTCAACTGCTGATGGAACACCAATGCAATGAGTCTAAATGTAGGTATTTTGGGGCATGCTATGAAGAGTTAGGGCTAGTAAAAAGAGAGCTTGGTCAATGGTTAAAATACCAATTTTTACTTCTTTTAGTAATACTGATTGCTAAATCAAGCTTCTGCTCACAGAGTTACGGTTTACATTATAAATGATTTTGTACTGACTTGTTTTGATCTAACTGAAAAATTTCGCTTTTGCTTAAAACATTTTTTTTAGGGTGCTGTGGCTGTCCAATACTGGCAACAATTTAACCTTTGACAAAGTTCGAAAAACTTAATAGTTGCAAGCTAAAATTTTGCAAAGGACATCAACCAAAATATTTATATTAGCCACAAAAGCCGTTTCTAACAACTATAGCTATGAGCCGATACAGTATGCTTGACTGCATTGGGCTTTATCGCAGATTAGATCATTGCAACTGCCATTAGTGTTTTTTCAGAATTTCTTGCTTTTCTTTTGGCCTTGATGTTTCATGTTGCTCAAAATTTTAAAATAAGTTCGTTTGTGTTTCGGTTGTTTAACGGTCATTGACTTCAGTTTTTGTGAATTACCAAAGAAAATTTAACCATTTTGGTAGCAATAACCAAAAAAAAATTGAAAAAAGTTCTGCTTATTTTTGAATACAATCACAAAAATTGGCTTTTTTGCAATCGCAAAAATGACTTCAAGATTTTTAAAATAACAAAAAATTCACAAAATTGGGCATTTGACCTAAAATTCTGAGTGAAAAATAAACCCAAAACTTTTATATTCTGCCAACGATTAGCCTTTCCAAGGGCATTTTGCACAAATTTTTCAATTTTTCAATGCACTCTTATCAAGGACATTTTTTGTCTCTAATCAAGCACTCTTGTCAAGGAGATTACCGTCATCTTTCAAAGTTTGTGCCTTTAATTGGCGCTTCAATCTACCACAGCTTTCAGCTTTTTTGCACAGCAATTGCATAATTTTTTACAGCGCTCATGCAAAAAATAAATTTGATAAGCAAGTTATGCCTTACTAATAACTAGAGCAAGTTTTTGCAACTTTAGCAACTTTTTTTTACAGCTTCTGGCAGCTTTCTAAATACTAAAATTTATGTAGTATAATGTTTTAAGCTGTTTTTGAGAATTTTAACTTGCAACTTTTTGCAACCTTTTTTTTTTACGTACAACTTTTTACTGCAAGTTTTATTAAGTAAGGCGCAAAATGTTAGTGCGATTTAAAAAACATGCTGTAAAACTATTGCAGTACAATTCTACTGTCTTTGATTTGCGTAACAAAAAGCTATGAGACGGATCACCTGCGTCTCAATGTTATCTAGAACGCAATAGTTGGCTTACAATTTTGTGCAATGTGGAGCGAAGTTTTAGCATGCTAGGCAAACTGTTGGCGAAAGATCGCCGTTTTTCCTCAAATAATGTTTGCAAGTATTTGGCGTTATATGTAAATAAAGTGCTTGAAAAAATCACTGTCGTTTGAAATGTTTTGCATGAATGCAACTTTTTGCAACTTTCGTTAAAAATAAATGCATTTTTTTATTTTTTAGTGCAACAAAAACTTGACCTACTAATAACACGTTAAATATATACTCGTTCCAAGAATCGAACAAAAAGATTGCTACAGCAGACAATCAGCCGTATTCTGTGGATCTCGTTCACGACTATAGCTTTACTTTATGATTGTATCAATTTCTAATAAATGTAATGCTGAAAGAGCAATAACACTAATAAACTTTTGGCTTATTAATACGTAAATTATAGGACCAGCAGGCTTATCTAAAAGTTAAATTTTTTGATCATTTTGGGTGCTTATTGTTTTTCATTATAATTGATAGGAAAATTTTTGTTTGCACAAAAATTTCACCTCGGTTTGATTGCTAATATTATTAGGCTCCAATATTTTTTAAAAGCTTGGTTATGATTTCTTTTTATGTAATATTAACCAGAGCCGTAGCAGAGTCTATATTATCAGGTAAAGCTCGCAAGTTACAGTCAAAAAGCTGGTCAACACTAAACGAAAAAATAGTTTACTTGCAGCTAGGGGTGCAAAATCTTGGGGCAAAAGAAACGTCCTTCGAGCGTGTTTATTTTGTCTGTATATTTGCCCGGCGCAACCATATAGCTTTAGCTTTTCTAAAACGGCTTTAGCCCACCCTCAACCCTTTTAGCTACGATTATTGTAATTATAAAAGTCAAGCAGTAAAATCGCTTGAAACAGCGTGATTGACATGCTACAATATGCCAAAAATCTGCGAAAATTTCGAAGTATTGGGTGCACCAGCTTTTTTTCTTTTAGAATGAAATATTAGTGTAGAAATACTTAATATATAAAAGTTAATTGACTGCAAACTCCGGAATTTAATTTTGTTTCAAAAGTAAAAACTTCATAACCCTAGTGTCCTTGCATAGTGATTCCAGCGCAATGCGGTTGAGCTAAGTGGAGTGCCACCAGTGTGATACTGGTCGAGAATCTTCTTTCTGGTGACCTTGTTGTCAGACTTAGATCAGAGTAATTTGAGAATAGGTACGATGGTAAGTGCAAAAATTGCCTTCGAGTGTGGATTGAAGGGTCGGGTGTGCTGCCAGGATAGGCTATGTGTGAATTCAGATGCTGATGAAATATTAGTCTAATTAAAAAGAAGATACGTGAGGAAAGAACTACCCCCCATTTGTGAAAAAATTTTATGTTTTAAATCTGTTGTTGCAAAAGTGTTTCCAAAAATTTCTTATACGCAGTATTATATAACACATACCATAAACACTTATGCTTACCTTGATGCTTTTTGGTTGCTTTGGCAAATCAATCTCTTGTTTCATATCTGAAACATCGTTTCACATTATACTATTATAAACAAAACACATTTTACAAAAAAGATTTAAATATATTCGTGGACAAGACTTTTATACTGAAAGAGTAAATTTAAATGGCAATTTTTTGCTTTGCTTAAAAACCAGTGAGCAAAACGTTAAAAAGTAAAAAAAAACGTTAAAACATGTTAATTCGCATTTCGCAATACTATGCAGATTGCAAAAGTCTCATGAGTTGAATTTTGCTTTATTTAGAGTGTTCATTGTCTTTGGAGCTTTTTGAAATCAAATCAAATTTTATTCGGAATGGTTCAACGCTATCCTTACAACGCATTATGTACAGCCTTAAGTGTGTACAAAAATGATGAAAATTGCGAAAGCACAAAAACCAAACCAGGAAACAACGAAAATAAACATACGTTTTTTGAGTCAGCTATCCTTTCGGAATACTGTCAAAAGAAACATTTTCAGAATGGAGAGAGAGCAGAAATGTTTTTCTGAGCTCTCGTTCCTGCGATTCTTCTTGAAAAGTGTAAGACGAAAAATTTTAAAGTCGTTGAATATTCCGAATACTCAAGTTTTGTACCACTAACCAACTTTTTAGATATATTTACTTCAAGTTTCGTTGTTTATTGTTGTGACTGGTAGAGATTTTAGTGTCTCTAATTTTTCGAAAAACACAATGCGATTCTAAATATTTCTAAGCGAACCAAAAGCTCACTACAGAAGTCACTTTTTTTCAGAAAAAATTACAAGAACTATTGGGAATAGAAAAAACAATTAGAAAACATTTACCTGCAGTTTTTTCATTAATGCACTCCACAGTTTGCTAACTTATATAGTGCTATTAACTGTGGAAAGAACTTCATAATGTTGCTTTATGTAGTCTTTTAGGCTTTTAAAAAAATATCGTGTGAACAAACACGACTGAAAATATGAAAAAAACTTAGAATTTCGATTCAAGTTGTATTTTTACTTGCTGCATTGTTCTTTCGTCTGCAAACGACTACCACCGTTAAAATAACAATGGTTGGGACCAAAATTACTACTAGTACCACAAGCGCAACAATTGGCAACAAGTTTGTATCGCAAGGTACTGTTGGATCAACTTCATTACTCTCAACAACAATTTGAAATTGAATTGAATTTTCATGAAAAACTGAAGAAGTCACAGTCAAAGTGTAGTTTCCAGCATCTTTCATATTAGCCTAAAAAAAAATCAAGCAATATAAAAAATGATATAGGCTAACAACGCTTTATCATACATTATTTTGCAGTAAAGTTTAGATTAAAGGTGTATGTACACTGGACGCAAAGCAACGAGAAGCAATCAAAATTTGACGTTATCGGTAACTTGCAAAAGATGTTAATTGGTCACAAACTTCGCGAGCGGTTGCTTATGCAACTTCACTTAAAACAAAATTGCTTTTTAATGGTTGGCCTATTTTGAACAAGTTACGTAAACGACCACTCGCAGAGGTTGCCAACTTTTTCTTCACGTTGCTTAGCGTTCCAGGTGAACGCATCTTAACTGCAAAATACATCATCATATTCGTAATGACGAATGAAATTTACGTTACAGTATTGTTTTTGATAATTCATCTGTGGTATTGTTACGACAGAATTTAAACTTTTGCTGAAAACAAAAATTCTGGTATAGATACACAAGCTATTCAGCTAAACAAATAAACTCTAAATAGTTAGAAGGACTTCTGTTGCCAATTTGGGTGGTGTCTTATTGATGCTATAGTTTCCAAGAAAAAAGGTTTATTTTATCAGAAAAAGGGGCAATAATATCTCTCTTCTAAAATTTTTGTAATAGTTTTTTAGAAAGCTTTTTAATTCGAACTAAATTAACTTTAAGTCAAATAATGCTCAAAAACTATTTTCCATACTTGAGATTGCAGGAGTAAAATAACGTTTTTCAATTGTAAAGTTTTTCAAAGCTACTTTTTATAACCCAAATTAAGCACTTTTTAACCACATTGAGCATGACATCATAAGATGTTTTTGTGATAATCACTTTGATTCGGACATTTTGTGATTGAAGTTTAAAAAACAATTTGTGTGCAAAATTTGAGTACGTATGACGCTATGCCAAATTTTTGTCTTATACATTTTTGTCAAAATTTGTCATAGGTTACTAAAATGACGTCGTCAAGTCAAAATAAATTTTCTAAAAATTTAAGTAAACATCAACAAACACTCCTGCCAAATTTGGCGCTTTTAAGACCGACGCTTAAAAAGTTAAGTAAGGTACCTAATGGTAATAAAGCCCAGCAGGTAATAAGGTCCATTGTTCAGATCTACGAAGTTAACTGGAATTTTTTTTCTTTTTAGGTAAAGCATGTTTAAAGTAAATCCGATTCGCAAACATTAAGATTAATCTGTGCAAAAACAAGATTGCTAGACCGAATTGAAATTTTCAAGTCAATTTTTGATATGTTGATGTAAAAATTGTGATTTACCCTTGTTCAGAAATTGTGGGCTTAAGCTTGACAGTTTGCATTTTTTTTTGGATGAGGCAGTAAAAGATTTCTTTTTATTTCATTTACAAATTTAGATGCTAGTAAAAAATTTAATTTAATTTTTGTGATTTGGGTAACGTAATGATAGGCTTTGCAGCTAATAAGGCCCAAGCAAGATTTTTTAGCCGTTTTGTCACACTATGATAAGCAAAAAATTGTTTGCTTCATTAACACCCGAGTGTTTGTTATAAATTGTTATCAAACCGTGTAACTGACATCATCTGGCTTCCAAAATTTGAGCATAGTTTAGTGACTTCAGCTTTGCTGATTTTAGGGGGATTTTATTGCCACCCTGTAATTTAGCGCAAAATACTTGTTCTAATTTTCGGTAAAACAACTTTACGGAGATTTGTATTGAACTTTTTGGGTTTCTTTATCATTTTTTCAATTTATACTTGACTTAACACAAGTTATATGCATTAACTGTTGCTTTATAATAGCTTTGCAGTGGTGGGCCTTATTACAAGCATATGCAGGTAAAAAGGCAAAAAAATTTTTTTTCAAGGCGGTGAATCATCCAGATAATTCCGGTGATTTACAATAGCTAAAATTGAACTATAACTTTTGATACTTTTTGTTTAAATTTTGGGACTGCAGTTGCGAAGATATTCAACAAATACAAAAAGATATCCCCCGAAAAAAGTTTTTGGAAACTCTGAGTTTTGTTCTTCCCGCCAAAACCACAGTAAACCTAATAGTTTAGAGAACTGTGTTAGGCCTAATAGTTTAGAGATAGTTCATTTCTAAATACTTTTTTTTTAAAATAGTTTAGGCCTAAATAGGCCTAACTATCTCTAAACTATTAAACCTAAAAGTTTAGAGATAGCTAGGCTTAATAGTTTATAAGATTACAGTAGGCCTAATAGTCTAGAGAACTGTAGTTTTGGCGGGAAGAACAAAACTCAGAGTTTCCAAAAACTTTTTCCGGGGATATCTTTTTGCATGGGATGAATATCTTTGCAAACGCAGCCTCAAAATCAAAACAAAAAGTATCAAAAATTATCGTTCAATTTTAGCTATTGTAAACCACCGGAATTGGCTGGATGATTCACCTCCTTTAAAGTTAGATCACGCTAAACTGTAATATCATGGCTTGGCGTAATTTTGATATAACGTTACTATGGACCTAAGCTACTACCATGCAACGTTTCATCTAAAACGGGCGAGTAGGTTTTTGCAGTCATCAAAAAGTGTGTTAGGTGGGCTTTATTACCTGCAGGTACCTTATATGAAGGTAATTTTTGACAAACGTTTGCAAAATGTGTTGGACAATATTAGCTAATGTAAAACTTCGTTAATTTTGTGAAGCTTGTCCCAGGTTAGGACAGCATCATAAAATTTTTTGGAAGAGACTATTTTACCGGAAATGTTTATTTACTAAGTATGCAGATGAATATTTCTCATTATAGTTTTATTCTGAAGTAACCGAAAAGTTTGACGTCCTCCGTGGTCGACTTCTAGGAAATCATAACGATTTCCACTGGCAGTTAGGTGGCCAGATCAACCACCAACAGCGCAGCCGCAAAGCAGCTCGAGTCATATGATGCACAGAGCTGGACAGCACTGTTCCGAGCTTTTAGCTCTCATCGGCATCCCTCAGCTTCTCTAATCAAAGGTATTCCCCAGTTGGACAAGACTCTTGGCCGAACTGGACAAACCAATATGGCTTGCACAGTGGCGGAGGCTTTTTAGGAAATAAACGATTTTTCACTTGTGGTACCTTAAAAAAAAACAGGTGAAAAATTGCTGGACCCGTGTAGTAAGGACAGCCATAAGCTATCCCTACTACAAGGGTTCCCCTTTGTGTGACCACGAAAATCATAACAGAAAAGTTTGACGTTCTTCGTGGTGGACTCCTGGGAAATCATAACGATTTCCCAGAGTCTTGTCCAGCTGGGGAATACCTTTGATTAGAGAAGCTGAGGGATGCCGATGAGAGCTAAAAGCTCGGAATAGCGCTGTCCAGCTCTGTGCATCTTTTGACTCAAGCTGCTTTGCGGCTGCAGGGTTGATGGTTGATCTGGCCACCTAACTGCCAGTGGAAGTTGTTATGATTTCCCAGGAGTCCACCACGAAGGACGTCAAACTTTTCGGTTATAATTTCCGTGGTCACACAGAGGGTAACAGTTGTAGTTGGATAGCCTATGGCTGTCCTTACTACACGGGTCCAGCGATCTTTCACTTGTTTTTTTAAAGTACCACAAGTGAAAGATCGTTTATTTCCTAAAAAACCTCTGCCACTGTGCAAGCCATTAAGGTTTGTTCAGTTCGGCCAAGAGTCTTGTTCAGCCAAGAATCGCTTCTCGGCTCTCAAGAGCTAAGATCAAGTGATCATTGTTTTCAGGATGAAAGGTTGAGATTCGCTATTATCGCCGGTCTCTTGTATTAATTCCTGAAAAGGTTTGTGGGAGGGCTATTTCGGCTACCTGTAGTAGTTCGAGCTTCTCTTGCCAGGATACATTTACCAGCGCTACTGCAAATGCCCACTAGGTGTTTGCAGAGCCTAACAATCACTGGCGCTCAAAGCACTCAGGATGCGGTAACGCGTTCTTTGTGCTGAGTCTGCCGGTAACACAATCATCACTCAGAGCAGCTGTGGATGCTTGAAAAAGTGTCTGCAGCTCTCAATACTACTCCCACTACCATCCCACAAACTCCACACATTTCTAAAAACCCATAAAAATCCACAAAAAAAAACAAAACTGGGGAATACTTTTGATTAGAGAAGCTGAGGGCTGCCGATGAGAGTTAAAAGCTCGAAACAGCGCTGTCCAGCTCTGTGCATCTTATTCTGAAGTATTTGAATGGATGAATCAGCCAAAATGCAATCACAATTGAGGCAGGCGATAACGGCACCAGAACAAGTACAACATAGTAAAATTAGCCTTCCAGCAGGGTGTTGCAGGCACCCCATAAAAATTAAAAACTTGTTTGTTTAAGCAGAACTATTTTTTGGTATGACAGTTTGATCAGTAGATCATAAATATCAAGTTTCAAAAATCTTCATCTACGTTTACCTTTCTTGCCAGGTCAATTTTGAGGCCCACTTTTCCAAAATTTTGCTTTTTTTGCCACTAGAGGGCGATATGGATAAGTTGTGTAAATGAAAATGTTTTTAAAAGATGCCCCGTGTTAGTCTCCAGCTTTGAAAAAAATTCAATAAAATTGAGTCATCCTATTCAGAGATATTGCTATTTTTTTACACTTTTAATAAGCGTTGCTGCCACCAAGTGGTGAAAATTAAAATTGAATATATCAAATATTAAGCCTTCTGATGTTGAATTTCGGTATGTTGCTCATTTCGAAACTGTAGAATTGCATTTTAATGCAACAATTGGTGAGTACCAAATACTGATTTTAGGTATTTTAGTAAAATTTCGTAGATAATGCTTAGTTTTAGAAAATTCTAATTGCTTTTGCTAATTATTTTGGTTGTGTGGGGTTATTGTAGCCTCTTGAAGAAAATTACTACCAACTATTTCAAGAGTTCTTTCAATAACCAATTTATTTAGTTTTTGAAATGCGATACAAAATTAATGGTAGTTCATGAACTATGCTTTTTACTAAACTAAGCTAAGATTAATGGATGTTGCAATTGCACAGTATGAATTTATTAGTTCACATGCAATATGAGTGCCCGAAATACTGATCACAAGCTGTTTTGTTAGATGCCATATGTTGGTCTACATCTTTAAAAAAAAATTGACCAAAGTTGAGCCATCTTATCCAGAGATATACTGTAGCTATTTTATTACACTTTCAACAAGTGGTGAACAATAAAGTTGAATGCAACAATATTAAGCATTTCAATGTTGAATTTGTGCATACTGTCCCCTGCAAAATTGAAAAATTGTATTTTGATGTTTGATTTTATACATTTAATCACTACTCGAATATCTTAAGTTTTGCGCTGTTGTAGTCTAATAGTGATTGAAAATAACAATATTGCTATAGTGTTTAAGAGTTGGTCTTTATGAGTAACTCAATTTCGAACATCTACCAACTGACCTGACTTTTTGGATTTCCAACTCAACTGATTTGACGGGCAAAGCAATATATTAAATTGGAAAGCACGTTTTCCTAGGTTAGGGATTTTTCTAGGGCTGTCTTTCCCAACAAATACACAATTTTTTAGACTTTCGTCCTTGTGTAGCAGGTGAAGAAAATCAGTAATCAGCTTGATTCTTCTTACTGTGGAGTAAATACACATACGCAGGCTGTAGATAGTATCCTTTGCCATGGCATAACCACACGGAAATTTTTTTCCAAGTTATTTTTAACCGATCAGTGGTCGAGTGGATAGAGCATCTGCCACTGAAACGATAGGCTCGGGTTCGATTCCCAGTCGGGTCAAACCAAAAACTGGAAAAATTGGTATTCACAGCTTCCGGCTTGACGTTCAGCAAGGAAAGGCTCAGTATGAAGCCTCCACCGTGTGTGGTAAACAGGTGGGCAGGTAGCAGCTTGACTCGAAGACCGAAAGTTCCTTTCGCTGTCTCCTGGCCAAGGTAACTTGGTGAATAAAATGTAATTACAATAGCATCACCAGCTTACGAAATTCTGCACCAAATATTTTCAATAACTTTCTGTCAGCATTTGAAGTCACTTTATGCCAACAAAAGTTCCGCATCTTACGGGGCTAAGGAAACAACCTCTCCAGATAAATACCAGGTACAGACCCGGCGCCATGGGGGGGCATACCTGGGCCGTGCCCCCCCAAATGACTGCTTGCGCCCCCCCAAAACGAAAATTGTGCCGACCCAAGCGAGGACTGTGCACCAAAGAAAATACCAGGCTCGGGGCTACTGGAGTGCAAATCGAGGCCCAAAATGGTGTTTTCCAGTGTTATTTTTGTGCTTTTTGTAGACTGACATCGGATTTCATGATATTTTTGGGATGAAGATCTTTTTTTTTGAAGATTACCTGTTTTCGGCCGGAAAAACCGCTTGAATTCCCGATTTTAGCCGGAAAATTCCTTTGAATTTTTGGTCTTCACCTTCTTCATTTGATCCAGATTGAGATAAATTTCTCGTGCCCCTCTCGAATTCACACAAATAAACTTCTCGTGCCCCCCAAAATTTATTTCTGCCCCCCCCCCCCCCAGTCACGCTATCCTGGCGCCGGGCCTGACCAGGTATGTCTGGCCTTCAAGAGCAGGCAAGACTAGATCAATTTGTTTCGTCCCTTGGTAACAGCACAACGTAGAAATTAATCAGCATTTGCTTAGAAAGGCAACAGGAAAATTGCAAAGAACCTTATCGTCATTAAGTCAAGCAACCACTCTCTTTATCAGAGAGGAGATTCATGCCAGTATCATAAGAGTTTTTAATTACTTTTTCTTAGAATTGCAACATATTAAAAACTTCAAAGTCTACGGCTCGTCGTGATCATGTACTGGATCTTTACATGTACAGTGTACACAGAGAACAGTCGGTAATATGAAAAGAAACATGCAAACTGCAAGAGATAGTTTTTGTAACAAAATTTGTACTTTTTGTACAAGAATACTTTAATAACTGCAGGAATGCAATTCCAAATCTTGACTTCGTGATACTAAATACTTTTCTGTTATTAATTTTGTACAGAAACGAAGAATGCTTTAATTGCTGTAGTCAGACAGCTGCTTCATAGCTTAACTACACCGATCAATCGTTTTACAAAAACAATTGTGAAATGAATTTTTAGTTTTGTTGTATGAAAAACGATATTCAAATTTAGCAACTTCAAATTTGAACAATGGAGAACATTCCCAAAATCAGTCAACAATTCTTAAGTAGTACTAAAACCTATTTAAAGATAAAATCGATTTTGGTCTCAAAAGACCATCAACAGTTTTTTAAAAAAAAGTAGGTAAAAAAATTAAAAAAGGACAAAAAAGTTAAGCAACCTTGCTTTAAATTTTGCTATACACAATGAAGTCAGTGCGAAAAAGATTGAAAACAAAAGCGCAATGCCATAATGTTCTCAATGTTTCATTTACTAACGAATCGTCTTCACAAAATCGTCATTTCGTACTTCTTCAGTCTGGGTTTGATTTTCTGGATATCTCCTATTAACAATCACATTAAAGTTGAGCAAGCCATTAGTTTGTAGAATCTAAAATTGTAAGTACTATGGGTTCACTGAATCTCTGAAATGAGCTCCAACAATGCCTCTTATCCCTTGATTTTGCAAGAATTTTAATGTTATCATACAAGCAGGATTCGTGGCCATCGACATTATTGTTCAATACAATAATAGAGCATGTACTGAACCATAATCGAGCTTTAAGAAAACCTTTGCTTCCTTTTATTTGAAAATCAACATGTGGGATCTAACAAAACAGTTTGTGATCAGTATTTCGGGCACTCATATTGCATGTGAACTAAAATACCCATACTTTTAAAATAATCTTAGCTTAGTTTAGTAAAAAGCATAGTTTATGAACTACCATTAATTTTGTATCGCATTTCAAAAACTAAATAAATTGGTTATTGAAAGAACTCTTGAAATAGTTGGTAGTAATTTTCTTCAAGAGGCTACAATAACCCCACACAACCAAAATAATTAGCAAAAGCAATTAGAATTTTCTAAAACTAAGCATTATCTACGAAATTTTACTAAAATACCTAAAATCAGTATTTGGTACTCACCAATTGTTGCATTAAAATGCAATTCTACAGTTTCGAAATGAGCAACATACCGAAATTCAACATCAGAAGGCTTAATATTTGATATATTCAATTTTAATTTTCACCACTTGGTGGCAGCAACGCTTATTAAAAGTGTAAAAAAATAGCAATATCTCTGAATAGGATGACTCAATTTTATTGAATTTTTTTCAAAGCTGGAGACTAACACGGGGCATCTTTTAAAAACATTTTCATTTACACAACTTATCCATATCGCCTTCTAGTGGCAAAAAAAGCAAAATTTTGGAAAAGTGGGCCTCAAAATTGACCTGGCGAGAAAGGTAAACGTAGATGAAGATTTTTGAAACTTGATATTTATGATCTACTGATCAAACTGCCATACCAAAAAATAGTTTCGCGAAATCGGTAAAGGTTGGGACGCCTGCAACATCCTACTGTCCAGCCTACATTTTAAAAACAAATTAACAGTTAATTTTTCCAAAACGGCATCAGCAGGGCTGAAAAATAACAACAGTACGTAATAAACTGTAAAAATTTACAGAAAGTAAAAAACGATATCTTTGCTTGTTACCTGCCTGTATTTAATGCTTGCCATCGGTTAGTTTATTTTTTGCTTGCAGTTTTTGTTACTGCACAATTAAGATTTTTTGTTACATTTTCACAGTTTGCTACGCACTGTTGTTAGTTTTTAACACTGATGCTTCCCCTTTGGGAGAAATATATTGGTTTTCAAGAATTTAGTTGGACAGGCTATTACAACTTTTAACCCATTTGTTCCCGGCGTCCTATATGTAAGACGCCAGCTTAATTTAGGATTGCACTTTGTATATTACATTTTTGAATATAGCTAATGTTGGACTACGTTTATGAGTAAATTTGACACATAAGGCAGAATTTTTTTTTTTAATTGCTTTATCAGGTGAGACGTGACGTCATTTTGAAATTTGCCTGATTTCGCTTTTTTGAAAATCTTGAGAGTGCATATAGAGTTAAGCCAATAACTACGCATTTCCACAGAAGTAATGAAAAAATTGTCAAGTGTATTTATACAATATATTAGTAATTTTCCTGTTCTATGGTAAATGTTAAAATTTTTCTGAATTTATAGTTTTCGAGAATTTTTATTTGAAATATTTGCGTCCTACATATAGGTCACACGGCACTCGTGATAGCAAAAGTGCGTAGCTGCGATACAACGTATGTTCAAGTAGAGTTTGCAAGTCGCGATTCTCACCCGCTACAAACCATAATCTCCAGCAGCGATCCCACGCTATTGCATTCACTAAAACAATCAAATAGATAATGAAATTTTTAACCCTGTATTATTCAATGGTAGGGCTTCTGAAGCCTACACTCACTACAAACAGTAATTACTTAAATCTTGTTTCCAATAAAAGCCTGAGTTTTCCTGGTTGTTTTTGCCAATTATGATGGTACTGTTTTTGTCTATACAGCGTAAGGGGTTCAACAGTAAAATGGGGGTTTTTGACAACTTTTTTTAATTTTTGCCAATTTCTGGTTTTCGGTATAAAATTTTAATTTCACGCTTAATATTTTGGTCGAGATTAAGACGATTAGAATAAATAGATGTCCGAGATTAGATAGATTACAATAATTAGCGTGACTGCGTTACGAACGAAAAGCTACTACGTTCGAGGCAATAAACGAAAATTAGGTTCCTTCGTCTGTGTTTTCACGCTAATTTCGATTGAATAGAGTTATCCTTAGTTTGCAATGCGATGATTCCTAGCAAACTATGATAAAACAAAACAATATCATAGCCGAAAACGAATAATGATTCTACACAATCACAGATTGTTTTAGCTATACGCCAAAATAAAAAATCAAAACCAATTTCCATTTTGCTATACTAACAAAATCATATCGTAAACGCGTGACGAGATTGCAGTGCCCAGCTCCGAGTCATAGCTACAGGGCAGCACAGTTCCTTTTGAATAAATGTAGCAGCGGTGGCAAGCCGTAACCAAATTGTGCCGGATTTGACCAGCTCGGGAATAAACTTTTAACTTCTTATTCCTTAAGCAATCGCGTGACAGTTCAACCAACTGGCCTCTAAAAGCAAATTATAAACTAATGTTCAATGTAGTCTACCCTTAGTTTTAATGCCCTACATCCGATTAACAAAAATTGCAAAAAATTGAAGTTGAAAAGTTTGGTTTTAGCCTACACATAAAGCTATCAACTAGTTCAGTTACACACCCAAAAGTTGTTGTTTTTTTATTATTGACTGATTTTGATGTATATTACAAATACAATGCTTCAGTAATTAGTTTTACGTGACAAATAGTTCAAATCAAAACAATTAAATCTTTATTAAACTAGCTGTAATACGTCGAAGCGTGTCGCAAGTTTTTGAAGCCCATCTCCACCTCATTGCACCCGGGCAACACAGCTCCTTCCGAAGAAATGTTGCAGCGGTGGTGAGCCATTAACAACACTGTGCTCGATTTGACCGGTTCGAGATTTGAACCTCAGACCTCCCGCTTCAGAGACGAAAGCGTTATCGCTAGTTAAATAACAATGATTAAAGGATGCCGCTACTCAAGCGTAAATAATTATCAAAGAAGTTTTTGGTTTTTAAATTTTTGTATTTAGTATCGCAGTAATACCTTATTACCTTCAAAACTGCTTTGAAAGTTGCTTTTATTAGACCTTGCCTGGTGACCAGAGCCCCCGAGAGAAATCTTATTAGGGGGTACCAAGGCTAATATTAAGTTCTTTTGCCAAGACCAAGGCGAAAATTTGGTGAAGACCAACAGCTTTTTAACTGGCTAAAGACAAAAAAAAACACCTCTTCAACGCAAATATTCGGCCAGCTTTTAGTAGAAATTGCGTGAAGACCAAAAAAAAGATCGCTACCTGAAATCCGGCCGGCTTTTGTATGCATGCACACCGACCTACGACAAATTGAGTGCTGGTAAACTTATAGGTCCTCCTGGGCCCGAGAACGATGTATTCCTTAAACCCTCTCCCGCAGGCCCTGCCGGGTGACCCCCAAACCTTAGGATTTCTGAAGACTAAGCCCCAAGAACGATCAAAAGTTTTTTTACGTTTGGTCGTATTTTTACATTGTGCAGAAAGTGTTTCATATGATTAGAAAAGCATAAAAATTAATAGAAATGCCGATCAATTTGTAGCGCATTCTACTTTTTCTTAAACAAACACTCAGTCTTTTTTTTTTTTGCTAGCTATAGCGAATAAATTACGTGCAGTAATTATTGTTATATCGCAGTTTTGTTAGACAAATTAGAAATCGTCAACAAGACAATGTTATTCATTAGCGTAACTTGCTACGCTTTATATAGATAGATAGATAGGCAATACTGATAAATACTCAGTTGAATATAAAAACCAACGTCTGATTGCTACTCCTTATTGTTTATTTAGCGGTTAGGCCTATTTTAATTTTTGTTCTTATCTGTGGTTTGAGTTTAATTAGTATCTCTATTGTTAAAACCATTATCAGGCAGTTTTGTAAACGATTTCTACTAGTTTCATGTAAAAATGTTTTTATTTGTTTGAATACGTTTGGAGGTAATTTCGTGCTAGATTTCC
The DNA here is from genome assembly GCA_963965965.1 of Trididemnum nubilum. Classification (NCBI taxonomy): domain Eukaryota; kingdom Metazoa; phylum Chordata; class Ascidiacea; order Aplousobranchia; family Didemnidae; genus Trididemnum; species Trididemnum nubilum. Next base: position 13,439,194 of record OZ014469.1, read on the forward strand.
TAAAACGGAGATCACAATAAATTTGAGACTTTAAAATCTAAAACAATCTTTTTTTGTATAATAAGAGCAATTCAGCTGCATTTAATCGGTCTGAATGATAGAATAAATCCTGTATTAGCATAAATTGTTCGAGCAAAACTAAAAAAAATTAAGCAAAAAAACTTGAGGTTTCCAACTTACAGCCAAAAAAACTTTAACTGCATTATTACACTTCTTTTGCAAAGTAAAAGCACAGTAAAATACTGTAAATTAAACCGCAATAGCCGTTATTAGCCTATAATTTGTTGTTTGCAACACGTTATTAGCCTATAAATTGTTGTTTGCAACTTAAATAATATGCTACTTTGTTGCTGCAAACATTTTGTTTCAAAAGCTTCGAATCATAATAAAACCGCGTTTGTCTCTGCAACGGGAGGTCTGAGGTTCAAATCTTGGACCTGTCAGATTGAACACAGTGTTGCCAAAGGCTCCTCACCGCTGCGGCATTTCTTCGAATGAAGCTGTGTTGCCCGGGCGCAATGATGCGGAGATGGGCCCCGTCAACTCGTAACACGCTTCAGCGTAAGGCAGCGAGTATAATGAGAGACTTGATTTGAATTGAATGCGATACGATAACACGTCAAAATTAAAGTAAATGATGTCAGCTTGCAGATGGAAGCATTCTTATAGCCAATGAAATTGCACGTTTATGAAAAAGTAGTGTATTTGGTTTTGCGATTGCTCTGTTATATGTACGTTGTCTTCAAGTTTAGTGGGTTATCATTGTATGAGCAGTATTTTACCCAAAATATGATTTAATTAATTTATTATACAGTGGGGCATTAATTTGCAGTACCGATATATTTTTGTCCACGATCATGAAGAATTTAATACAATTTCGCAATATACAAGCATGCAACGCATGAATAAAGTTTATTATATGTCACCTAACTATGTTGCATCATTATATCAGTTCAAATAAAGAAAATTGTCCGAAATTTTTGTGGTGCTTTAATATTATCGTAGACCCGCAATTGGAGCAATGTATATGTCATTATCCTAATTACTACCGTTACCGCTTCTCACGGTGAAGCAATAATAATCTCATTTCACACTCAACTATAATTCTGCAAAACGATTATTAATCCTTTATAAAGCTTATTGAGCAAGCGCTTAAGATCAAAAACTTGACCACCCTAATTAAAATGCATATTTCATTAACTTTCGGGAATAAATTTCAAAGTTGTTTTTACTACAATGAAAAAATAATGAATAAATACTCTACCATGCAGTGAAATTTTGAAACTTCTAGCTAGGGTAGTTTTCAAGTTTATATTGAAAAACCAAGGTGGGCTTCAGAAGCCCAGCCGTTGAGGAGTTAATGCCCTGTAAAAGGTCGAGTAACGTAGCGTTGAATAGATAAAAAAAAAAAAACTTGCAAGTACGTTCTTGCAAGTCTTCTAATCAAACTCTTTCATCTAATTCTGCTATTGAACTCCTTTTTTGTTAAATCTCACCTGTGCTCAGCATCAACAAGTTTATCAGTCTTGCCAAAGATAGCATGGCTTTTCATCTTTCCGCCATAAAAGCCATCTCTCTAATCATGATCATTGACGCCTACTCGTTTGATCAGCTCTCCTATATCATATAAATCTCTTCACATGACATCCGGTCTTCTTGCTTTCATTTATAGTTTACGATTTTTCGCAATTAGTGTTAGAAAAGTTGAGACAAAAAACGTTTGATCAGAAAAAATTTAGTCAGAAAAGCTATAGACAAAGGCAGAATTTTGTTCATAAAAAATAAGTTATGGTGCATGATTGTTTTCAATATTTTGAGTACGAATGTAGGTGACCAAAATGTAATACAGTACAATTTTTTTTCTAGATGAAATCTTCACGTTTTTATGGTAATTGTAGAAATGAAACCCCTACATCATTGAGTAGAATATTAGATTTAGCAGAGAAAAATGCTTTGCCCTACCCCAGTGAAAAAGACCAATTTTTGGTAACTGTACTTCCACCAACAAATGCCACAGATTATATTACAGACGAAAACTCAGGAGATAAGGATGGAGCAGGAACGATTAACAATTTACCAGGGAGCATGCTTTTAGCCCCAGCTCTAATTGATGATAGCAGTTGTAAAAATGTCAAAGATATTGAAGAGCCAGAGGGGCCACCAAACAAACGAAAGAAGCAAACTGACAAACCAAAATGACGTTGGGTCAAAACAGATTTGGAAAGTGAGTTGCCAGAGTGGACGTCTGATGATGATACAATTGAAGAGGTTCGAAGCAAAAACTTAACCCCCAAAGGATATTTTAAACTATTTTTTGATGATAAAGTTTTGCATTTAATTGTGGATGAAACCAATCGGTATGCCTCCCAAAAAAATCGAAACTTGACTGTTGATAAGCATGAAATAAAATGTTTTATTGGTATATTATTTTTATCTGGGTACCTTGCTCCAGCAAGACGAAGACTTCACTGGGAAATGGCTAGCGACACGCATCACGACCTTGTTACTAATGCTATGAGAAGAGACAAATTTGAGGCAATTTGTACCAACTTTCATTTAGCTGATAACAACTGCTTAAATGAAGAGGATAAATTTGCAAAACTCAGACCTTTGATAAAACTTTTGAATCAAAATTCCAACGCCACTCACCGAACGAAGAATTTTACAGTTTTGACGAATCAATGTGTGAATATTACGAGAGCCATGGATGTAAGCAGTTCTTGAGAGGTATACCGATACGTTTTGGTTTTAAAATTTGGTGTGGAACTACGCCGCTGGGATACTTGATTTGATTTGATCCGTATCAAGGAAAATCAGCATCATCTCGACTGCAAGATAACGGATTAGGGCTCGGAGGAAATCTTGTCAGCTATTTTGCAGATGTTCGATCCGATTGTGGTAGAAAGTTTTTCCACCTATGCTATGATAACTTCTTCACTTGCGTGAAACTTGTTACTCCGCTAAAACACAAATTAGTAGAAGCAACTGGTACAATTTGTGAAAACAGGACTGAAAAATGTCCACTGACCTCAAATGATGCTTTGAAAAAGCAAGGACGTGGAAATTTCAATTTCAAAACTGACACCAAAAACGACGTCCTCGTTTGGAAATGAAATGACAATAGTGTGGTAGATTTATGCTCAAATGCTGCCGGGATCCATACCATATCTAAAGCCTCTCGATATTCTTCTTCTGAAAAGAAGCGGGTGCAAATTGACCAACCTTTTTTGATCAAGCTCTACAATGCACGTATGGGAGGTGTCGATAGAATAGATCAAAATGTTTCAAAATATCTAATTGTTATGAGAGGAAAAAAATGATACTGGTGTCTGATTTCATATATGCTCGATGTTTCCATCATCAACGCCTGCCAACTACAGAAAATTCGCAATAATGAAAATCCAATAAATATACTTCAATTTCGACGAATTATTGTTAGAACGGATTTGTCTCATTATGGCAAGCAGCCTGAAAAAGGAATGCGGGGAAAACCTAAAAATGTTTTATCGGACATTTGGTATGATGGATATAAGCACTGGGTAATACCGCAAAGTGGACAAACGAAATGCCGCCACTGTTATATGAAAACGACAAATAGATGTGAAAAATGCGATATAGGTCTGCATGTAAAAAGCTTCAAAGATTAGCATAGTCTGTAATGTCTTTTCTGTGATTTTGGAACATAAAGAACTGTTTTGAGAACTCTGAAATTCTCTTATCAATTTCTTGTTTAGTAAAAACTTTGTTATGCTTATTTGGTTACTCATCGAAATCAAACTTCAATAAAATACGCTGATGGTTGTAACCACAGGTGGGCGTTTCGCAAAATAGTTCGTAAGTTTCGCAAGTTGCGCAAATTGCGCAAGTTGTGCAAATGCGCAATTTGCGTTGCGAACTGTGCCTTTTTTCAGCTCTTGCGCAAATTGCGTTGCGCTCTATACCTTTTTTTTCAGCGCTTGCGCAATTAGCGTTTGCGAATCGGTAAATCTAACACTTGTTGCGCTTTAATTGCAAATTTTTTTCCAAGTTGCGCAATCACAAAATAATTTTTAAATCTTGATCTGCATGTCCCTGTCAAAAAATAAATAAATTTTGATTTTAGATCACGTGATAGTTGATGCATGCTGATTACTGATAGAAATTTTTTTTTCTTGTTTTGTTTTCTTCTGCGGTACCTACTTTTAAACCGCTGAACGCGCTGTATTCAAAGTTTGAGCGATTGAATATATCAAGGAGGACTAGGGTGTGACAGAAATCAAGAGTGCCAGGTTGGGAGAATCCCCTCAATCGAGTCCTCCAAAATTTCGAACTTTTAAACGGTAAGAACTAGATGAATCAAATTTTTGAAATGGGTAGATATCAAAAATAAACTGAACAATACAAAAACTAGGGGTGTCACAATGGGGGTTTGCCCGAAACGGACCCTTTAAAATTCAAACTTTTTAAACACTTACGCTAGACACATGAAATTTTCTGGGTAAGCAAATAAGAAAAGAAGTTTTCCTAAATGGGGCTCACCAAAACTCAAACTTTTTAACCTTTTAAAATGAATGCATAAAATTGTGGTCCACGAATTTCCTACTTTCCTATTTGAAGCAACTTTTGCATTTCTGCACCATCAGCTTCTTCCGAAAAGTGCTTCTCCAGTGCAGGCTTGACTGTGAGCGAATTAAGAATGCAACTACGTGGTAAACAATTAGAAGCACTCAATGTCATGCACTGCAATAAAACGCTGCTTTAATTAACCAAATCGTTGAATAATTTTTTTTGAATATCGATGGCGGTTGACTGGTTGTTCACTTTTTCAGCAAATTAAGTTAATTTAAGCCAGAATAGGATTCGGTATTCTGGATTCGGTTTTAGCTATTCGGAATAATTGTGGAATAGCCTAGTATTCTGAAACGTCCATCCCTAGTGGTAGTACTTGTGCTTTAGATAAACTAAATGCTGTATACTGCTGAAAGACAAAAAGTAATGTATTAATATAATATCATGAATCGAAATTAACTTTTTTGACAACTTGCCTGTCGAGCAAATGTTATCAAATGTCTACTTGCCCGAGAAAATTTCAACTTGCCCGAAAAAAAAAGTACTCTAACTTTTGAGGTTAACTTGGAAAAAAGCTCTGAATTTGCAAAATACGCGTAGTTTCGAGAATCAAGTTTTTGTGTACGATTGTTGAGATAATGTAATGCAATAAGTACCTTTTTCCAATCATGCATCAGCAAAAATTGATTTTTTAATTGTAAATATTTCATTTAATATTTAACAATCATAATTATTAATAACCATTGTGGTTTGTTGCAAACGTTTTTTTTTTTTTGAAAATATTTTGGAAACTACACCAGCTAGAAAGCCGAAATTTTTTTTGCAAAAGTAACTGAAGCTAAAAGATTTTCGAAATAATCATAACAAAAAAATGGCAAAATTCTTGACGTTATCTTAATGCAGCGCAGGGTAGTACTTATGGTATCTGAAACAGCTGTTTGCGTGGCAGGCGTCGGAAAACTTTTCTAGAAAAAAAAACGGAACATTTTGTGCCAAACAGTTGCTAAACGCGTCCAAGAATCGAAAAATCTGCGTGCGATTAAGACGTGTTAATTGCGATTAATAATGAGCGTACTATTAGACAATGCATTAATTGTGATTGTTACAGAGTGATAACTAAAATAAAGCATGGAACAGCTGTCTTTACATACAAAATTTTACTTTATTGCAACAAAACCGGGCGGAAATTGCGTCTTCAAATAATCTTGTTTGAAGTTGTCTAATACTCTATATTTTGTTAACTTGTCCGTCGGGGAAGTTAAGCTGAAAACTAACTTGCCCGCAGCAAGTTCAGCTTGCCTTGGGCAAGCAGGCAGGCGTTAATTTTGAACCCTGTATTTAGTTTAAGCTACCTTACTTAATGAGAACGAAATACCTTTTGTTTTTTTGTGCTGTAATTAGTAGCATAAAACTTGGCTGCTACAAAAGGAAAAGATTAGATGAATGGGTCGGAAGAGCAAACGACAAAATCACCAAAAATTGCTTTTCTGCCAACAAGAGAGATGCGTAGTTGCAAACATTCAAAAGATTCAACGCTGCTATCCCTAGTTCGGCCGCCCTCGAGAGATTGTTTGCTGTTGGTTCTGATATTTTGCGATCGATACGATCGTCTATGACGAAAAAAAATTTTGAAAAGTTTGTTTTGCTGCGTGAGAATAAAAAGTGCTTAAAAAAGTCAATTTTTTTCCATGAATAACGCATTATTTCTAAATGTGAGTGAGTGGAGCTTTTTTTTCTTTTGGTGTTTATTTATTTTTATTGCTGTTTATTTTTACTATTTATTTGTTTTAGTGTTTAATTGTTTTTTTCAACAATAAAAATAATTCTTTTTTCGGTCCTAGATATGTACCGTTAGTTACAAAAGCTAAACGCATTGCAGTTGGTTTATTCCGGCGCAGCTTAGCTGAAGATGGTACAATGTTTGTACTTTCATATTTTTGTACTTAACACCATCGTCTGTAGCGCGCTTTTGAAACTTCGATTATGCAAAAGTTTGTTTTCAAAAACTTTTTTAGATTGCGAAAATTGTGTGCGCTTCTCAAGCAATCAATGTGTAGTTGCACTGTACTATTTTCAATTTTTGATTGCGGAATTCGTGTTTGCGCTTTAAAAGCGTTTAGAATTTTTGTTACGGAATTTGTAATTGCGCTTTAAGCTTTTAAGATTTTGGTTGCGGAATTCGCGCTTGCGCTTTAAGCTTAAAAATTTTGGTTGCGGAATTTGCACTTGCGCTTTAACCTAAAAAAATTTTGGTAGAGGAATTTGCGCTTGCGCTTTACGATATGTTTTTTAAACGCCCAGCTCTGGTTGTAACATTATTGCTTCGAGCGAAACAGACAAAGCAAACAATAAAACCTGATTACACAACCCGTACGCAATACGCTCAAGCATCTTCAAACTTTGCTAACGGATTTGCCTAACGTACTACATGTAGGACGGCTTATATCTAAAAAAGTACTAATTAAATGTTAAAAAAATCAATCGGAAAAAATTTTATAAATGTTCACTAAGCATTCTTTAAATTTTAATAAAAATATTTTAAGTATTTCAATCTTCGGCACAAATGGGTTAATTTTGATTTGTTTTATTATCTTCACCTTGAAATTTTTTGATGAAATAGACTCTCACAAAAGTAAAGTCAAATAATAACACTGGCCAACACATTTTTTGGTGCCCGAGGTTTCTAAGTTGATTTCAAACTAATTTGGGGGTGCTGATTCCAAAAATGAGACTAGTTTTCACTCATCAGGTCAATTTTTTGAGATATTTGCTAATTCATACATTCATACCTGAAACTTAGGCATATGTTTATATGCATTGTAGTATCACTAATTTTTTGTGGATTATTATTGTGATGCATGTTAAATGATTCTGACATCACAAACCTTCCCGCAAATATTAATGTTCAAATTTGCTATATTAGGAGTTAGGGTCTATAGGAAGTATGTAGTTGGGAAGAAATGAATACTGAGTACTAGGTAAGTCTACCGATTGTGGCATGTTTTTATTAATTTCTGGGTCAAAGCAAGATTTATTTTTTAATGTTAGGAATTCATTTATAAGTCAAACAAGAAATAAATATACTGCATTATTTTACTTTCGTAGCAGGTTTTTAAGGCAAAAGTTAAGCATGGCTACATCCTCTTCTAGGCGACGTTGTTTAAACAATCCGAATGTATTTGCTATATTTTCGGGAATTACACGTTGCCATCCAACAGAAAAGGGATCAGTAAATTTGAGAGCGTGCTTATCTTGCTTACTTCAAAGTAATGCTGGGTGATCAAGATAAGTCATGGACACCTCATATTGTGTGCAAGCAATGTGTTGAGCACCTTTGACAGTGGGCAAAAAAGGCTCGAAAGTCACTCCGCTTTGGCATTCCAATGGTCTGGCGTGAACCAAAAAATCATTTCGATGACTGTTATTTCTGTGCTGTCAGCACAAACGGAATCAACAGGAAGTACAAGAAATCATTGGTTTATCCAAACCTTGAGTCAGCAATCATTCGGCCAATTCTGCATTGCAATGAAATTCCTGTTCCAGTGTTTAAAGGCTTGCCCGAATTAAAATTGTCTGGCTTCGAAAAAGATCAATCCTCGGTTTTATCCTCTGGCAGCGGTGAAACCACTGTTTCAGATGTCGATTTTACTCTTTCTCTATTACCACAGCTTTATTTGCAAAGAGAACTTAAAGGCGGGCTATAATGGCACTTGGAAAATATTTCAAAAATAGCATTAATTTATTTTGAACCCAGCTACATAAGCATGACTGTAAAAACCCACTCGCTTTCGAAAAATCGCAAATTTAATATTCCATTGTCTTGGTGATTATGACGACAATGAGCCTCTACTTTTTGGTAGGTGTTCAGTTTGGCTGGGTTTTGCCATAAGAGCGAGAAAGTGTCAAGAAAAAAAGCGAATATAGAAGCAGAAAACAGCTTGCGCGATCGGTCATATTGCTGGCGAGTACTATGAGATCAAGTACGTGTAAACAATATCGTTTTCGCGATTGTAGGCAATACTGGTATATTTTTTTTTGGGTGGCAAACGATAGGCCTGTATCGGCAGCTTATGCTTACCAGTACTGTCTACCTAGTATTGTATAGCCTACTGATACAATAGTTTCACTCCCATTGATTCCATTGTCCACGATTTTTAATCGGTGGACGCCATTCAATGCAAAGTGAACATCCAAACTTTTCAACACTAGAGACGCTAAAGTATTTTCGAGTGTTGTATTTTGTTTTTTGTTAGGTTATCTTTATCGCTAGCTTTCGCTTCGTCGGTTTTGAACAACATAAACTACAAACCTGAAAGTGGTGTATCGGCGCAAAGTATGCTCAACATAGTCGAGATTCCAGTATGACGTCACAATAATCTGACAAATACGCTTATATCAAGCGATTTCAGTGCCATTATTAAAGTCGATTGATGCAAGTCATTTTGTTGCGGCTGAAAGTTTTGCGATGAGTCGAAGTAATCGAGAGTGAAGACGTTATTGTGACGTCACAATTCATTGAGAGTTCCTTTATGCTAACAATGCTTACTTTTAAAAAGCTTTTTAGTGCTCGTATTGAACAGACAAAACAACAAACCTGAATATATAGATCAGTTTGAAGTAGCAATCGCGACAGCACTATGGCGTCACAATTAAGTGACAAATATGCTTATTTCAAAAGATTCTGATGTAATTTTCATCAATTTGTATTGGTAATTCTCATCCGTGATGATTTTCATCAATGTATTGACAGTTTTTTTAATCTGTATTAATGCTTGCCAGAAGTTTTTAGTTCTCGTATTGAATAAAAGAAACAGCAAAACTTGAAAATGGTAAATCGGTCTGAAGTAGTCGTGACTCGTAACTGTATTATGACATCATATTGAATGATTGTATAGTTAAATATAGTTAAATATCAAAAACTGACATAAGTAACACTTGGAATAAGCAATGTGTTTACGTCATTATGACGTCATAGTACTCTCCTGACTACTTCGAACCGATTTAGCACCTTAAGTTTTGTTACTTATTTTTTCAATACATGCACTAAAATGCTGTTTAACAGCAAGCATTAATATAAATTTTGGAAAAATGCTAATTCATTATGACATCATTACAACATCCCGACCACTTCGGTTGCTGGTGCAAAACTTTGAGATGCAACAATAGAATATCTTGGCGTGATTTATGATGAATAATTGCTCTAATATCCCTTAAAACCAAAAATTTACTAAACAACATTATGACGTCATAATTGAGTCCCGCTTACTTGCAGTCAATTTTGGACTTTCAGTTTTGTTAATTTATTTCGTGAATGTCAGCACAATTAAATTATTCAACTGTGCATCAATACTTTACAAATTTACTTAAACCGTAATTCATTATGACGTCACAAAAACATTTTATGAAAGGAGATGCCACTTCGACTTGGCGCATGAAACTTTCAATCGTGATAAAGACATTGATGAAATTCATGATTGATAACTTGTTTAAGAGTCATCGAAATATGCATTTTGATCACTTCAATATGATGTCATAATACAGTCACGACTACTTCAAATCGATTAACCATTTTCAAGTTTGTAATTTTATTTATTCAATTTGAGCACTAAAACGCTGTTTAGTGGCAAGCATTGATACAAAATAAAAAAAAACTGTTGAAAACATTGTGACCTCACAACTGCATCCCGATTACGTCGACTTGGTGAAATATTGTCAGCTGCTTCGAAAAGATCTTGCATCGATCTACAATCAGTAATTGCGCTGAAATTCGAAATCAGCGTATTTGTCAGGTTATTATGATGTCATAATGACATCGCGACTACTTCAAGCGTGCCTTGATTTGATACATCACTTTCGGGTTTGCAGTTTATGTTATTTCATATCGACAAAGCGAAAACTAGCGATGAAGGTAACCTAACAAAAAACAAAATACAACACTCGAAAATACTTGGCGCCTTTAGTGTTGAAAAGTTTGGATGTTCACTTTGCATTGGCGGCCTGGAAAAAAATGGAAAAATGGCCAGGAAAAAAAGTAAAGGCACCCATCAGTTAAAAGTCATGGACGCAAAATTGGCAGAGTGAAACCATGGATCCTACGTGAAACTACTGTATCAGTAGGCTATACAATACTAGGTAGACAGTACTGGTAAGCATAAGCTGCCGATACAGGCCTATCGTTTGCCACCCAAAAAAAGATATACCAGTATTGCCTACAATCGCGAAAACGATATTGTTTACACGTACTTGATCTCATAGTACTCGCCAGCAATATGACCGATCGCGCAAGCTGTTTTCTGCTTCTATATTCGCTTTTTTTCTTGACACTTTCTCGCTCTTATGGCAAAACCCAGCCAAACTGAACACCTACCAAAAAGTAGAGGCTCATTGTCGTCATAATCACCAAGACAATGGAATATTAAATTTGCGATTTTTCGAAAGCGAGTGGGTTTTTACAGTCATGCTTATGTAGCTGGGTTCAAAATAAATTAATGCTATTTTTGAAATATTTTCCAAGTGCCATTACAGGTCCCCTTTAATGATCTGACCAGAGATCTTAAACTTTCTAAAAAACCTTCTGAACTTTTAGCATCAAGACTGAAAGTAAAAAATTTGCTTCAGCCTGGAACTCTCATAACCTTCTATAGAAAACGCCATAACGAGTTCTTGCCATATTTCACTCAGGAAAACGACATCGTATATTGCAACGATGTTGCCAACTTGCTGTGGCAGCTAGGTATCCAGCGGCATAAACCTAAAGATTAGCGCCTTTTTATAGGCAGTTCCAAACGAAGCTTAAAAAAATGTGTTCTTCTTTACAACGGAAACTTGTATGGGTCAGTTCCTCTTGGCCGTTCAACAACCTTCAAGGAAAAATACGATAAAAGCAAAATTTTTTTGGAAAAAATTTTATGCAAACAGCACCAATGGATCATATGTGTGAAGTTTCATACAAACAGCACCAATGGATCACATGGATTTGAAAATGATTGGATTTCTTTTGGAATTGCAAAGTGGCTACACAAAATTTCCGTGCTTCTTGTCTTGGTGAGACAGCAGGGCAAGAACAAAGCATTGGACTAGGAAAGATTGGCCGGTGCGCAGTGAGCTGATCTCTGGCTCTCTCGATGTTCTAGCTCCTCCCTTGGTGGAGCGTTCCAAAGTTGTATTTCCTCCTCTTCACATAAAGCTTGGCATCATGAAACAGTTTGTGAAGGCTTTAGAGAAAGATAGCGACTGTTTTAGATACATTTACGTAAAATTCTCAAGCCTATCTATAGAGAAATTAAAAACTGTAGTTTTTGATGGATCCCAGATTTGAAAACTAATGAATAAAGCAGATTTTATAAATTTTATGAATTTTTATGAATTAGGCAGAATTGTGTGCCTGGACCGCGTTTACAAATGTAATAATATTCTTCTCGGAAACAGCAAAGGCGCCCAACTATGAACAGCTTGTTAAATCATTACTCACAAATCTCCATTTACTGGGGGCAAATATGAGCATCAAGTGACATTTTTTGCACAGCCTTCTCGCCCGTTTTTTAGAACATCTAAGTGATGTGAGCGACCAGCAAGAAGAGCGCTTCCAACAAGACATCAGCGGCATGGAAGTTCGCTATCGAGGTCGTTGGGAAGCTATCATGCTTGCAGATTGTTGGTCTATCAAGAGCGACGATGCTGGAGCCTCACATTCCAGAAAATTAGAAAAACGTGGATGTATAGCTGATGATGTCTAATCCTCAGCATTTTTACAACTTCACACTTTTCTGTAAATATTTTGGTGTAAATTCATGATAATGCAAGATAAAATTACATAAAAACATCGTTTCTTCAATTTTCTTTCTTTATTGCAACTATCGGCTTCCTACAGAAAGGGGTATACTATAGCAGAAAAATTAGGTCTGATAAAGAAAAAGTGAATAAATTTTTGGAATTAGCGCCCTCAAATTAGGTAAAAACCGTTAAAACGTCTAAGGCACCTCGACAAAAAAATTTTTGTTGGCCAGTGTAATTAAAACAATCACACAAAAAGTAATCAAAATAATTGCATGTTTGTGGCGCAATCAACCTGCTGAATAAACTAAACATTTTGTTCACCACAAAAAGCTAACTTAAAAATTTACCGGTTAAAATATTTCATACAAACATATCAAACCTGCTCTGTGCTCAGTACAAACACATGTTCATACAAATTGTTTGTGGTAAAACTACGGGAAAAATTTTGATCAAATTCAATATCTGCAACAAAAAAAGTAAAATTTTATTTTCGTGACGACTGACTTCTACTGTTTCGCTCTCAAAAAGAAAACTAAACATTACGTAACGATTATGTCGCTGGTACAAAAATTTATGAACATTAAGCATGATAAAATGCTGTGTTTTTCTTTCTTTTACATGCTTTGGTTTTTCCCAAAACTTTTTGACTATTCTGATGAAAGTCGGAAAACACGGTCACCAGAAAGAGGATTCTCGACCAGTATCACACTGGCACTGCACTTAGTTCTACCGCACAGCGTTAGCATCACTAAGCATGGACACCACTTGACATCACATAAGCAATAAATTTTAACAATAGTACGGTATATACATAGTTCAAGCTTGATACAGGTCGAGAATACTCTTTCTGGTGACCTTGTTGTCACACTTTGATTAGAGCTGTCTTAGAAGAGGGTACAATGGTAAGTGCAGTTATTGCCCTTGTGCTGGTTGTTGATTATATTATTTTGTATTTATGATGCATTTATGCTGGATTTTCATGGTGTTTTAATGTTCTTACATTTAAATGTACAAATTTTTATACCTACTACAGTAAAATTAAAATTCGATTATAAAATTTCTACACGCACTTTAGCAAAGCATTAAACTATTTAAAGAGTATATAATTAAACAATTAATAACCAGAGGTAGAGTCTTTGAGGACGTTCTTGGCTTGGAGGACACATTTTGAAGTCCTTGGCCTTGGCTTTGACCTCGAAGCCTACAAGTCCTCGAAAATGTCCTGTCCTTGGCTCGAGGACAGCATTATTTTTTGATTGGTTAAAAAAGAAAATAACCAAACAAAAGACAACATAAACTTCTAGTCGGTCAATTCGTTTCTTTTCGTTATTTGAAAAATAATACAATGCGATAGCCAGCTAAGCCAAGTCATACTGAAACGTACTTTAAATGGCATTGTGTGAAAGCTCTAATCGGAGAATGAGGAAACAAAAAGCATTGTAGAAAAGTGTTGTTTTTATTTCTGCTAATACTTTCGGTGCAGGCGATACAAACCGCAAACCATTAAATATCAGAATCATAACAAGGAATCCGGGGATTCAAACACAAACAATTTTGAGTTGCTAATGCCAAAACATGACCGAGCCTATTCTGCATGTGAATTCAGAAGAAAGTATGTGCGTGATAATGAAATGTAATACCGGTACAGTATTACCAGGGAAGGCATAATGACATTATAGTAGAATAAATATGTTAGTCTAGCGCGATGTAACTAATGCCGCTCTCATACTTTGGCGAATTTGACTGCGATCTACTGTGAATCAATTCGCAGTACAGCATCAGTGAAGTCTCAGCGCAATCTCTGTAGAGTCTCCGTAGAGTCGCAGAGCATGGCGAATCCTCTGCGAATGCGTTGCGAATTGATTTCTACTAATGTAAAAGAAAAACAAAGTATTCATTTGCATGATAAGAAAGCAGGTAAAATTAAAGAATAAAACTTTATTTAGAAGATTAATTAAGCCTATTACTTCTGATGAAGATATAAATTTTAGTGAAAGCTTTAATTTAGCAGCAAGCAAAAAGCACGAACGTTGTCCGAGAAATCAAAATCGAAAAAAATGACTTAAACCCGTTAGTCTTCGCGACATGGATATGATGTAATACGGCATACCTGATCGGTAACGCAGTATTTTTTCAATGGTACCGTCGATTTATTACCGCGATACTTTACCATTTAAAGACGCTACTAGTTCCTTATAGAAATGCAAAAACTTCATTGTAATTTATGGATAAATTTCACCTTCTACGCTTGTAAAAATTTAATAAAATCCTCAAAATTTCGAACTCAATATAAACCAATCAAACTGTTCTTTTTTCAACGTTTATTGTCGTAACTTAATTCCAAAATCACAAAAGCACTAAATTGGTGAATAATCTTTGAATTACGGTGGATTTATTATTGCGTATTACTATTATTTTTATTTTTGTTCAATTCTTTATTATTTTATATCATTTTTGTGATTGAAGAGGATATATGCTCAGAGAATGGGCACAGTTTTCATTAAACAGATTGCCCTTAAAGTCAGTTTTACTAAAACATGCAACTTTAATGTCGTTTGACACTGCAGCTACTTTAATGTACATTTTGTTGTAAGCATAAAACTTAAATATATTCAGCTTTAGAGCAGAAAAACTGGACTTCAGGAATAGTTTTGCCGAGAATAAAATAGTCGAAGTTGCCGTAAAACGTTTTATTTGAGAGACATTCCAACTTAGTCATTAATTATTATCAATTTGCAAATAATACGCAAAAGGACCAGATGTCCTGCAACGTGCAAGTTTAACAAAAAAGCATAATAAATCGGAAATTAACAAATTGTTGTTCTGCGGTATAAGGCAATATTGTTTCCAAAAACAAGCACAAACCGAGCGAGTAAGCTAATAATTTTATAAATATAAATTGATTCACAACTATTTAACACCACTGCATTTATCATACTACTCGGTTATTAATAGCTGTAAGCAAACTTAGTGTTTTAATTGAACTCGAACATTTTCGGCGTTATACTGAGCGCTTTCATTAAAAACTAAAACCATGGCAAATTAATAAAGTTATAATCAGTATACTGTCAAAATTAATTCAAAATAGTAACAACATTTTTCGAACATACAATTTGAATTTTCAACTGCATCCGGCTTGACTGGCACTTTACGGCTCAGGCAATTCCTAGTAATAAGATAAATTAAATTAGAAGTTCAAAAAAGTATAATTACAATGTAAAGCTAGCCTAGCTTGTACTAGCCTTGCAATAAGACAACGGAGTGGTGTTGTTCAATTGTGTTGCAATATGTATGCTGAAAGTAACCTCTGTACTGAAACTATAATTTTTATAATTATACTGTTACAAATCTTATCAAACGACACTCATTCATTCAACCTAAAATTATC
Organism: Trididemnum nubilum; assembly: GCA_963965965.1. Classification (NCBI taxonomy): domain Eukaryota; kingdom Metazoa; phylum Chordata; class Ascidiacea; order Aplousobranchia; family Didemnidae; genus Trididemnum; species Trididemnum nubilum. The sequence goes on from OZ014469.1 coordinate 13,454,906, forward strand.
CACATCCTGATGCATGCCGTCAGCTACGACCTACGTTTGATGAAATACAAAACGAAAGTCAAGCCAGTACTATAAAAACCCAAGCAGTCACCCATCAATTACAGTAAAATGGATTCTAGCAATTAGTTATTTAGCGCATCACCAGCACTATATTGTCTATCTACTGACTGTACTTCCAGAATCAAACAGTGGATCCCAATTTCAGACACACTATCTGACCCAAATACAGTCCCATATTAACATAGACATAGTAGCAGACATTTACGTAGCCAAACGCACCATTCCTGAACTTTTAAAGGAAAATTTAAAAAGCAAATTTCAAAATTACCAGAATTACTAAAAGTTTCAAAATCATAAAAAATATTGACACCGACTATTAAAAACCCAAGTTTTGTACTATCCAATTCCGTATGAACATAGCGTTAAAAAGTTTTCCGATTTCATTTATTTCGATCTACATCATCAATTTCATCCACATTTTAATAGTTATGCTAGCTTCAAGCAAAAATATTTTAGTTTTAAACCCTACTTTTGCCTAACAGCTGACATTTAAGGAATAATTTATTTTATCGTTACCTTTCCATCACTCATTGTTTAGCAAAATAAAAATTATTACAAAATAATCAACTACGTCATTTCCGTTATATCTGATATGATTTGCAGCGCAGTCTCTGTGCATTCGCCAGAGTCGTATTGCAGTCTCCGTGAGTTCGCAACGCAGTCTCCGTCAAGCTGATGGCGAATGCACTGCGAATCCACGAAAACTGCAGTATGACTGTCCAGAGACTGCGCTGCAAATTGAAAATTTTTTAAACCGGTTGAAAAATTTTTGTTCGTTGGCGACTCCACTGCGAATGCGCTGCGAATCGCTGAGACTGCGCGGAGAATCTGAAAACTGCAAAGTGTTCAATTCGCAGCGGAGTCGCTGCAGTTAAAGTCGCCAAAGTGTGAGCGCAGCATTACAAAACGTATTTTGAAACGCCAACTTGTTCTGCTTATACGAACGCGAAGAATTTGACTTGAGATATGAAAAAACAACTCTAATCAGTGAAAAACGGTCGGGTTGGCAAAACCACATCCACTGAACAGTTTGTGTGTTGGAAATTGCTGCTAAGAATCACAAATAACAGACCATTGGATCATAAACAACGCTGCATCAAAATTTATTAAGAAATTAAGTGTGAAGTTAAATAGCGCTATAATTGTTCGAATGCGTGGAGTACTTAATAAACTTTTTATACTTTGTCATTAAGATGAAACACAAAACTTCCGTGAAAAATTTGGGCATTTTTAGAAAAAATTAATGGTTTATTATTTTTCCGTTTCTACAAACGTGGACCCTTTAAAGGGGGGCCCGGTACAAATGTACCCAATGGCTTCCTCTTTAATGCTTTCCTGCTGGTATTCTCAGTTTTTTTTTTTTTTTTGTAATTGAATACTTTATGTCAAATTTAACAAAGTGTCTTTTGGTGACCGAAATGTTCGCGAATATTCATTGCTAAGCATTAGATGTGAGAAAAACATCACATACACTAAAATGTAAAAAAAAAATATTGGCCTAAAATTAGAGCTGGGAAATTGTGGAAAAACTAAAGTTTTTCAAATATAGCATTTACAGTAATTTTTTTTCAAATTGCTTTAAAAGTCCAAATGAGTAATCTGTAAAGTCACAAAAATTGTGATTTTTCTACCCCACAAAATTACTAAAATCATTTAACGGGGTTATGGGGACTTTGCCCTCGTCCCAGTACCCCGTACTTTTTGATTCTACTAACTTGAGCTTACAAATATACCCGGTACGGTACCTCAATTCATTTTAAAAACATAAATTCACAGCACTTTTGCAATACTTTTAGACAATAGTTTTTTTTTAATACTGTGAAAAGGAATGGTTTAACCATAGACACTTTATTAATAGGCTAGAAACTGACAGTTTTGTCTTTTTTTTCATGGTTCACTGACTCGATATCGCTGTCAAAGTCTCAGTTTCTGTCTGCTTTGGTTTGCACCATTGACTCTTTACAATCAGTCGTAGGTTATCTTAAGGAGCGAAATGTTTATGGACCATAGACTCGATTAGGTTAATGTTGTGGCTTATAGACTTCATATAAACAATGTACGGTAGGCTAGGTTAAAATAGAGTTTGATGCTAATGTAGGGTTAGAGCAGATCGAACGCGAGGAGCGTGAGGCTGGCGATTAAATGGTATCCTTTTTCAATGATAGCAGCTCCATGCAAGCAAGAGTTAGAAATCTTTAAAAAAATAAATAAATAAAAATAAAAATACTTAGATCTCAGAAAGACGTAAGGTGTTGCAAGTCGCTGCAAAGTTTTGAAACGCACGAACCACGTCAATGACACGTGAGTTAGGTTTCTGCGTCTCGGCTAAAACGTCTATACTCTAAAAACAGACTATGATGACACTTGAAAAGCTTCGAGTTTAGAATCTCGGAACCTCTACTAACATTCTTCAGACCTTATACAAGAAAGGGGAAGCCTATTATAGTCTACTACGTAAATCTTTTGTGTTTTGTAAATGTTTTAAACAGATCCGTAACTTACGGCAAAAAATATCCATCCAATTCTGCCACCTCTAGTTTTTGTTGCATGAGATTCAACTCAATTTATAAGAGAATTACAGTACTTTTTCTAAAACTGAATCAATTTTTCTGAAATAGAAACGCCCTAGTGTAATTGTTTTCATATTACTGTACTGCGGTAAATGGCAAATACGAATACGTTGAGTCCCGTTGAATAACCCGTCTGGCTACGGCCCTGATTACATTCTAACTTGCTATGGTCAAGTTTCGAATTTATGTGATCGCAAAATTCCGCAAGTGCATGTACAGTGAATAGCACAGATAAGGGGGATACTGTGCCATGGCCCCCCGTCTTTATCCCATGGCACAATTTAAAAATTATCTGAAAAAAGTTAAAACCGCGTAATTACATTACATAAAGCATGCATGGATTGCACGTGGGAAAGGCTTACGCTATACCTGGCATTTTAGCATTATTTTAATAGCTCGAGGGTAAGAGTGTGCAGATTTCAATTTTTTTGCTCATGCCAATATATTTCTGCTTTAAAAAGTTTTTCGACTTTTTTTGTAGTGCATATTTATCCTCCTGTCACCAGATAGCGTCTGACGCTAAATATTGGACAATCCGCGCACTTTTCATTGCAATGACTACGTCGTGCTCGGAGAAATCCGCATCTGCTTAGAAGTTTCCAGTGATCCAATGTTCCTGTGAATCTCTTCGAATTCTTGTCCATTGAATTTGCTGCTTGTTTGAAGCCACCAGCAGAGATAATCATCGTAAAGCGTCTTATCCAAAGACACAATAACGTGACCAGGGTTTTGGTTGAACCCAGATCATACGATCTGAGTCATCGTAAAAACGACGGCTTTATTACCATCTCGGTCTCGCTGCCTTACGTATAATACTTGAGGAAAAAGATGGCTAAGTATATTATTTAGCTTGTGCTCTTCAGTTGTTTTTCTACTTATTGTGTATGTTTTTTCCTGTTCAAAGCATATCTTTTAATCCGAAATTTAATCTGAAAAGATCTTAAAACTGAGTTAATTTATAAAACAACGTAAAAATCTCTGGGCGCTGGGGATTTCGTGCCCAGACCCCGTTATCATTTCCGGCGGCTGGGGACTTTGACCCAGACCCCAAACTTATGATGCCAATTTTAAGTTTTGACTCATGCACACCCGTTTGGAAAATCTTGCCTAAGCTTACGCCACTGTGCATGTATGACAAGTAAACATTTTCAGGCGGGCTGAGCTCTGCCTTGCCCCGTCTGGCTATCGCTCCGAGTCAATTTTTTTTTGCTGCGCTATCAGCAAGTCCTTATCAGCATACTCTTCCAGATTTTGATACCGTTAAAAACAGAAAAAATATATATATTTTGTCGAATTTAAAACTCACTTAGATTTTGATTTCCCTGTTACCTCGTGAAAGAGGTTCTTTCATAGTACATATCCAGAGGTAGTCAGTAACGAAGTTGATTTATTTGGTGATTTTACCATGATTTTACTACGACCTAACGTAAAAAAAAGTTATTCTCATTCTATCGGGCAAAACTGGCTATTAAAAATACGCTCGTATAGGTCTCGAACGTGAAATTTGTACTGTAGATAAGATCTTGAGACATGGCGAGTTATTTCAAAAATTTGATGTTTTTGGTGGGTACAAGAATTAACAGTTAAAGCAGTATTATACCTTGAAACTACTTTCATTGCAGACAATTAATTTGGACTACTTTCCCTTAAGTGAAAATAATTCGCCGTACTTCTATTTTCACATGAAGTGGATTTTAGAATAAGTAGCAATACTTTTGTTTTTTCGGCTACTTTGACCAGATCTGTATCTATCTTCTTTTGTGCTGATTTGTTAATTCAACTGGAACCTTTTTGCGGCTTTTTTAGTCGGCTGATCTAGCTTCATGGAGTCAGTTGTAATCTTTGAATTACCTAAGTTTTCTTATGCTTCTGCTTGTACCGTGCATTTAAACTCACCGCGAAAAACCTTATCGTGTCGAATAATTCACTCGTGGCCAAAAAACTTCGCAGCGCGAGGAGGCTTTTTTTTCTTCAATTCTCTTCGTTTTTTCTTCGCGCGTCAGTTTCTAGTCCACTAATAAAGAGTCTATGGTTTAACCAAACAATATGGTTTGCGTTTTGGTTACTACTAAAAACGAACGGATCCATAATTAGTGGACTTTTGCATCGCGACCCTAACTGATGAAATTAAAGCACTAAAACTGATAATTTTAACGCTTATAATTTAGCTAAATTATATTGCCATTTACGGGTTATGGCCTCGTTTCATTACCGCGATACAGCTACAGTACTTAATCAACATCAGCTGCTAACGTGTAAAAGTTTAAAATGCTATTCATTGTATTTTAAACAAGTACTATTTTCTAATTAAAAAAATAGGATCAGCGACCATTCTTGTCCTTGGCCTAGAGAATGCCTGTCCTCGAAAAGTCGGTCCTTGGCCTTGAACTCGGGTTTTTTTTTGAGTCTTTGGCCTTGGCCTCGAGTGTTGTGTCCTCAACTCCACCTCTGTTAATAACGTTAATATTATTTCAAAAATGCACAGTGCAATAAATTACTTTGAATTGTTTACTGAGTGGCTTAGTTTTACAAGTTATTTATCTTTCTTCACCGTTTTAATTTTGTTATGTTTAATTGTCTAACAAAATATTTAAAAGTTTGCATGCTTGAAATTTATTGTTTTGCGAAATTTATTGCACTGTCTGTTTGATAAATATCGAAAAGCCTTTTTGATATAAATATCGAATGCATCTCATCGAGCTAAGGCAAAAGTTGCTTTGAAGTATATTATTCATTTACATTCATTCAGAAGTAGAATATTCCTGTATGTCAGTTTACATCAGAAAAGAAATGTTCAAAGAAGTTGCTCACCAATTTTGTTCAAAGATACGAAACTTGACAAAGGATTGGATGAGAATGTCACTGCGCATGTTTGTGGCGCTTCAGCCAACCAAATACAAGTGGTAGGTGATTCTTGATATGCTGCATCTGAGATGAATCCAATAACAAAAAGGATCATAAAGTTAGCGTCAGCTACTTCTCTTTTTTTTATAAAACAATGATAAATAGGCCTTAGCGCCAGGAAGAACTTCTCTTACCAACGTCTGCACAGGTTTCTCATTTAATTTAATTTGATAACTTCATAATTACTTTTTATTGATATTGATTCTTTTCTTGAAAGTAATTTGAAAACGAACCACTAAAGTTTAACTTAAATTATTAGATTCTGTAAATCAAAATTGAACCTGTCAAAGCACTGCATGTCAAATTAGAAATGGAGATTGAATTGAAGAAAAATGCTATATTTAAAGTTAAGCAAAATCAAAATGTGCGCTTGCTTGATTTCTACTAAGCGCATGTATACTGCAAATAAAGCAGGAATGAACATGTAATAAATCAATTAAAGTTGCAATGTAAATTGATTTAAAATTGCAAAAATAAAATACTGGGTTCAAACTAAGCGGTAACACTTTAGGCCTATGTTTATATAATATGCTATTCAGTAAGTTTTAACTTTCCTCAATTTGTCAATGTTTTTATGCGATGCTTACTGTACTTTTTTCTTTTTTTTTTGTAGAAAGAAGTGTTCCAGTTTTGCATTGTTTTACACAAGAAAGTTAGAAGTACTTTCATAAGCTGAATCTACACAAACTGTTAAACAACTAGAACGTGACATCGCAAGCAATATCCGGGGACTTTGCGACAGCATTCAACTTTTATTAAACTCTATTAAGCTCTAAAATAGTCACTCAGTTGTGTTGAATGAATTCATAATTGCAGTATGAGGTCGTTAATAGTCAGATGAAGAACTTAAATGAGCTCTTTTCAAATTCTATTTCATTAACTTTAACAGATTGTGGTTTTTCGCTTTCAATTTTGAATGTCCCGAAGAGTTATCAAAATAATCCAGTAACGTCAACCAAAAAGTTCGTATAATAGCTTTGAGCTTACAATACCGAGAACTTTCAACGTTTAGCACTTTTTACAAGTTCTTACAGTATTAATTTCATAATGAAAAAACATAGAGCGTTCCCTAAAATTCCAGCAAGTTTTGCGACATCAGCGACATTTATTTTGTTCTTATCACCACCAAAGATACTGTATGTGACGCATTTTACAGCCATTTGAAATTCTGAGAACGCTTTTTCAATCCAACCTATGAGATACTGTATACATTAAAGCTAACCAATCGCTTCGACAAGGGTGGCCATTATGCCATGCCCCTTTCCCATTTTTGCCAAGGCACAAAGCAAAAAACTTGTAAAAACCGTTAAAATCAGCGTTCTCAAATTAAAATGAAGCACACGCATTGAAAAGGTTTTTGCTACCTGTCATTAGCCATTTTAGCATCAGTTTGAGGGTAGAGTTAGTGCCGATTTTTTAGCCTATGCCAGTGATTTGCTGTCTTAATCCTATATATTGTAGCAACAAAGATATAGTCTACTGTAGCGCTGTTTGATATCCATTAAATAACGCTTCGGGTGGGAAGGGAACTGTGTCAGAGCATTTCCAATTAGCCCTAATACAAACAGACGCTGAAAAGATTCGATAACACTAAACGTTTTAGAAGGCCTTGTACGTTGCACTAGCTCTCTCATCTGGGTTATGACATATTCAAAGACGGCTTGTCATGCTGTAGCATTTCAAGCAGCTTTTGGAGCCAGGTTATATTTCAAATGTTTTCCTGCTCATACCAATAACAGTTTATTGGTATGCTGCTAGGAAAGTTGCATATAACTGTCTGTCACCAAAGCTACGAAACTCTTTTCTCTGGCCTTAATTCTGTACTGTACCTCAAGGAAGGATGATCAAATAGCTTGTGCTCTTAAGTTGTTTTATGCTTAATTTGTGTATGTTTGTGATGCTAAAGATATGTGTTTTAAACTGAAATTTAACTTAAAATGATCTTAAAATTGAGTTATTTTTGTAAAAACACGTAAAAACCTTGCCTCCATTGAGGGCTTTGTCCCTTGACCTCTGATTTGAGGTACAATTTTTGATCCCTGCCTCCTCCATCTCTTTTAAACTTTCTGCCTTCGCCACTAAACCCAAAATATTGGATAGAGGACAATTTACATTTGAATAGTGGATACTACACTATTAAATCCATTATTAAGCAGTAAAACTTTCTTGGTTGTATTGTTCAAAACATTAATGCCAAAAAGAAGGCTTTTTTCACCGTCGCAGACGACAGTTTAGCACAAATCTCAAATCTGTTAAAACTATTAAGCTCAAATACTTCAAAGCGTCTTAAATGTTAGAGGTCAATTTTGGGGAAAATCTTCTAACTCGGAATCCCCAAGTTTGACTCTTCTACTTTACAGGGACATCAATTTATCTTCTAACTCGGAATTCCCAAGTTTGACTCTTCTACTTTACAGAGATATCAACTTATTCTGAGAATTTTATCAGTGATATAGCTTAATAGACAGTAAAAGTCTCATACTTTGGAGATCTATCTAAGGATTAGTCTTCCAACTTGACATCCTCAAGTTTTGCCACATTTTATCTTTTTTTGATATTAAAAATAGGCGTAGCCAGGAGGGAGGCGTCCTCCCCCCTCCAATTGAAATGCCACCAATGATAAAAATGTGACAAAAAAGCCTTGTTTCTTCAGTTTCTTTTAGCATCTTCGGGAACAATACAGTACTCGCGTACAGCAGTAATTAACAATCATATTGATGACCAAGGAGCCTGAGCCTTCAATTCAACTTTTTCTACCTATTTAAATGTATAACCCGGGTGAAATTAAGGATTTTTTTCCTAAAAGTTGCTACCTCAGGTCCTCATTTAACCTTTTTATGAATGTAATGCAATAACCAGGGCCGGATTTACCATATGGCACCGTGCCAGGGCCAAGAAATCAGATGGTAAGACTGTTTTTGGTCTTCACCAATATTTGGAAAAAAGATGTTTCAAAAATTTCCAAAGTCCCAGGGCCCTGCGCACTTTGGAAATTTCACATATAGACGTACGCCCTGCGCACTTTCACATATAGACGGAAGAATGTAAATCCGGCCCGGGAATAACATGGTTAGTAAGCGTAACCAACTATTGTACCATTTTTCAATATTAATTCACCTCCATCTCGCCAGGTTTACGCACAAAATACTCTTAAAAACATTAAATAGGGAAATACTCGCTAAACAACTTATTGAATTTCAATTGAGGGGGCCTGGACCCAGGGCATGGTATGTAATGAAATGGAAGATGGAATGTAATGGAACAGAAATTTCGGTATGAAATATGGAAGATGCCAGAATGGAATGGAAGATTTCAAGAATGGAAAATTTCAAGAATGGAATGGAAGACAATCTTCCATACTTCCATTCCAATTCCATACTAGATTTCGCTCATGGTATTTACAGAAAAATATTTACAGATAGTTATAACTAAAAACATCTGGAGGCGTTAAGCAGCTAATCATCTGTCGACAAATTAACAGGGTAATTCGGTCATGAACATTGCGCAAACTGTGTAGGCATTGCATCATCAGATCATAGAATATGCTCATTGAGATTTACAGCTGCCCTGATGCTGACTGGCGTAATTTTTGTTTTGAATATGACAATTTGCCCAGTGCCGTCGCCAGAGCAAATAAAATGAGGGGACATTAAAATAGATTGAACTTTTGCGCGTTAAAACTGATCTTCTACGGCTGCAAAATATGCGCAATTTTAAAATTCTGTAATTAATCACGTCTAAAAAAGAGACATGTAAGTCTTCCAGCGTTTCTTAGCTCCTTTTGTTTCCGGCCCATGATCACTTGAATAGCCTATCTGCAGCAGTAACTGCAACCGAAACAACCTTCAATGTGCCCTAAAAATCAAAAACAGCTGGTCTTTCAAAAAACAAAATAAACAATTTTATTGGCCTACATTTCTACTCTACGGCACACTGATAAACAGGCGTGCAATCAAAACTTTGCTAAAGGAGGGGGCTAGGAAGTTTGCTGTTTGAAAAATATCTCGATTGGGTGGCGAGCTAAGCAAAGTGGTGCAACTCAATTATCACATATAGACGGAAGACTGGGGAAAAAGCTTCAGTAGCTGCGCGATTTTTTAATTTTTTGAGAAAAAATATATCTATTTTAACGCTATTTGGATCACATTTTGCACGCTTTTAAAGCTATTTAAAAGAATTAGACAGCTAAGACTAAGAAGCCAGTTGAAAAATTAAGTTGTACAGCCCATTTAGTCCTTACTTTACCGACAAGTTAATTCAAAAACACGTTTAAACACTTGCATTCTAGAGTTAAATTTTTTAAGTGACTTGGCTAGGTAGGGGGGGTGAAGCCCTCTTTTGCCCTTGTAGTTGCGCCACTATATCCGTAAACGTTTAGCGGCCTGTTGAGCATCCCAACTCATAGTTTGAGAAAGACTGGCTTCGGGCTTAGAATACTTTGAATTGAATACAAGGCAAATGTTCATGGTTTGGAAATTGATATGACCAACCTAATTACTTGATAATTTATGGGGTTCAGAGGTGTAACCTTTGGATGTTAAATCTGATGTTTAAAACTTGAACCACTAAATTTTCGGTATTTAAAAACTTCATTATACTGCTAGTATAGACAACTTTAGTCGAGTAAGTAGGATTGAATGCTATTCTTTTTTTTGCATCATTGTCAGTTTTCTTGTCGATACATAATGTTCCAAAACAAGTATTTTTTGTAAGCCAAAATGGGGGGCAAAGCCCCCCTGGCACCCCGAAGTGACACAGAATTTGCCAAGTGACAAAACTTTTTCTTCCATCGTAACAAAGCTTTGTATTTACTTTTCTTTCCTCGATTGAGCTTAACTCTTTGTTGTTGTTTTTTGCGTTTAAAATTGTTTTCGGAATTTTTGTAAAGTATTTTTGACTGTTTGGCTATGCCAAATTTCGTAGTTGGTTTGATTACAAACTTGCCATCATTAAACCCAGTGCATACCGGTTAACCTATTACCTGTTGATTAAACGGTTGATATTTTTATGCTGAATGAATTTTTGTGGTAGCTCATTGCGATAGTGCTCCAAATATGGGATGAGATGCAGTGTACCATACTGCTTACCTTCGCAAACGACTACCTGCAAAGGTACACTTAGGCGTAGCTTCCGTTCTAAACTTACCTTTGTATAAAAGTATGAAATGAAATATGGAAGAAAATTATAGTATGGAATGGAAGATTTTTAGTATGGAATGGAAGTGGAATGGAAGAAAATTGCCAGTATGGACTATGGAAAAATCGTCTTCTACTCCATTCCATAGTATGCCCTACTTGGGCTTCCTGGCCGTACATGTACTCCTATAACTTGTTAATTTCATGATAAAACAAAAATCTTTAAGAAAAATCTTCAAGTGGATTATTATTTACAGCTAAAATATCGCATGAGGCAAAGCACCTTCTTCCCCTGCCTTGGCTAAATCACTTACAATTAAAATTTAACATCAAATCGAATGATTTTAAACGTGCTTCGGACTTAAATTGCTAGGAAAAAGAGAATTGAACAATTCAATCTTTTCAATTGGCTTTCAAATGTTAAAAAACTTTTTTTTTCAAATGGCTCTAAACACGTGCGAAATGTGATCCAATGGCATTAAAATAGCTTTTTGTCCAAAAAATTGCAAAAAATCACCCAGCTACTCCAAAAAAATTCTTGAAAAAAAATCGAAAAACAAATGAACTACCTCATGTGTTACACCACATGTCTGCTATGATGATTGATAGCCTACCCACAAAAGGCCCTTCTATACAATAACCGCCTTGAGCAATACCGATAAGCTTTGAGAAATATCAATAACCTATGATAGTTGGTAGCTCTGAGTGGTAATCAGTCCATCACGGTCAGTCCAATTGAACTAAAGCTCAACTTCAATTCTAATAAATTATTTAATTACAATTTTTTAAGACTAGTTGACTCTGAAATTTCAACATAAAGCAATACTGTACACTAGGGCGTTGCGGTTGCTCCAACCTCTTTGGATTTTTTTCTACCTTCTTCAAAGTAGGAAGTTCCCAAAAAAAAAAATCAAGATTACAAAGTTTGAGGAAAAAAAATTGAGGTTTAGGGGTAGCACAGAGACCTTTTTTTTTACCCAAGATTTGTTATTTGTGTGATTTTAGGCCGCTAGATGGTGCTATGTGAAATCTATGTAACTAATAAGTCATTGTAAAATTGTGCATTTAGCTTTGGTCTTATACATTCACAAAACTTTACTTCAACTTCTACGACTGTTCACATTTATGTTTTTTGCTTGTTTGTTTTAGAAATTGTGGTCACAATTGATCACATTTTTATGCTGGGAAAATGTATTAGAAACTTTGTTCGAGTTGGACCAATCTATTTTGCAGTGTTTTTTTTTCAAGTCACAAGTTTTTTTTTTTAAGTTCGCAGTCGCAACTCCGCAACTAAATTTTAATTTTCTTAATCCGCGACTGCAACTCCGTAATTGCACGTTTAAAAGCTTAGTCCGCAACCGCAAGTCCGCAACGACGTTTCAGGATTCTTGAATCTGCAACCACCATTCCACCCGTAACTTTTTATTTCTTGAAGTTTGCAACCGCAAATCCTCAACTTTTTACTTTTTATGAACCGAGTGGAAGGGTTTTGCAGTCAACCATATACCGAAGTGATCTGTTCAGAGTTGATTAGCAAACATAAGTCAAAAAGCTTTGACTTGTGGGAAGCATAGCAAGCGTATGGTGGATACTTTTCACGAAGAATTACCAAATCACACAATCGTTGATTATAGTAAATGTACCACAGCATAATTTGTTGTTGAGCTGCTTTTTCGCGATGGCAAACTTCAAAATTACCCAGCCCCCTTTCTTTAAGGTCCAGTTCAAAACAGATTTAAGCGCTTGTATTTTTGGTTAAAGTTTTTAAGTGACTTATCTAAGAGGGGGTAGCAGGCTCGGCGCCACGGGAAGGGACATTTCGGGGCCTTCCCCATCAAATCACTGCTTGTGTACCCTAAACGAGAAAGTGCCCCTCCAAGCGGGAATTGTGCACCGTACCACAGGAGTGTATTTTAGGGCCTGTGCCTTAAACACGAGTGAACGTCATAATCAAGACTTAGAATTCGCGACGAAGACCTTTTTTTTGGTTTACGTCCCTGGATCTGTAAGAAAGAACCAAAATTCGCACCAGAGGATCTCGTCGTGCCCCACCAGGCAAAGAACGTGATTCCCGTGCGAAAAATTTTCCCCTAAAGGAGGCAATCTGCCCGAATGAAGACCTTTCTTTTGGCCTTTACCCCCGAATTGGTGGGAAAAGTTATTTTGTGCCCCTTACCCCAATTGTTGTTTAATTCCCCCCCCCCCCCAGTCACGGTACTCTGGCGCCGGGCCTGGAGGGTTGTGCCACCCAGTCCTCCTGGTTGCGCTACTGCTTATAGGTGCCTAAACTGCATGGAAGCATAATGCTTAACCCACCACCGAACTCTTAATAATGCTTGAATTAAACCAGAGATTCGACGATTAAGAACGACTGGATTACAGTGAGAAGCCAACAAATAGCAAGCACAATCCGCATTTCCACTTACATCAAAATATTCCAAACATTTATTTTTTTATTTAAAAAAAAAAAAACAAAGGCAAAAAAACATTCACATCATAAGTCGTATAACTAAATTTTTAGTCCCTATTTTCCATAACTGCGGTAGGTGCGAGACGACCACGAGCCAAATCCCAGTACAAAAAATGATACACCAGTTGCTAATTTTGTGAACTCACAATAAAAACTAACAAAGCCATACTTTGAACCAGGGCTCCGAATTCGAACGTAAACTCAAAGAAAGTTGGTTGTTTTTGCGAAATCGAAAAAACAACATTTCTACAAAAAAAAAGCGATAAAGTCGAAAAGCAAACTTAATATTTTTGTCAGCTAGAATTCGAAAAACTTGATATTTTTGCCGAACTTGAACTCAAAAAAATTAAATTGAATTGTCATCTATGACTGGGTAAAAACATAAATATTTTATAAAAATAACAACGAATTTCAATATTTGTATTAAACTTGCGGAATGGCGGACTAAAATTAAAAATAGCCCTCAACCGCAAGTTCGCAATTTAAACTGCTAAAGTCCGCAAGTCCACAACTTTTTTTGTTCGTCCGCAATTGCAAACTTGCTCAGCTATTTTGGATGGCTGTGTAAAACTGAGTGTAACATAGCCTACATGGTTTCTTTCTAACAAAATGATGGGGAAAACTAGGCAGTAGGCCTAGTTATTAAAATGTATTTAGCTACTGTCCTAAGTCAACTGTACTGTAGTTACAGCAGCTTACTAAAAGCACATTTGTTAAATTTTGCTGTGTAAGATGCGGGGTTTAGCACAATCAACAAAGTATAAGCTCTATAAAACGAAAACATTAGTTTTTTTAGAATATCAATAAGCACTACTGTTACCCCTAGATCTTTAGATTCTCACAAGTGGCTGCTATGAACTATTTCTAGACCTTATGAAAAAACTATCAAAACCAAACGCTTGCCCTCCACGAAGCTGGAATTTCTACAATTCATCATTTAAAAATGGTTCAGGCAGTGAAAAGCGTGTAGGCGAAATGAAAGGTTTGTATAAATACAACTAACAAAAGAAACTGTAGCAAACATTGATAACTTTGTAAAAAAATTCTTTCTCTCTCTTGATTGCCCTTTTTTGTATCATGAGGGTTTGGGAAGCAGCAGCTCGAGATTAAGCCACCACACTTCACATTAAGACTTTAACCATCACCATTATTTCACTCAACCTCAGCCCGACAAAGTCCAACCTCAGACCTCCACGTGGTGTCTGGTGGAAACAGTGGAAACACTGGCTAATTGAGGCAATGGCAACTGGCCGATGAGGATGGGCGAGGTTAAGTAGTGCAGGAACTAGCAACCAGGCAATAGCGCAAGCGAAGGCCTAATACTGCGAAGTCCTGCCTTCTAATTTCCAACCCTTGACTCTAAAGCCAACAGGAGGTTTCGGGCTGATATGGAACCGGTAGTAATGGGTCAATATTGCGGCGGAATGTCAATGCGAGTATAGGGTACAGCGGATAAAACGCGCTGCCGTGTCGCGGCCACAAGATAGAAAGGATGCTGGTCCTAGTCTAGCCAACATAGGACTTCGTATCCATCAGCTTGTGAAAATCCCCGTGCACCTGTAGTTCCAGATGGCACCTGGGTAGGGGTCTGCAGCTGTATTGGGGGGGCTCCGCCGAGGCCAGTACTCCAGAGAAAAGTCCGTCATTTGCTGTGTTGGGTTGTTGCCATCGATAGAAATAGAAGTTCGTAGCTTTCTGTCTGTCTGAATAATCTGGTCTTTGGAACTTTTCCCAGTTTAAAGAAAAACAACTTAATGAATTATGTCAGTTAATAGAAAAAAGAAAGTAACACAGATTACACCCCTAAATTCAGAAGAAGTGGCACTGTCACAACCAAGAATCAGTGAATTCTTGAGTGACAATGCCAACAAAGAAAGCACTCGGCCATCTGCGCCTTCTAGCCCAGATGCCGAAAAAACATCAAACCTGAGCCCTCAAGTTGAGAAGATTCCTTTGCTAAAGGAGTCCGTCTCAGAAGCTGAGGGTACACCAAAAGTGGCATGGTCGGTTGTAAAACCAAACACCACTTTAACTCCTCCTGTGGAGCTTCAGAATCCAAGTAATTCTTCGGATGTTGCTTGCAGGTCTGAGGTGAAACGGGGGAAAAACTATGAAAAAAACCGGAAGAGAAGGGAAAAGAAGCGGGTAATGAGGGGTCTGGCTGGTATGACACTTGCTGACCATGACCCTGAGTCCTCTGACCATTCCTCCTGCCAAACTAAGCGAGCCAGGGAATCTTCGGATTCTCTGTCCTCCTCAACAAACCTCCCGCAGGAGCGTGGGCGACATGATGTCGTTCATGATATGCAAGGAGGCAAAGTCAAGAAAACGATGGCTGGCACAAGCACCCCAGCTAGCTATGCTGCGGCTGTGAAGGCCAGCAATCAAAAATTAACCATCACAAGAAAAGAGTCGGAAGGGGATGGTGGTATGGACAACATGGATCTACGTGAAGTTCAAAGTGCCATCACCAAAATGATTCTTCGTACCGATCCGGGTTTTCTTGTCCGTATCGAACGCACTTTTATCTTTGAAGGTAAGGTGCTGATGATATGCAAGGATGAGAAAACCTTGGAGTGGGCAAAACAAGTGATTGAGGCTATTGTACCGTCCTTGGTAGTTCATCAAGGCTACGATGCAAAAGGCCCTAAAGACTTGCCTCCAGCAAAAACCTTTGGAATCTGGTTGCCAGAGGATGAAGGTTTAAGCATTTCCGATACCCTTACGCTGGTTTCCCGTTGTAATGCGAAAATCAGTCGTAGGGATTTGGAAACAAAGCATTCAGCGAAGGGGAACGGAGGGATGCTACATGTAGTATCCGTTCGGGAACCTTCGCTAACCACGCTGAAGGAACTGAACTACAACCCATACGCTGGTTAAAGTCGGATTCAGTTCCAAAGGAAGAAAAGTGCCAAGCAGCTTCAGAACCTGGAGACGTCATCACGATCGCCAAAGGGTGATGAAACCTGTGAGGCAATAATGGATACAGCTGAGCCTGGCACTTCGGCAGATACAGAGAAGCCGACGACTTCTAGTTCGTAGAAGTCAGAGATTTTCTCTGTTGTATTGAAGTAGCCATATCAGCTGTTCTAAGAATAAAGCGCTATACTTGAGTACATCTATCATATAGATAAGAATGGCTCAGGATTACAGCGGACAACTTGATAAATCAAATAAAGCCATTACGGCACCTAAGTTATCCTTACATAATTTAGAGTGTTGGCAAATCAACCTACACAGATGTAAAGCAGCAAGCTATAACATGTGTGAAGTTACAAAAAGCGTACGCTCCGGGTTAGTGTTGGCTCAAGAACCATGGACATATGCCACTAAAATCAGAAGTAAGCTACGAGGCTGGAACCTCTTTCAAGGAATTGAAAAGGGTAATCGTCCTCGGGCGTGCATTTATGCTACTCCTGATCTCTGTTGTTCTCTAATCCCGATGTTTTCAAATGAGGATATAGTGGCAATTAGAGTTAACAATGTGTGCCGAAAGGGAGACAGTTTTGTTTTCGTATCAGCATACATGGCAGCCGAAGAACCAGCTTCGCCCAATTTACTGAGAGATTTGTTGGTCTTCACAGAAAATGAACAAATTCCTACTATTGTAGGAACCGATGCAAATGCACATCACGCTATATGGGGATCCTCTGATATAAACCCTCGAGGAGAGGATCTGTTAGCATATTGTGCTAGTGCAGACCTAAATTTCTGTAATGTGGGTAATAAACCAACATTCAGAACTAAAACGCGGGAAGAGGTTCTAGACTTAACCTTAGTGAACCGGTGTGCATGGAACCGAGTGGTTGGCTGGCATGTTAGCAACGTGCCATCATTCTCGGATCACATGTATATTAGGTTCCAGGTTAAAGGCAGGATCCAAAAACAGGCTAAAATGTTTCGTAATGTTCGTAGTACATGCTGGAACAAGTATGTAAACGAACTCGAACAAAAATTAAGTCAACGAACTTTACGACCAGTACCAGTGCCTTCCTCAAAAGAAGACATTGATGTGCTGGCAAACAAGGTTCATTCCGTTATTACTAAATCATATGAAGCTGCTTGCCCTATGCGAAAGTCGCTTCATAAAGCCGCATTTACACGGGCGACTTTTTTGCGTGCGATTTTTTGATACAAATGGTTGTGGCAAAGTTGCATGTATTCAATAGTGGTTCTCATTGTGACAAAAGTAACCTTACAGCTGAAAATGACTGTCTCAAGTTGTTTCCATTCCGATAGTGATATTCTAAACCTTTTTAAAGTAAAATCGGAGCTGATCTCACTGCGACTTTTTATCGCAACACCGATTCTCTTCTAAAGTTTTCAGTTATAACAATATTGGTATGAAACCACCTTAAGACAATTATTTCCATCAGTAAGGTCCCAATTATCATGATCAAAGCCGCCGTTGAGTAAATGCAACTTTGCCAGATCCACTTTTATCAAAAAATCGCACGCAAAAAAGTCGCCCGTGTAAATGCGGCTTAAGAAAGATAACATTTGATGGAATTCTGAGCTTGCAAGTCTTCGGAAAGAGGCTCGCCGAGCTTGGAGAAAAGCCATTAAAACAAAACAAGAAAAAGATTGGGAGGCTCAAAAGCTCGCCTTATCTCATTTCAAAAAAGCTGTCAGAAAAGCAAAGCGCGATTCATGGCATAACTTTGTAGAAAGCATGAATAGTCAAACACCAACGGCTCGCCTTGTTAAGATTATTCGAAGGAATGAAACGGTGCGTGTTAGCAACGTAATCAAACACAACGGAGAATTCACAAAGTCTCCACTAGAAACTTTAAACTATCTGCTGGATATCTTATCACCGGGTAGCCAGCAGTTAGAAAATCTTGCAATCAGGTCCGACTTAGTGGAGAACCCATTCATGAGACCTGAAGACACTGAAATGATTGCAAACATATGTTCATTTGAGCGTATGGAAGCAGCTATTAACGAATTTCAACCATTCAAAGCACCAGAGCCAGACGGGCTCTATCCTGTACTGCTACAGAAAGGTTGGAATCAACTGAAAGGATATTACCATGTCATTTTTCAAGCATGCCTGAGACACAGCTATGTGCCATTGGCATGGAAAGAAGGCACAGGTATATTTCTCCCCAAACCCGGAAAGGAAAGCTATTTTGAAGCTAAATCCTTTCGTATGATCACTCTAACTTCTTTTCAACTGAAATGGTTGGAAAGGCTAATTCTGTATCATGTTAATGAAGATAATAACGTACAGGCAAAGCTTTCTGCATCGCAGTATGGTTTTCGTGCTGGAGTTTCTACGGAAACTGCTTTGCATGAATATGTACGCCGTGTAGAGCATTGCCTTATTGTTAGAAAAAAGCCGGCTTTGGGTATTTTCCTGGATATTGTCGGCGCCTTCGACAATGTCACCTTCCGTAGCTTTGTTGCGGCTCTGCGAGGGCTGGGCATGTCTAAGATTCTCACCTCATGGATAGAGACTCTACTAAGACATCGCACAGTCCAAGTAGAATTATATGGTGATAAAGTTAAAAGAGAAGTAGTAAAGGGGAATCCACAAGGTGGTATCCTGTCCCCTTTTCTATGGAACTGTGTCTTAAACAGCCTGTTGCTAGAGTTAGGTAGCAGAGGCTTTTATGTTCAAGCCTATGCCGATGATCTAGCAGTGTTGGTCACTGGTGCTGATATGCTTTGGATCAGAGGAATGGCCCAGAAAGCAATAAATATTGCTGCAAATTGGGCTTTGGAACAAGAATTACAGTTTAGCAGCAAGAAAACCGAGATAGTACTGTTCACTCACAAACGGAATCCAGACTTGGGTTCCTTGTCAATGAATGGTACAAAACTTGAACTTTCCAAGGAAGCAAGGCTGTTAGGTGTTACTCTAGACAGCAAGCTAACTTGGAAACCACATATTACCCGAATTACCCGCAAAGCAACTACAGCATTAATGCAATGTAGACAAATTGTAGGTAAAACGTGGGGAATAAAACCATCTATGATGAAATGGATATACACAGCTATGATACGTCCAATCATGTCGTATGCATGTGTGTCCTGGGCTGGCGGTCTCAACAAAAAGTATCTAGTGAGGAAACTCACAAAGTTGCAGAGACTTGCTTGCCTGACGATTTCATCAGCTTTTCCTGGTGCTCTGGAAATATTGCTCAACATAACTCCCATTGAGGAATTTCTATTGGCTGAGGCAGTGCGAGGGTCATACAGAATCACTGATAGTGGGCTCTGGCATGTCAACCCAATTGGTTTCTTTGGGAAAACAAAAAGCCATGTTGATGTTTGCAATGGGCAAGGAAATTCTTACCTCTGATCCAAATGCCAGCTGATCGAATAAAGAAAACAAAGGTATTTGAGAGAAATTTCGAATGTCAAATTATGAGCAAAAAGAATGCCATCAGATTTGAAAGCGTTCTGAGCCAGAGCACTGTCAAGGTTTACACGGATGGCTCGAAACTAAATTGGAGAGTAGGAGCGGGTTTTTATGCCGAGTACCCAAACAACTCTCCAAAACAAGCATTTTTCCACCTTGAAATTTACAGCACTGTATTCCAGGCAGAAGTCCTAGCTATATCAGAAGTGGCAAAGAACCTACTTTTGGATAAAATGCACAATCAAAATATTGTTGTGCTGGTTGATAGTCAAGCACCTATCAAAGCACTCATAAAGTGCACTGTAACATCAATTACAGTGCTCAACTGCATTCGAAACCTAAATCAATTAGGTAAACAAAACCACGTCAGTATTGCCTGGATTCCGGGACATGCAGGGATTCATGGTAACGAAGTGGCCGACTATGTTGCCAAATAAGGATCTAGATCAAAAATACATGGTCCTGAACCTTTTATTACAGTCCCGTATGCCAGTTGTGTTAGCACGGTAAAGGACTGGTCCACAGATAGATGGAAATCTATGTGGAATAAACGGAAAGACTGCTTGAGGATGAAGGAGTCTGTAGGTTGGACGTCTTCACGACTAACAATACGTCTTCTTAACCTTAAGAGGCCTCATTTAAATAGAGTAGTGCAAGTTTTAACTGGGCACTGCAATCTACAACGACACAAGAAAACTACAGGTCGTGCTGAGTCTTCTCTGTGTCCAAAATGTTGCCTAGAGGATGAAACACCAAATCATCATGTAGGCAATTGCAAGCTTTACCAAGATATTCGTGTTAAATATTTTGGAATCACCAAAACCACTGTTCACAATGTGGTAACGAAATGTAATATTAACAAACTGGCCACGTACTTAAAGGAAGCTGGGAGGCTTTCTGAGTTCGACCAGTGAGCAAACAAAAAAACAATAACAGCAGCTACAGTTGCAATGGGCCCAAACGAGGCCTACGCAACTTGTAGGTGGACTCTACCTAACGGTAGCAAATTCGCTTGCACCGCTGCCCAGTAATAATAATAATTATTTCACTTTTTACTTAGGTAAAGTCCTAAGTAATTCCACCCAAGATTCGTGATGTAATGTTGATTCATCAAGTTCTAGGTAGTCCAACTGATTTTTTCCTCTTTGCTTTGGCAATTAAAGCTTGTTTGGAAGTTTTTAGTGAGGCATTCTACTGATATGGCCAAACCATCTAAGCTGAGATCTTTCAATTTAGAGAAATAGCGGCTATAGAGATTTTCGAATCTCAAAGATGTGCACCTTGTTAATGTAACTCTTAAATTTTTTAGAGTAACCTCATTTTGGACGCTAGCACTTGTAATCGCACTCTGTTAGTCATTACCAGAGGTGGAGTCCTTGAGAACATCCTTGGCCTCGAGGACACATTTGAAGTCCTTGGCCTTGGCCTCAAAGGTCAAGTCCTTGGCTTTGACCTTGGTCTCGAAGCCTCAAGTCCTCGAAAATCGTCTTGTCTCCGGCTCGAGGACAGCACTATTTTTTGAATGGTTAAAATTTTGTTGGAAAACGCGAAAAATCTGGCGGAAAATTTCCAAAGACCTTTTTTGTTTGGCAGTGGCTGCTGTTACGTTACGTAACACTTCACTCGTAGAATAATATTACGTAAATTGTAACATTTCAGCGGTGAGATATTTGTACGTGAATTTCGCCACTTGGCTCTTGCCATGTTCAGTAAAGCAACAAGACTACAAGTGCAAAAGCGTGCTGCATTGTCGAAGGCAGAAGCGCAAGATTGATACTTTTTTTTGGACGCGAAGGAACACGTTAGGACGCATTAAGATTGGCCGTCCGAACAAACCGATATTTTTTTAGAACGCTATCAAAAATCAACTCAAATCTGATTTATTGAATTGAAAGTTCAATTGGAATTCAATTAAAATCAACAAAATCTAGTTTTGAATAAAAAATTGGATGTGAATTCATGCGATGATACATGCAGTACGGGTACGTAGTAAAACCCCTCCATCCTAAAAAAAGTTTAAAACGCTATCAAAATCATTTGAAATCTGGTTTGTTTCATTAAAATCATCAATTTCAAGTGATGCGAAGTTTGAAGATAGATGACCAATTATCCTAAACCTGCCAACAAACCAAATGCAACCCAAATTTTTCATAAATTCATCCTAAAACATCTCCGTCCTAAAAAAAGTACAGCGTTCCAAAAAAGTTTAAAAAGCGTCCTTTAAAACGAAAATGTTTTAGGACAAATTCATTAAGAATTTGATGACTAGGCATTTATCTTCAAGCTTCGCATCTCTTTAGTTTGATGATTTCAATGAAACAAACCAGATTTCGAATGATTTTGAAGGACAATAGCAAAATGCAGAAAAGTAGGAAAAGGTGAAAATCGTGCCAAAAAGTGGGAAAGTAGGAAAAGTCTGTTAGGGTTAACTTTAACCAATATGCTGTAACCCTAACCGCCTTTTCCTGCTAACCCTAATCCGCCTTTTAGCACGATTTCCGCCTTTGACGATACTAAAAGGCGGAAAAATGGAAAAAGGTGAAAATCAAGCTAAAAAGTGAGGTTGGGTTAGGATTAGGGTTAGGTAAGAATAAACCCTAACCGCCTTTTCTTACTTTCCCACCTTATCCTACTTTTCCGTCTTTTAGTATTTTCTGATTTTGATAGCATTTAAAACTTTTTTTAGGAAGGAGATGTTTTAGCATTTTTTGCCGCACGAATTATCATTTATTTGTTTTATTAAAAACTAGTTTTTAGTTGATTCTTATTGAATTCCAATTGAACTTTTTGATTATATAAACTAGATTTGAGTTGATTTTTGATAGCGTCCTAAAAAAGTATTGGTTTGTTATGATGGGTCCTGATGCGTTCTAATGCGTTCTACAGTTCTAGTGCGTTCTAAAAAAAGTATCAATTATCCTTGCCGGCTTCTGCCTTTTAGGATTCAAAACACGCTCGTACACTTGCAATCTTGTGGCTTCAAGTGGCGAAATTCACGTACAAATATCTCCCCGCTGAAATGTTACAATTTACATAATATTATTCTACGAGTGAAGTATTACGTAACGTAACAGCAGCCACTGTTTTTTTTTTTGTTTTCCTCTTTTGAAGATCGCTTGAAAAAAATTTGAAGACCTTTTTTTGGAGATAGCCTGAAAAAAAATTTTGAAGACTTTTTTTGGGAGAACTCTTGCGCCTGTGTCCTTGTTTCTTGGCCTAGGCCTCGAGCATTCCTGTCCTTGGCCTCGAGAGGGTCTGTCCTAGGAAAGGCTGTCCTTGGCCTCGGATTTTTTTTGTGTTCTTGGCCTTGGCCTCGAGCCTTTTGTTCTCGAATCCACCTCTGGTCATTACCCAATTTTCATGACCATACATGTAGGTCAGAATGGGGTAAACAGTGTTTTAAAAATACAGAAAATTGAGAGCTTTGCGTTTTCTGACAATTCTTGTTTCACAACAACAGAATAGTACAGCTTCGCATTATTGCACTTGCTTTGCCAATTCGGGTATCCAGTTCTTTGTCTTAGCTTCTGGCGCTTGTGAATCCAACTCAAAGATACTTGAGCTTCCATACAAATGCCTGCTTCAGTATCGCTCGATTCATTTGCAACTAGAAGCTAGTCATGCTAAAGTCACGCAGACAGCCGCATTTAAGCATAACCCTCTATTGCTTTCTTCTCATGCATTTGGTTTAAATACGACAATTTGCTACTGCATCGGTGCGACCTGCGTAGTCTAGAGGTTAACGCCTTCGGCTTCCAACCATCGCACTCGAGTTTGATTCACGATTGGGTTACGAACGCATGAAATGGAAGTATACGCAGCATAGAAGCAGTACGCAGGAACGGGAAAGGAAATGCACGGAGCAATCTTTTTTTTGCTTGAAAACCTAGCATTACAGTTAGGGTAGGGGCAGCAATGCCAGCCTGAGGGATAGCAATTACGCGACAGCTGCTTTTTTGCTTACAAAAGCGACGTACCGTTTCGCTTCATTGCAGCTGCCTTCGTAACTTCTGCATGACTAGCATCTTGTCAACAAGCATGATCGAGTTCCTTGAAACATAAAATACTTCAGTTTTGACCGTGCTAATTTTTATTCCGGCAGGGTCACAATCAGTGCGAAGCTAAATAATGCACGCTGGAGACCAGATCCTGTGGAAGCAGAATCAAAGCATTATTATATAGCAGGCAACTGATTTTGCAATTTCCAATCGTGGCACACTTAACACTTTGGCTGCATTTGTCAATCCAATTCATGTTAATAATGACGAAGAGAGGAAACAAATCACAACCCTGCCGGAGTTCAACGCCTACATGGAAACCTTTTATTGCTTGCCATTTATCCTACCACAAAATTCCGTTGCGCACCATAGAATGACTTAATGGCATGTAAATACTGACCGTCGACGCCATTCTCCTGCAGAACCCTCCAAAGTTAGAAAGGTGATCATATACTTTTTCGAGATTGACGAAGCATGTAAAAAGATCTTTGCTATATTTTCAAGATTTCTCGAATTTAAAAAAAAAGTTTGAACTAAACAATGAAATTTTGGGTCATCAAGCAAACGCCGTAACATAATTCAAAAATGAAGAAGACAAAACATTTTTGCATAGTTTGATGTTTGATTGAAAAACCAGTAGAGATAATAAGGACAAAACTTTGGCTGTCAAAGACAAGAAATGGAAATTATGACAGCTTCTCAATAAAGATGGTTTTTTTAACACAGCTGTCAACAATAAAAGACTGACACTGGACAATGATGGACATTTTTCAGTTTAAAATTAGACCCAGATATTGAATTAATCACCAACTTAGAAAAATATACAATAATTGGGGATTAATTCAGCACGTTGAATACATGGGTTTTCGGGGATTAATTATGCTTGTGGCAGTTGGTATAAAATGCAATTTTCGATAAACTTTGATTTAAGAAGTTCTCTTGTTGGCTATGTACTAAACAACAACTTTAAAAACAGTAAAAATGATCAAAAGTGATCACAGGTTTGACTTAAAGTCCGTAAACATTCAAAATGAAAAAAAACATTTTTTTTGAAATTGCAAAAATTTTGATGTCACTGTGCTACACCTAAACATTGACAAATTTTTACGAAACTTGACCAAAAGGGCTTTTGAGCGAAGCCTTAACCTAAGGCGAAGTTGTCACAAGAAAATTTTCAAATTAATGGAGCGGCTGCAACACCCTGCTGTACCCTTATGCAAATATGGCAAAATAAGGCTTGAGTAAACTGTGTTACATTTTAGTAGCTTTATGAGAGCCATCTCTCATTTTGGGTTATTAATTGGTTTAACTCCAGTGATTGTTTCAAGTGCTTAAGTGTGGCACGACAGACATTCGAGAGTTGATAAGCCAGCTAGCTAGGTCTAGGCTACCGGTTGTTGGTTTCGAAGAGTGAAGGCCTATCGGTATTCCTCGAAGCAGTTATTGTATTAGGCTGCTTTTTCAGGGCAGGCTATCATCACTACAAGCATGTGGTGTACTTCATGAAGTAGTTCATTTGTTTTTAGACTTTCTAGAAGAAATAATTTCCTTATTAATTGGCAGGTTTACCTTAATTCGATCTTGAAACATTAGTTTGAAGTTTTGCATTCATAACAATGAGCTGCCAAGGACGACGGTCATGTGACTTTAAAGCGTGTTTCCATGTTTTAGAATCCAATACAATAACCATTTTGCAACACAACTCAGAAACACCAATCCATTGATCATGCTGGGCTATTTTTATTTTGAGCTAGGCTAACTACACACTTAGTCGAACGTTTTCGACATTTTACAGAGCGCCCTCATCAGGAAACTAAAAATACGGTAAATTAATAGCTAATATCACTTTCAAATAAACTAAAACATAGTTAAAAGTCTTTTTCTCAACTTACAATAATAATTTGAACAAGCAACTGCATCACGAGCAACTGTATCTGTATCTGGATGCAGTTGCTCGTTCAAATTATTATTGTAACTTGAGAAAATTAGCTATTAATTTATCGTATTAGCTATTAATTTACCGTTTTTTTAGTTTCCTGATGAAGGCGCTCTGTAAAACGCCGAAAACGTTCGATTAAGTATGTAGTTTATCTAGCTCAAAATAAAAATATCCTAACATGATCAATGGAATGGTGTTCTGAATCACTGAAAATAAATAGATCACTGAAAATAACCTCTCTAACGAAGCTAAGTTTTAGAATTAACACCAATACAATAAAATTCAAGCTAACACACTAAATATTCAAACATTTAAAGAAAAAGCTACCTCTTAATTTAATCATTCAGTTTAAAAGTATGGTATTATTAATTTTTACGTTCAAAGAAAGATAAAAAAATATCCTGTTTTTAATTTGTAAATTATTTAACGGCAACACTAACGGTAAAAAAGTCTAAAAGCGTATTAGGATTAATTCATTATATTTCCAAAAAAAAATTTTAGCATTTTTATATCCAACTTCTGGAAAGGAGTCAATTAATCATTTTATAGATAGAGGCTGGCGTACTAATCAACCTGCAAAAATTTTTTTTGAAATTGGCTCAGTGGTTTCTGAGATATTGAGAGTCACTACTAGATGGCAGACGTGAATATAAAAAATTTTAAATTTAGCTTTTACAAGTTTTACTAAAGGTATCGATTTGGTTTTTGTGTCTAAATACATGTTTTTTGGTGCAAGGAATCATAATTTCAGAGTATTTTCATGACAATTTTTTAGGAAATTCTGATAATTGAAGTTTTTTGTAAATTTTGGGGGCTAAGTTCAGGCCCAAATATGGGAATAAAGTAATGCACAAAAAAAACATGTCTTAAAGTCTTGACAATCAACATTTTTCATTGCTTTTTTCGTTTTTTCATGACAATTATTGTAGTCTTCATCACCTATTTTGTATTTTTTGAAGCAAGCTGCCAAAAACTCTTATTTTGTTTTTTTAAATTTTGAATTTATTAACAATAATTATTGTACTATAAATACGTTTGCAATGCTAGTTTCTTATTCTTTTAAATAGCATACAGTAGCAATAATTTGGAAATGAACCCACGTGTATAATATTTTATCATTTGCATCAGCATATTTGTTCGTGATATTTTTGTGGTAAATTAATTAAAAAGTATACACACGTTGTTTCAAAAGAAAAGTACCGGTATTTTATTAAAATAATACCAGTATATTGGTATGCTACTTTTGAAACATCCTATACAAAGTTTTTGCAATAAATAAAATTGTTTTTTTTATAGCAAATATGCACTAAAAACCACTGCAACAATGACACCAATCTCGTGATTGACTAGCGTTTATTATGTTAGTCAGCAAGATCAATATAAAGTTACGTATATTATTTGATTTTTGTATTTTTACATACTCTCGTCTGACATCTAGTGGTAACTTTCAATATCTCATTAACGGACTGACCGATTTCAATTTTTTTTTTTATATAGCCAGTGCCATCCCATGTAGATGATCTATAAACATTTTATTTGAATTTTCTAACCTAGGATATTTGTTGAAATATAATGGAACAATCATTACTTTAAAATATTCGTCCACGCTTGATTAGAAGCGGTATATCTAAAAAATGGCACCTGGTTGCAACCGAAGACATTTTAATTATTCATCGAGCATTAAAAATCTATTTCTAAAACGTTTTTCTTGAGGTACCTCAATGGGCATCACGAGATCTCCTCTCTAGACGTTTTTTCTGCTAGCATAACCTGGCCTAAAACCAAAAAAAGGTGGTTGATAGCAGAAGTGGGGTCCTCAAGGACGTCCTTGGCCTCGAGGTCGTCCTCGAAGATGCAATTTGAAGTCCTTAACTCTAAAGTTTAAGTCCTTGGTTTTGGACTTAGCCTCGCAGCCTACAAGTCCTCAAAAATGTCCTGTTCTTGGCTCGAGGACAGCATTATTTTTTGATTGGTTAAAAAGGAAAATAACGGAACAAAAGACAACACAATCGCTATAATAACCAAACAAAATACAACATAGCTGCCATCTCGTTGTTTCCTTTCCTCGTTTGAAAAATAATAAAATGTGATAGCCAACTTAGTCAAGCCACCCTAAAACTTATTTTAAATGGCATTGTGTGAAAGCTCTAATTGGAGAATGAGGAGACAAAAAGCATCGTAAAAAATTGCTGCTTTTGTTTCTGCTAATACTTCCGGTGCTGGCGGTACAAACTGCAAAGCATAAAACTATCTAAAATCATAACAAGGAATCCGGAGATCCAAACACGAACAAAGAAAAAAAACATGACCGACCTATTCTGCGTGTAAATTCAGAGAAAAGTACGTGTGTGATAATAAAATGTAATACAGTATTACCAGGGAAGGCATATTGATATAATTCTACAGTAAATATCTTAGTATATCTCGATACAACTAGAAAAACGTATCTTGAAAACGCCTACTTATTCTGAATATACGCGAGCGCGAAGAATTCGATTTGAGATATGAAAACACAACTCTAATCAATGGCAAGCGGTCTGGTTGGCAAAATCACATCCACTGAACAATTTGTGTGTTAGAAATTGCCACTAAGAATCCCAAATAACAAACTATTATGCAGTATCACAAAAACGCTACCTGAAGAATTGCTAAGAAATCAATGTGAAGTTAAATATAGCTATAACTGTTTGAATGCTTGAAGTACTCAACAAATTTTTTACACCACGTCATTCAGTTAGATGAAGATGTGAAACTTCCGCAAAAAATTTGAACACTTTTAAAAAACATTAATGGTTTACTATTTTTCCGTTTCTACAATATTATTGTGGACTTTTTGAAAGAGGGCAAGGGCAATCGTCTCTAATGCCTTCCTGTTAAATACAACCCTTCTGAGATCCTCAGTTTTTTTGTAATTACAAAGTCTTTTTTGGCGGCCGAAACGCTAGCGTTCATTCATCGATAGGTAGACCTATTAGATGTGAGAAAGACATCACGTACACTGAAATGTAAAGAAAAGATGGGTTTAAAAGTAGAGTTAGAAAATTGCGTGAAAACTAAAGTTTTTCTAACTTGGCATTTACGGTATTTTCTTTTCAAATTGCTTGGAAAATCTAAATGTGTAATAGTGTGAAGCGAAAAAAATTTTTGTTTTTCGTTTGGAACACAATAGTAACAAAAAGTTGCTCTGCAGCAATACTTTTAAAATGGTACAAAAATTAATCAAAAATTTCAAAGTCTTCAGATGCCCCCAGAGCTGTAAAGTATTGATTTTTTGCTGATTTTTTTCAAATTTTTGCATTAACGAAAATCGTAATAAACGCACTTGCCTCGCGCAGTTTTCGCCAGCAATCACCTTAAAAAGCCTTTTTGCGATTTGTATTGCAATAAAATATTTTCATTTGTAAATCGAAAACTTACAGGTGTTCAAAAACACACAGGAAATTGGTCATTTTTTCTATATTTTGCATCAATTTTAGTTAAAAAACTTAACAATACAAATAAATAAGAATTTTTTTGCAATAAGAGTGTTTACATACTAAGCTTTAAAAAGTGCTTTGAAAAACCTTACTACTTTTAATTTAACTAAACACTGCGGTCCATTCTACTACACTGGACATAAAGTTGTGATCTTATAAAAAATAAACAAGTTGTTTTAAACGATAAGTGCGGACGCCAGGGGCATCGCCTTTGCATCGTGCAAGCTGTTAATTGGTTAAAGTAAACTAAAGATACGCTTGGTCAAAAAAAATTATGTACATAGATATATGCTGTATAAATTAAGTTAGGTCTTTCTGAGGCTCGTCAACGTGAAGAAAAGGATAAAGCAAAAGCAGTTCATTTGTTAGCAGTTGACGCACTAAACAACGCCAAAGAACTAGTTTCTTTAATACAAAACACAAAGCCAAAATAACTGGAAACATATCTTGACGTTTTGTGAAACTACTTCTCACATTGTCAAAAGTAATGAATGGCAAAAAACACAAAGCACAAGCATATAAAGCATCAAAAAGAAGCAGCACCAGGGGAGAGAATTATTCATCTTACTCATGTACAATGTGAGAAGTAGTTTCACGAAACGTCAAGATATATTTCCAGTTATTTTGGCTTTGTGTTTTGTATTAATGATATTTCGATGTTCCGAACATTATGCTCCGAAGCTAGTTTCTAATATTTGGATTACTCTTTTTTAACTTCAGTATTTATTGCTGTTCCATCGCATCCTTGTACTTGATTATGATGCAGTTTTATGGATTGAGATTTCAGTTCTTTGAGTAATCCTTTTCTTGCCCTTTTACTAGAACCATTTTTGGGAGCAACGTGAGTAAAATAAGTAGAGCGTGTCTCAAAAAGAAGTGAAAAGTGCTCTTTTGTAGTGATTGTTGGTCTAACTTGCCATTGGCTTAATCTTTTTTCACACTATGGTGAAATATTTCCTGCCATCATAATAATATTTTCCAGCAGAAAAAGTTGGAAGCTGTCGCTGTAACTTGTAAGTTCTTCTCTATATTTTTAAGAGAACGTCACAAAATACTGTACGTGAAAATTTTTCACGTTTTTTGTGACGTTCTCGTAAAAATTTATTTTAATCAAGTGGCAGCTTGCACGATGGGAAGGCGGTGCGCCTAACCTACGGACTTATTGTTTGAAGCAGAAATCGCCAAACTTTTTTCTCTGAGGGACGGTAACTGCGAGATTAACGGCTGTGCGCCGGGTGAGAATTGCAATCAGATGAACAAGTATTTAGATTTTCCATTGATTTTAATTGAGCGCAGTACTGTAAAATGTAAATAACAAAGCCAGCGGTAGTGTAGCAATATTGTGATGGAAATCGCTATTAAGTTGTTGGAATAGCTGCTTTTCTCCAGCTGCAATGCACAACAAGGCATTGTCTTCTTTGAACAAACATTTTACACCTTTTTCAAATTTGGTTCATGCAGTCCCAATATGTGGTGGCTTAATGCTATGAAAACAGCATTATACAAGCTACCCGTGATGTATGGCAAACCCAAAACTTGTAGGCTCCCCTTTGAAAAAGAAATGTACAAATTCAACAAGCAACAAATCAACAACGAACTAAGACCGAACGCTTTTAACTAAGGAGTTTCTATTACACAAAAACAAAGCCAAAGATACACCACGCCGTACGATTTGAACATTTCAACAGATGTTTGCCAAGCGCACCTAAAGAGAAGTGAGACTTGAACCAAAAAACAACATAGTTTGTTCAAAAATTGTATCAGGCAACGTGCTCAACAAACTGGTGCAACTAAACCATATCACACAAAAAGGTCTGGAGGCGGATCCGTTTCCGCTTGGCAATTTTAATAATTTTTTTGGCAAAAAAATAGTCATCTTACCGCTAATTGAAACACGTTTCACACGTTTTTAGATCCATTTGAAAGAACAAAATCACTAAAATTCAAAAGTTATTTGAAACGATTAAATCTGCTCAGCCTCCTTATCCCACTTACTTACAAGTCAAGTCCAAATGCAAATCAAGTATAAAACACGTTTAAATGCTTATATTTTAGGGTTAAATGTTTTACGAGATTTGGCCAGCGCCCCCTAATTGCGTCACTGTATTGCGCCGACAAAAGCTATACTATCAAAGCCGCAACACTTTTGTTGCATATTACACAACTAGCTGTACCCTTATTGGTTTCCACAAATATACTGTTCTTCCCATTTTTTATTAAACCCCCGACAATCAGTATTTTTTTTTAGTAGTCATTTAAAGAGTAGCCTACAGTATTACAAGGCAGCCTAAAAGTTAATTATTTAGTGCTAGTACTGCCCCAATCATCCTACTTATGTTTTGAAGTCTGCTTAAAACCAGAGATATCGCACAGATGAAACAATGGTGTTGTTAACAACAAAATTTGTGGTGTCACAAAAAGAGGCTGAATCAAAAAATTATTAATAGATTGCGTGTGACTTAAAAACGTCAGTCTTTTTTAAAAAATTGGTAAACTTTTCCAATTTTGTTTAGTTCAGCTCTTATTTCGGCAACATGTGGCGGGCCGGATGAAATCAGCTTGCGGGCCGACCGTAGTTTGGTGAACTCTGATTTAAAATAAACTAAAAATATCCTTTTATACGATCACAACTTTATTTCCAATGTAGTAGAACGGACTTCAGTGTTTAGTTAGATTAAAAGTAATTAGGTTTTCCAAAGCACCATTTTAAAACTTAGTATGTAAACCAAGGGCGTCGAACCCACGGCCCGCCGGCCAGAAGTGGCCCGCCAAAGGTTTTAAAACGGCCCACCAAAAGTTTTTGCGTTGGCTGGTTGATTGATGCTTCCGCGCTGACGTTATGAGTTGCAGAAAAATACCACAAAATCCTTTTTTTAAAACACCGATCAAATCTGAGCGAAGACCTTTTTTTTTGGTCTTCACCTACTTTTTGGCAGATAAAACGATAAACTATAAATTTTGTCTTGCCAAACTTTTGGAACAGCAAATTTGGCCCGCGGCTGAAAAAGGTTGGACGCCCTGATGTAAACACTCTTATTGCAAAAAAATTCTTATTTATTTGAATTGCTAAATTTTAACTAAAATTGATGCAAAATATAGAAAAAATGACCAATATCCTGTGTGTTTTTGGACACCTGTAAGTTTTCGATTTACAAATGAAAATATTTTATTGCAATACAAATCGCAAAAAGGCTTTTTAAGGTGATTGCTGGCGAAAACTGCGCGAGACAAGTGCGTTTATTACGATTTTCGTTAATGCAAAAATTTGAAAAAAATCAGCAAAAAATCAATACTTTACAGCTCTGGGGGCATCTGAAGACTTTGAAATTTTTGATTAATTTTTGTACCATTTTAAAAGTATTGCTGCAGAGCAACTTTTTGTTACTATTGTGTTCCAAACGAAAAACAAAAATTTTTTTCACTCTACCCTAATGTGTAATCTTCTTTAAAATTACAAAAATTGCTATTTAAAAAAAAAAAATATCCTTGAAATTATTTAACGGGGGGCATGAAGACTTTGCCCTCGCCCCAGTAACCACGTACTTTTTCAATGCCTAAAACTTATAAGCATACAAATATACCCGCCACGGTACCTCAATTCATTTTAAAAACATAAAATTACAGTATTTTGCAATATTTTTAGACAATGATTTTTGAAAAATTTAGTGAAAAGAAATTGCTTAAATAGTATGCTTTGCTTCTGGGAAAGTACTAAAAAGTGGAATCCATACTTAGTGGACGTTTGCATCGGCGCCCTAACTGATGAAATTAAGATTTTAAAATTGACCGTTTCTACGTTTTAAATTTAGCTATATAGCTATTCAGGGGTTATGGCCTCGTTTCACTACCACGATAACGCTACGGTACGTAGTCAACATCAGCTGCTAACGTAAAATTTCAAAATGACATTCATTATTATTTTTAAAAAGTACAATTTTCGAATTATCAACAAAAACTTAACAAAATGCGATATTTTAAGCCCTTTCGCGTTTAAAAATGATGGAAATTTGCCGACCATAATTTAGAAAAAATAGAGTCTACGGTTTTGGGCCTTGGCCTCGACCACTTCTGTCTTTGGCTTCGAGAATGTTTGCCTTCGAAAAGCCGGTCCTTGGCCCAGGCTTCAGATTTTTTTGACTCCTTGGCCTTAGCCTCGGACATTGTGTCTGCTACCCCACCTCTGGTTGATATTGTGTTCAAAAACAACCTTTTTGTTTAGATTCAGCCTTTAATAACTTCGCGTTGATACGCGTTGCTACATGCACTAATTTTATAGTTTTAACAAGTAATTAGAGAAAGATTTATCTTTTTTGTACTTTCAATAATTTAAGCTGATTGACTTAAACGAGGGTTAAAGGCAAAATCAATGTGGGTATCTAAAGTTAGACCAATCGCAGTAGACTAGATTGGCGTCAACTTCATCCTTCTTCACCCAGCCGTTCCAGAAATATTTTGCTTCAAACACACGTAGAGACCGCAAATGTTATACCTTTCATTGGCAACCTTGACATCAATAGCCTTAGCGTTGTTAGGGACGCCATCCCAGTTTTTAACCTAAGCAACGCCGCTATTAGGCTACTGCATTGATCACTTCGCTGCGCACTAATCAGTTTGATCTTGTCAACAACAGTACAGATCCGAGCTGAAAAATTAGGAAACGAACGTCTAAGAAAAAGAAAGTAAGACTAGTACAGTAGGCCATTGTTTACAACTAGTTGTAAAAATTATTCTAGCGTCACAAAATATTATAAGTAAATACAATAGGCCTTCTCTGGTACTGGTAGTCTTATTATCAGATATAATTTTGTACTTTGTAGCCTAGTAAACAAAGCCTTATTGCTAGGCTGTGATTTAGACTGGAATATATCTGACCTAGTGATGTCAATACAACCTTTTTGTTTAGATTCAGCCTTTAATAACTTCGCTGCGCACTAATCATTTTTTTTTTCAAAAAAAAATTTAAAAGCCTTTAATATCTAATCATGAACTTTTTCTTCCTTCGTTTTTTGAAAGAACACTTGTTTTTTTTTCAAAAAGAACATGGCTTCAAAAAAACTGTTTTTTTGGAAAATGTTGTTGTAAGTAAAAATACGGATTGCGTTTTGCTATTTAACGGTTTCTCACTATAATTCTATGGTTCATGATCTTCAAATCCTAAGTATCATTAAAACATTTTTAACCCTTATCAGAACATCCGCTGACTTTTGTCAACATTAATTTTTTTTTATTTTACCCGCCCCCTATATGCTAGTTTAGCGTCATTCATTGACAAAGGAAAACTTCGTATTAGCTTCCTACTGCAGTGATATCAAATTCCGAAATAGTTTCTGCAATTAGTTATTTGCGTTTTATCTTAATTGGAACCATTGTTGACAAATGTGAACAAATAGCAACAATAGCAGATTAACAAAGAAATACGGCTTTTAAGATTTAATATTAGTATGAATGACTGTTGCTATTGTTGTAATTAAATAATTATCGTTACAGCTAAATCGCTATATAGCGAGCAACTGTAACAAAATTAGCAACTGCCTTGAGTGAAGTGATTTTTGGCTGAAGGATGACAAGTTTTTATCAGCAGTTCTTGTATCTCAGGCGTAGTAGGAGCCTACGTAAATTTGAAAATACTCATAAAGATATTAGTTTCTGTCGGAATTTAGAACATAAAATCAATACCAGTCGATAGTCAAACACTGTACTAGCATAGCTACTCAACTGGCGGACCTCGGTCCACATCCAGACCTCCGGAGTACTAAATTCGGATTCTACACTTCTTGGGGCGGGAACTCATTGTCTTCTTGTGCCATGTGGAGCACGTAACCGTTTCCAAATTGCAGTGAAGGACTTTTTTCTGGCCTGCACAGAACGAGTTTTCATCTTTCGTGTCAGGACTTTTGCTAAAACTAGTTGAGTTCTTCTCCGTGTACTACGCTTGAAGTAATAACTAATGCAACCAGTACTGCCGTCGAGGCTATCTTCCTACCGAGGCTCAGCTTACCTTTCTTTTTTGACTAGGTAAGCTCAGATAGTCCCTAACCCACTGAGCGCGGTTGTAATTGACGGAAAGTTTCAAAACACGCTTTTGAATTTTGGTGAAGTCCTTTTTTTTTCTTTGGTCTTCACCTACATTAAACAAAAAAAAGACTACTAAATTTTTATGAAAACCTTTTTTTCCTAAAACTAATGAAAGAAAGCCACGGACACAAGATGCTCAACACAAAACTCTGGCCAAAGGTTATCAGAACCTACCCACTTCTTGGCTTGAGCTCACAGGCGTAGACAGGAGGGGGCCCAGGGTGCCCGCCCCCCTCCAAATAAAATACCACCAATGAAAAAAAATTATGACAATGTAGCCTAGCGATGTTTAGCTGCCGTTTTTTTCGGTACTTACGCACATAACACTATTTAACAAAAATATTAATGATGAGGGAGTCCCAGGGCCCCTAAATAACAACCAGGGGGCCTCGGGACCCCTAACTAACAACCAGAGGACCCCAAGGCCCCTAACCGATAACCAGGGGCGCCCGGGCCTCCTAAATGATGAACAGGAAATTTCTGGGCCCCCAACTGACAACCACGGGGCTCCAGGACCCCTAACGAGCAACCAGGGAGCCCCAGGGCACTTGGGGGCTCTGGAACAACCGGGGGGCCCTGGGGCTCCCAACTGACAACTAGGAAGCCCCTAACTGACAATCAGGGGGCCCCAGGGCCTCTAGCTATCGACCACGGCGCCTCGTGGCCACTAACCTACAACCAGAAAGCCCCGGAACCCCTAACTGACAATCAGAAGCCCTGGGCCTCTAACTGACAACCAGAGGCCCCCAGAGTCCCTAACAACAACCAGGGGGCCCCAGGGCGCCTAACCGATAACCAGGGGGCCTGGGGCTTCTAACTGACAACCAGTGGATCCCTAACTGACAATCAGGCGCCCCCAGGGTCTTTAACTGACAACAAGGGGGCGCCTAACGGACGATCAAGGGGCCCCAGGGCCTCTAGTTAACAACCAGGGGGTCTCGGGGCCCCTAACCAGCAACCAGAAAGCCCCAGGGCCCCTAACTGACAATCAGGGAGCCCTGGGGCTTCTAACTGACAAACAGGGGGCCCCAAGGCCCCTAAATGACAACCAGGGAGCCCTCAGGGTCCCTAACAACAACCAGGGGGTCCTGGGGCCCCTAACCGACAACTATTGGACCCCGGGTCTTCTAACTGACAACCAGAGGGCCCCTAACTGACAATTAAGGGCCCAAGGCCTCTAACTAACAACCAGGAGCCCTCAGGGATCCTAACAAAAAACCAGTCTGCCCCGTAGCTCCTAACTAACAACCAGGGGTCCCTGGGCCGTAACCGACAACCAGGGGGCTCCAGGGCCCCTAACAGACAACCAGGGAGCCCCAGGGCCCCTAGCTGACGACCAGGGGGCCCAAGACTACTAATCAACAACCAGGGGGCCCGGATCCCCTAACTGACAACCACGGGGCCCCAGGGCTTTTGACTGACGACCAAGGGTCCCGCGCCAGGGCCCTTTAATTTAAATTTTTAACAGTTTGCATGCAAAACCTGTAAAAAATCTAAGAGTTTTGTCCTAAAAGTTGCAACTCTAGGCCTTCGTTTAACGTTATTATGAACTTAATGCTATAACACAGGCGGTAATGCAAACCCCCCATTTGAAATACTACCAATGATGAATACAATGTGAACATAGCCAGTATGTTGTTCTTGTCCGGAATTGCAGTTTCTTTAATTTAGGATTTACGCGTACAAAAGTAAGTAATAATTATGACGACCACGTGTCCACGTCATAATAATGTCATGCAATTATGGGGCGTTTCAAAAAAACTGTCAAGTGACTTGACTCGAGTCCTCCACGTTTTGGAAAAAAGTTGTTTTAATTTTGTTTTAAATGCTTTTTTATGAAAGAACTTTAAGGCGCGATCTCATCTCAAAATCATAAGCGTAGCCAAGAGAGTGGCCCAGGGGGCCCGGGCCCCCTCAATCAAAATGCTATCAATGACAAAAATTTGACAAAAAAGCCTAGTTTCTTCATTTTCAGTTTCTTTTAGCATTTTCGCGTACAACAGTACATGCGTACAACAGTAATTAACAACAAATAATATTGACGACCCGGGGGCCGGCGCACACCTTTAATTCAATTTTCTCCAACCAATTTAAACGTATAACCAGGGTGAAATCAAGGGTTTTTGTCCCTAAAAGTTGTAACCTTAGGCCCTCATCTAACCTTTTTATGAATGTAATGCAATAACCGGCACCGTATTTGCCATATGGCACTGTGTCAGGGTCCCGCGCTCAGATAGTAGGACTTCTATTGGTCTTCACTTATTTTTGGCAGGAAGATATTGCAAAAATGCTTAAAGTACCAGGGGCCACGCGCACTGTAAATCCGGCGCGGGAATAACATGTTTAGTAAGCGTAACCATCTATTGTACCATTTTTCAATGACGATTCACCTCCACCTCGCCAGTTTTTACGCACAAAATACTTTTGAAAAAAAATTAGCCATGGAAAATATTTTTTGAACAAACTATTGAATTTTAATTGAAAGGGCCTGGGCCCCCTGGCCGTACATGTACTCCTATAACTGTTTAACTTTATGACAAAACAAAAATCTCTTTAAACCAATTGCCTCCTGCAAAGCACATTGCTTCCTGCAATATTTTAGCAGTAAATAATAATCCACCAGAATTTTTTTGAGTGGATTATTGTTTACTGTTAAAATATTGCTGGAGGCAATGTGCCTTACTTTCCCCTACATGGTCCAAATCACTTACAATTAAAATTTTACCCCATAATGCAAGATTTTAAACGTGTTTTGGACTTTAAAATTAAAATAGCTTTTAAACCAATCAGTGGTCGAGTAGATAGAGCGTCTGCTACTGAAGCGGTAGACTCGGGTTCCATTTCCGGTCGAGTCAAACCAAACACTATAAAAATTAATATTCACAGCTTTCCTGCTTGACGTTCAGCATTAAAAGGGACAGTGTGAAGCCTCCGTCGTGTGTGGTAGACAGGCGGGAAGGTATCAGCTTGACTCGAAGACGGAAAAGTCCTTTTGCTGTCTCCTGGCCAAGGCAACTTGGTGAATAAAATGCAATTACAATTACAATTACAATTTCTTTAATTGCTAGCGAAAAGAGGATGAACAATTTAAATTTTTTTGATTGGCTTTTAGATGTTAAAAAATCTAGTTTTTTCAAATGGCTGTGAACACTTGCGAAATGCAATCCAATGGCATTAAAATAGCTTTTTTTTTCGAAAACTTACAAAAAGCGCCTAGCAGCTGGAGGCTTTGCCCCAGACTCCTTAGCCACTGGAGGCTGGAAGCTCCGCCCCCAGAACCCCGTCTGTGATACGTTTAAGTACACAAGGTTAATCAGCACGTCTCCTAAGTAACACATTTGCACTTTCTAACTATTAGTTTTTGCCCTCTCCTTTACCAAAATCTTGGTTAAGTGTCTTCAGGCTACGGCTTTAGATCTTCCATTCTGCGATAACTTTGCCCTACAAAAAGTTCCTTTTTTGAAAATTTCTGATGACGTCATTGCATGTGATTTGTGGTTTGGCCCCTCCCCCAATCAAAAATCCTGGCTACGACTATGTTTGAGCCTACCTACTTCTCGTTGTCAGAGCCAATCACTTTCTTTTGTTTGAAGTCGACCCAATTTTTTTGTTTAGAAAGGCAGCACTGAATGCAGCTGTTCTATACGATTGCTTGAATAACACAACAAGAATTTTCTGTACCATACAAGCAACCGAAAATCGAGAGGTGAAATAAAAGTA
This sequence comes from Trididemnum nubilum, assembly GCA_963965965.1. Lineage (NCBI taxonomy): Eukaryota > Metazoa > Chordata > Ascidiacea > Aplousobranchia > Didemnidae > Trididemnum > Trididemnum nubilum. The sequence continues at coordinate 13,493,620 of OZ014469.1, forward strand.
CCGGCAGAAAAGAAACTGTATAATTCAAAAAGCATCAAACAGGGAAGATGTCATAAATTGGAAAGCATACTTGCTTTGCTTGGTTGGTTTGCCGCAGACGTGTTTGTCCGCAACAGGTTTTGCGTAGAGTGTTGAACAATTTGAGGTTGCACTACATGAATGTGTATTTCTGTGTTAGAAATACACCCTTCGTTTGTTGAAATTTCATTATACTTCAACGAAGAGTTAAGCAACCTTAAATTATACATTGAAAAGGAAGCATACCCTGGATTTTAGATTCAAGATTGTAATGCTTTATTTTATTCAAATTAACCGTACAATCAATCAATGGATCGGAATCAATGGCGCTTATCCATCACACAAGGACAAAACATATGTTCGAAAACACCGCGCATTAGCATTAAAAAACACATAAAAACGGCAAGTTGGCAATTGTCAACGTATGTTCCGATTAAGTCACACAAAAACACTGTTCTGATAAGGGTGAAGGTTTTGGCGCAGCGGGCTATGTATTATGCTCCCATGCAGTTAAGCCACATATTAGCAATAGCGCAACCAGGGTGGACTAGAAGGCTGAAGCCCCCTTAGCCAAGTCACTTAAAAACTTTAATCCAAAAAACAAGCGTTCAAATCTGTTTTTAACTTGACCTGTAACTAAGAGAGGGGAAGCTGGACAATTTACCTCTTTCGAATGATTTCCGAATTTTAGCAATTTAGTTTTTTCAAATGGCTTCAAAAGCGTGTAAAATGTGATCTAAACAGGGTGTCGAACCGTTTCAAATAACGGTTCGGGTTCAGGTTTAGTTCCGGCTCAAAATATTTTAGCGGTTCAGGTTTGGTTCGGGTTCACTTGAGCACCATTTTCGAGGTTCAGGTTTGGTTCAGGTTCACTTAAGTAAAATATTACTGGTTCAGGTTCGGTTCGGGTTCATTGACTTAAAATTTAACTGTCGTTACTCGTTTCGTCCAGAAAAAAAAAGGAGAAATTGTTGATCCTGTTGAAGTTCACCACTGCTCTTATTGTGCGTGTACCAGCGTCAGCGGCATCCAGATATGGAAAAATATATTCTTACTTTTGTTAGGGGTTCAGGTTCGGTTCGGGTTCACTTGAGCACAATTTTGAGGGTTCAGGTTTGGTTCAGGTTCACTGAAGTAAAATTTTGCTGGTTCAGGTTCGGTTCGGGTTCACCAAAATGAAGCGGTTCATTCGGGTTTACGGTTCGGTTCAGGTTCGGTTCGACACCCTGGATCTAAATGACGTTGAAAAAGCTTTTTTTTTCTTTTTTTTTTTTTAAATTGCCAAAATCGCCCGGCGTTTACCACCGTTTTTGATAAGTTTAAGTTGCGTCAACTTGTTTTGCACCATGTGCGTAGCCGGGAGTGGAAGACCCCACCACAATTGAAGTGCCACCAACGATAAAAATAATGACGACAAAGCTCATTGTTTCTTCAGTTTCTTTTAACATTTTTGTTTACCACAGTACACCAGTAATTAACAAAAATATTAACAATGATGACCAAGGGGGACGGGACCTCTCCATTCAATTTTTGCCTACTAATTTGTATAACCCGAAAGAAAATCCGCATGTTTGTGCAACAAGTTGCAATTTCAGGTCCTCATGTAACCTGTTTATGAACTTAATGCAATAACATGATAAGCAACCATCTATTGTTCCAACTTCAACTAACAGTCCACCTCAAAAGTTTTTACGCGACAAAACACATATGAAAAAAGTTATCAAGGAGAAATGCTTATTAAACAAATTATTGAATTTGAATTGAGAGGGCCTGGGGCCCCCGTAATCCTACATGTAGAGTTACTCTTAAAACTGGTTATTTTTATGGCAAAACAAAAATCTCCAAGTCAACTGTTCCAGTGATTTATAATTTAGGACTAAAAATATTGCAGTAGGCAATGTACTATGCTTTCCCTCTCTCTGGGCCAAGTTACTTTCAAAATTTAACCTAAAATGCAAGATTTTTATTATAAGCGTAGCCAGGATTTTTGATTGGGGGGGGCCCAAACCACTAATCACATGCAATGACGTCATCAGAAATTTTCAAAAGAGAAAATTTTTGTACGACAAAGATATCGCAGAATGGAAGATCAGAAGCCCTGGTCTGGTTTGGCACTTGACCAGGATCTTGCTAAAGGAAAAAGGCTTAAACCCAAAGCAAAAACGTGTAAATTGGGATACGTATTGAGTAAACTAGTGTAATTCAAACCTATCACAGCAGACGCCTAAGGCAAAAATTGGTCTGGAGTCGAAGCCCCCAGCCACTAAGCGATTTTTTGTAATTTTTTGCAAAACAAGCTATTTTAATGCCATCGGATTACATTTTGCGCTTGTTCAGAGCCATTTGAAAGAACTAGATTTTTAACATTTGAACACCAATTAAAAAATAAATTGCTCAATCCTCCGTTTACTTCCACCGTTTAATTTCAGTCCAAAACACGTTTAAAATCTGGCACTTTGCTGTTCAATTTTGTAAGTGATTGGGCCCATGTGGGGCATAATTACGTCAGACTTGATCGTTATAATTACGTCACAATTGATCAGCAATGTGTAGTTTTGTGTTAACCGCGTCGTCTACGTGCAATAACTGAATGATTTTTTAGATCTAACTTAATTTTTTGGCCTAGCTTTGGCTTTAAATTATTTTTCTGGTTCGAACGTATATGTTTGGGTTCAGGCCTGTATTGTCGGCCCGTTTACAGCTTTGATATGAGATACTCTGCCATGTTAGAGGTGCAATTTGATGCTACTTGCATTGCTTTAATTAAAAAACAAACTTCATTTTTGCTTTGCCAAGTACGAACAAATAAAAAAAAGGAAAAAAAACAAAAAAGCAAGCGCAAAAGAAACAAGCGAAAAAAACGTTTTTTACACCTTTAATCTGACCATAGACACTAAATATTACAAGCTTGATTTTGACTGAGATCGCTTGGCTACCAAACAGTCTACCGGTACTTTTTTTACCAGCTCGGATCTGTTGTGCTGACAGCATCAAACTGATTTGTGCGCTGCGAAACGACTCAATGCAGTAGCCTAATAGCGCCGTTGCTTTAGGTTAGAGCTGGGATGGCGTCAATAAAGACGCTAAGGCTATTGAAGTCAGGGTTGTCAATACAAATTATAACATTAGAGACCCTTACGTCGTGTTTGAAATAGAATACCTCTACAACGGCGCGGTCAAAAAACATGGAGACAACGCCAATCTAGACTAATGCAATTCGCCTATTTTAAATACCCCCATTAATTTTGCTTTTAGTCCTCGTTTAAAAAAATAAAAAAGATCGATTGAAGATTTGATTTAAAAAATTAGAAAAACTTACAAAATACGCTTATTGTAGAGCTAAGAGACCTTCCGGTTTCATTAAAGCGTCTTGTGAAAGAAGTCACCGCTTGGCATGAAACTTGCTTGTTGTTGTCATCGCGAGTAAAGACTTTTCCAAAAACAAGGTTCTGCAATATTTTGCACAAAAACAGTGATTGACGGTTAGCTTCCAAAATTTGACTCTTATACTACAGCAATATTGCAACACAGGTATATAAAAGTTGTAAACTGCCTTATCTTTTTTGTTAAATACCAGACTGAAAAAAAAGATTGTTTTTAATTCTATGCAGAGTCCTAAATCAAAAATACAGTATGTTTGGCTTCACGGTAACAAAAGCTATAATATAAACAGTGACGCTAAATGTTTTGATTTAAACGGGCATTCAGAACGTTTCGGTTCTGAGCAAGACTTGAAATAGGCGAAATTTACAAAACTGATGTATTGCGCAATCTGCTAGAAACAAGGTGGCTGATATTTGGATTCTAAGAGGAAAACATAAATTTGTTCTTTTAGACTTTCTTAACCAGATGAGTTGCAACAATTGCAATGGGGTCATTTTGGTATACTTATTTTTTAAGATTTTTTTCCGTTTTTCAAAAATAAGGTAAAATGCCCTTTTAGCCTTACTAAAGAACTGGCTACATATTTTTTCTACGCACTTCGGAAGGTGAAGTACCAACCTGAAATTATGAGAGCATTAAACTTGGCATGTAGGCTTGAGTTAACATATATTTTTTGGATATTTTTGATCAAACTATGAATTTATTGTGGTGATCTTTTTGAAGACAGTTTATAATTATGTCATAGAAGTACTCGCATTTTTTGAATTGCATCTTAGCTACATTTGTTTGTTTTTTGTTTTTTTTTCAATAAAGAATACGATATAATATTGTTACATATTACGGTCATTCGGTATAAATTGTACTTAAATGCACTTGCAGGTACTTGCAAGCTGTTTCCTAGATCTAGGCTATAAGAGCACCTTAGATATAACTGTTCCAACATCACCTATGTAGTAAACTGATGAGTTTCCTACTGGATAGGAATCATCATAGGAACAAAACAAATTGCTTAACGCCCCCTCAACCGTAATCGAATTTCTTTGTAAAGCGACGTTGATTGGAGCTGAAAAGCAAAAACAAACTGATTGTTTATCTAACTACATATGGCGTAGCTTAAAAAGATACAGCTCGAACTCGGTTTTATTGAAGAAATGAGAATTACTTGAGGTAATAAACTGGTTTTTCCTCCATTCCCCATATTAGCGAAAATTCAACTTCATCCGTTTGTCTCTGTACCATTATCAACCCTGCATTATGCCATTTTGTGACATCACAAATGGCATGATTTTGCAAAATTTCTCCCAGACTGAAGGTGCGTTTAGACTAGACGCGAAGTAACGCAGAGCGAAGGTTGGCGACCTTTGCCAACCTTCGCGAGTGGTCGCTTACGTCACTGGCGAAAGTTGATAACCTTTGCGAGTGGTGGTTAATCTTCGCGACAGGTCGCTTCCTAGGCTATTTGAATAACTAACTTTTCAAACGTATTCAATGAGCAGAAAGCGTTGAGTACTTTATTATTGAAGCGCTATTATAGTAATCACAGGTTCTGTTTCGTCATAGCGCGCTAGAATTAAAACGAAGATTAGTTTGTATTAAGTTATCCCGCTATAACCGTGAAGAAGAGTTTAGACAATAGCCTCGGTAACAAAACAATCTTGAGAAAAACGTTTGTAAAGTATAACGGAAAAACGACGTACAGTACAATAAATCAAATTTGGAAATGAAAAGACAAGTCATTTCTTCAAAAAGATAGCAGTACTTAGCCTATTTATTAGCTATCAATGCTTTGTTTAGATCCTTCCACAGAAAACTTGCTATAATCTGTTTTGACGATGACAGTTCTGGGTTTTAATGCAGAAACCCAAAAAGCTGGAAGCAGATGTCAAAAGTTCTCTATAGGTGTTTACTCAGTTAACAAATCCTTAAACGCTTTCACCATTCATATCTCATTATGGTACAGGTAGATCTATCTTAAACGCTATGAGTAAATCTGAAACCTATGAATAAATCTGAAGGCTGAAATTGTCATCAGTTATGTAGTGGATTTTTTGCTTATTGTGCAATGGATTGCTGTGTTGGTTTGCTGAAGAAAGCAAAAAAACATTGCAGTTTTTGCATGATTTGACTCTATCATCGAAGGACAAGAATTTAGCACAGTGGTACCAGAAGTTGCTTTGAGGAAAAGTCAGCTTCTAAAACTATGTTTGGTTTTTTATTCGTTAGCGGAGCGCTTATCGATGTTTAGTGCGAAGTTAAATGCTTTCGATAGCATTTTATTAGTTTGCATTTTCTTGCCGTACCAGTACGTTGCGAGGGTCTGGTTTACCTCAAAGGGCTTCGCTCCAAACCACTGCTTGTAAGATACACACAAATTTATAGCTGCACGGTTAAGCCACCTCCTCTTGGCAAGTTTTTGGTTATGCCCCTATAATAAAACATTTAGATTTTTTATGTGAAAATTGTTACTCAAGCATCTGAATAAAAGTTTTGTTAGTTCTCACATTTTCATGTAACTGACGCTTATTTCCCCAGTCCAATAATTATTATTATAACTGCTTTATCAAGTTTTTTTGTTTAATGGTGACTAATGAGAATGGAACAATATTGATGGACTTGCTTGGCAGCTACTTCTCTACCAATAATAGTAACCTCAGCAAAAAATAGAACTCACTTTCTAGTGGTTAAATATATACTGGCTTTCTAGTTCTACAATCTGATTACACTGACTGTATTTGTAATGATTAAACTTCAGACTTAAAATTGTTTACTTTGTCACTTTATTCACCATGTAAAGCAGTTAAAATTTTAAGAGACACTAAAAATGTTTTGAAATTCAGAAACAACTAAATTCAGACATAACACAAAGACACAGGAAATGAATGTTTTACACACTTGACACTTCTATTTTCAACACTTAGGACTGGAGTGAAAAATCACTACCAGACTACAATATTCATGATTGTACAATTTCGAGGAGTCCTAAACCATTGCTTCCAGTTCAACTTGATCACGGTCACAAACCTCCACAAACAAGAAGACTTTTAAAAGGACATTCAGAAGAAAAAATTCCATGTTTGTAGCTATTCAAAGAAGTGATTACTAATTAGCCCAATCCAAAAGTTCATATAAATTTTTTGATTTTTTGTATCTATCCAGCTCTTGTATGTAGCTTGAAACCAATTTTAAATACAGTTTTATTTACCAAGTTGGCTAGGCCAAGTTGATAGCGAAAAAACTTTTGCGAGTTTTCCAGTATTCAAGCAATTGTTCAATTGTGGTTACTTTTAAAACAACAAGCTAACAAACAATGGGTAAAAACTCTATCATCACATTCAAAACTAGCCTGTTGGTGGGTTATTTCATATTCTGAAAAAAAACAACACCATGTTAGTTTAAGACAAAAAACCAAAAGCTGCTCAGCCAAAAGAACCACTGGACTGATACAATAGCTTCTGCTATGTTCCACAGAATAAAAGGTTTTGCTTTAAAAGCTAGATGCCGTGGAGCTAGGCCTACTGCTTTGGTGAATTCATTATAATGAAGCTCTGAGATCAAGCATAGCTATGAAAAATCACTCTAGAATTTACAGCCTTAGCAGTCTAGATCCACTGGCTAGCCTAGAGCTATCCCGAATCTAACTTTGCCAACAACCTACTCTTTGGACTGATAAATAGGCGCTAAACCATACAAATATACTATTTACATTATTTTCTAGCAAAGTGCGATCGTAGAAATCCGATCAGTGATTTAGTAGGTCATCTTACTACAGCCTGCAAGCAAGCAACGTTGCGCAACTGCTCGCTAAAGTTGCGACCGGTTGCAACCTTTCGTGAGCTGTCAATGACGTCAAATTTTGGTTGCTCGCGTCGCTTCGCGTCCAGTCTAAGCGCACCTTAAGAGCCACAATGTTTAGAAAGGAAGGTACTAGCTTAGCATTCTGTTTATGCCAGTGATTCAAACTGAAACAAATTTATCAGTAACATTATGCAAGTGATATATTCTCTATATTAAAGTTAGACCAGCATTGGTGATGTTTTTAGCCTATGAATGAAATAAAATCTGAAGGCAAAAACAATCATATTGTAGATCAGTACAGGTAGCCTAGGTCTATAGTCAAGTCAAGTTTATTTTACCAAACACTAAAAGTACAAAGGAAGGAATCATTGAAAAGACCATGCTGTTATCTATGTCAACTGCACCTATAGCAATACTCAGAGCTGTGCACCCGCTACTTGAAAAGTAGCGGCGCTGCCGCTATTTGGCAAAAAAATCAGCGGCGCTGCCACTTATCGCTACTCGAATAAAAAAGTAGCGCCGCTGACGTTACTTGCATGCAAAACAGCGGCCCCTGCTGCTTGTCACTGCCGCTACTTTTAAAAAATGAATAGCAAAAATAACGATAGCATTCAAATAGAGCATAGGTGGGCAAGTTAATGCAAAACGTTAGCTTCGTTAACCACTAGTCCGTTAACAAACTTCACACCTCCGTTAACGTTAATCCGTTAATTTCAGATTTAATTAACGGAAGTTAATAAAGTCCGTTAATCCGTTAACATTTTGCATGTAATTTACATTTCGTTTTATTCACTCGCTTCTAGAACACGTATTGACGCTGTTGAGCTGATTGTAAGGAAATATTTATTGCTATGGTGGTCTTTTTGTGTTTTGGAAGTTACATTTTACAGTCTAATCTAATTTCAAGATAAAAACAAGTTCAAATGCACAACGAAGCTGCAAGATGTTTACGACAAAAACCTTAACGGAAGTTAACAGAACTTAACGGAAGTTACTTTAGTCCGTTAACAGTACTTAACGGAAGTTAATTTAGTCCGTTAACATGAAAAAACTTTTTAAGGGATTAACGTGTTAATGAAAAAGTTAGCTTCGTTATTAACGGATTAACGATTAACGGACTTGTGCCCACCTATGAAATAGAGTATCTAATGGTGAAATTTTTCAAACTTTCAAATTTTTTTTTTATTTACGAAGGCTAATTGTTCAAGCTTTTAAAGCTTGTTCAAGCTCGGCATTAGCAGGCTTAAAGGGTAGATAAGTAGGCAAATTATCATTTAATTGTAATTAGCTGTTGGCATGCTCCTTTCAAAAAATCAAGCATTTAAAAATGCTGGTTGTTCAAACCAGTGCTTTGGAAATTACTTAGGAAGTTACCCTTGAAAGTTACACTAGGAAGTTAAATTTCTTATCGCATTTTCAACACAAACAAAAGGCAATAAGAAATAATTTAAATCCCTATCGACCCAAATAAGTTAAGGTTTCGCCATTAAAGCATGATGACATACAGTATTCAGCTTCTGTGCAAGTCTGTCCCGGCTCTGCTAGCTCTAAAGTAGGCAATTTGTTTATCACACGCTTGGTCCTCAACCACAAAAATGATTCTTCGTGTAGAATTCCCGCAGGAAAATATTTATCAATCGACCGAGTTACAAAACATTTCTTGGAGTTTTGTAGAAATGTTGGGTGATTCACGTCCCTGCGATGATTTTGTTCAAACTTTGACACAAAAATAGATGAGCGTTTAAAAACTGGTGTTTGCGAAGTCGAAAGAGATACGTAAATGACTTATTCTATAGCGCTGACAAGATGCTATACGCGTCGCCGATATATTGAGTAGACGCATGTTAAGCAAATGATGCTCAATTCTATTCACGTTACACTGTATTTTTTCTTTGAGTATTTCATAATTAAATTGTCTTTGAAGCTTGTTTATTACCTGGTTTGATTTGTTAGTTCAATTCTCAGCGCACTATAAATTCAATTCTCAGTTTTACTGTTCACTCTTGAAGCAAAATTTATTTTTCTATGCATTGATGTAGCTACTCAGGCCCGGCGCCACGGGGGAATAGGCGTAGGCAGAGGGGGTCCCAGGTCCTTTCTTCCCTAACTGAAATGCGACCGATGATAAAAATGTGACAAAAAAGCCTATTGTTTTGTCAGCTTCAGTTTCTTTTAGCATTCTTTGCGTACAACAGTACATGTATGCAACAGTAATTAACAATCATGTTGACAACCAGGGGGGCCGGGCCTCCTCAATTCAATTTTGCCAACCAATTAAAATGTATAACCTGGCTGAAATTAAGAGTTTTTATCCTAAAAGTTGCTACCTCGGGCTCTCATCTAATCTTTTTAAAAACCTAATGCATTAACCAGGGCGGAATTCACCATATGGCACAGTGTCAGATGCCCTAAGCTCAGATGGTAAGACTTTATTTTTGGTCTGCACATATGTTTGGCAGAAACATGCTGCGAAAATCTCCACAGTGCCAGGGTCTCCGCGCAATGTATATCCAGCCCGGGCAATAACATGGTAAGTAAACGGAACCATCTATTGAACAGTTTTCTATTACAATTTATCTCCACCTCGCCAGTTTTTACGTGAAAAAATACTTAAAAAAAAATTAGCTAAGAGAAATACTCATTGAACAAGTTATTGAATTTGAATTGAAGGTGCCTAGGGCCCTTTGACCGTACATGTATTCCTACCACTGGTTATTTTCATGTCAAAGCAAAAATCTCCAAGAAAAATCTTTGAGTGGATTATTATTTGCTACTAAAATACTTACAAAATTTAACCCCAAAATGCATAATTATAAACGTATTTTGGACAAAATTATACGTAAAAGGAGGATTGAAACAATTTAATTTTTTTCATTGGCTTTGAAATGCTAAAAATCTAGTTCTTTCAAATGGTTCTAAACACATGCGAAATGTGATCCAATGGCATTGAAATAGCTTTTTTTCCAAAAAATTACAAACAAGCTTTTTTTTCAATTACAATAGCTTTTTTTCCAAAAAAGCCCCTAGATCCTGTCTGTGATACGTTTGAGTTAGGCCTACACTAGTTTACTTACACACGTCTCTTAATTTAGATATTTTCATTTTTTAATTTTGATTTAAGCCTTCTCCCTCTAAAAAACTCTTGGTTAAGTGCCAAACTAGGTCACGGCTTCTGATCTTCAACTATACGATATCTTTGTCCCATAAAAAGTCCCTCCGTCTAAAATTTCTGATGACGTCATTGCTTGTGATTTTGGGTTGGGCTTCTCCAATAAAAAATCCTGGCTACGTCTATGCACGGGGCAAAGAGGGCGGAGTTTGGGGCTGTGCCCCCCCCCCCCCCAAGTCACTGCTTGTGTTCCCCAAACGAGAGTTAACTTCTCTACTAGCACAAGAGGACCAGCAAACTGTTGCCCAAAAACAGCTCACCACAAGCGCTTTTCTATGAAACAGCAAGACAGATCGAGGGAACGTGATCAAGTAGCCTAAGATTTTACGATGAAAACATTTTTTAATTTTTTGGTCTTCTTTTCCAAATTTGAGGGAAAATTCTATACCAAATGAGGATAACATAGAATTTGGAGCAAAATATTCTCCAGATTACTGCCGCATTTTGAATGCGTTTAGTTTCGGCTGCGTAAGCGTCTCCCCAAACATTTTTGTGCCCCGCGAAGTACACTACTCTGGCGCTGGGCCAGTTACTATACTGTTTTACTTGTAGTGCACGAACTATACTGTGGTCTGTGACCGGATAGCCTACAAATCATCTTCATTTGTCCTACGAAATGCTAGAATTTTGGGAAAATATCGCGTAAAACCATCTTTGCCATCGGCAAATTTTTAGCAAGTTATATAACTGTAATTATTGCATTTTCGTTAAACAGATACTGCTTAATATCGGCTTCATTGAAATTGGTTTTATCACTAAAAATTAGCTCGCTACTAGATGACATTATTCGTTCAATTTTAATTCAGAAAAAATAGGACCACGCACAATAAAACTCGCCTAAACATTTTCGAGCAACAACAAAACGTCACAAAGGTAACCTTGAATGTTCTACTAAACTAAAATAACGTGGTAACAAGAGCCGAGTAAAAACAAGAGGAGAATAAAGACTCTAAACGGTAACGTGTGAAAATGTGAATCGAAAAAGTCTTGGAAGGAGTTTATTAGCAGTAGCGGCAGCGGCAGAATAATTGGTTAAAAACAAGCGCTAAAGCGCTGCCGCTTTTTTTGCTAAAAATGCTTGTGACAAAAAAAGCAGCGGCGCTGCCGCTACCGAAAAAGTAGCGGCGCTAGTCACGCCGCTGTGCCTATCACTGGCAATACTTCACAGTAACGGGCGTACATTAAAGCTTGGCTATAAATAATAATGCAAAAGAACACAAAGTAGGATAAGTACTTGAACAACACAATCTCCCCACCCACAGGCACATTCAACGACACAGACCCAACAACAAAACATACTAAATTCATACTAAATGAGTTACTCACCCAACCCTAATTACACCAACCTCAATCAAAACAGCCCATTCCGAGGCGGGCCTGCAATGTCAGAACTCACACCCAAGCGTCCACCCACAACTAAATCAAGCGATGTTGTTTACTGAACAACGTTTACATAAAAAAGTATTTACATAAAAAAAAGGCACTGGCAAGCTACAAGTCGGTCCCATCAAAGAATCACCGACGGCGTAATATCGAACAATGTTAATTTTAAGGTCCAGCCCAAGGATCGGCTGCATCTAGGCTCCCTGAAAGCCCGTCCTGAAACGCATTAATCTGAACTATAGTAGCATAAACGATTATGATAGTAGGAAAAAAATAACCAACTCAAATCCTGACCCAAAGGCAAAAAAATACTAGGAGAAACAAAATTTGCATACCTCAGCAAACAGGAAAAAAAAAATTAGTAGTACAAATCTCAACCAGAAACCAATGCACAATAAACATACCACCCACTCCCTAATTACCGTAAAAAACTCTTTTAGTCCTCTTTTAAGATTGTTTTGAAAAAGAAGGCAGATACAGTAGAAACTGAATGTTACGACATCGGCTATAACGACAATTCACTTTAAACACACATTTTTGTTGGTTTCGACAGTATTCCTACCGGCAGAAATTGTACCGCTGTAGCTACGACTTGCTTTCAAAGACCCTTTTTTTCACGGTCCGTTGAGGCGTCGTAATAGCCGCTTTCCACCGTATATTCAAGTAACAAAAACTAAACACTACCCGGAGCGTTTTGCTAATATAACTGCCATAAATAGAGTCTTTTTCATCAAGCAGCTACATTTTCTCGTATTTTGATAAACAAGTTATTTTAAATAACTTTTTTAATCTGCAAAACAAGACATCACGATCTTCTTTAGAGATATTTTTTCAGACTTTTAAGCAGATATGATGAAGTTTTTTTTCCCCCATTTCAGTTCTGGCACGATAGTAAAAAAATTCATTTGTACTTTTTTGTCGAGTGAATGCTGTCAAGTTTGATAAAGTAAGAGTCAAACGAATTGGGTAACATTTTGTTGTAAAACTTGAACATAGATTTGGCTATTTCCATATTTATCATATCTTCAAGTTTTAAAACACCAATTTGGTGCAGAGTAATGCCGTTGAATCACGCCTAGAACAAAAAAGACAAGTCCTTATGATTTTGTTCTGTAAAATAGTTAATTTATGTAAGGGACTTTTACATGCTCTTACCCAATTAAACAATGAGTATTGAAGAACTGAGTTAAATATGCTAAAATAAACTACTTTTTGAGTAGCTGTCGGAACAAAATAACGCAATTTGTAAATCATGACACAAGCATTTGACAGTCTTTTTGCAAGGTAGTCTGTATGAGTTATCCAAACTAAATTTCCATTGAAATAAACTCTTAGATATTTTTCATTGTTAGTTCTGTCGATAAGGTTATGATTTATAGAAATTTGAAAATCAGAGTTTGAATTCGAGGTGTTACTAATTACCATGAAGGCACTTTTTTGTAATTAGTAGTTAATTTATTTTCATTTATCCAATTTTTGATACTTTTTATCTCCCCTGAGACTTGTGCTTAAAGAGTCTTTACATTGCTGTGCGATAAATGGAGATTTGTGTCGTCAGCAAATACCATGCTTCTGGTAAATCATTTACATAAAGTACGAAGAAATAAAACGGATCCAAAACTGAACCCCAAGGAGCCCCAAATTTAACAATGTGCAACTTAGAAATGCTGTTGTCAACTTTCGTGCAGATTTTGCGATTTTTTAAATATGAATTTAAAAGTTTCCGTACAGTGCCACGAAAGCCACGATATTTTAGCTTTTGAGTCAGACATCATGACTAACCGAGTCGAATGCTTTTTTTAGATCAAGAAAAATTGACCATGTAGTTTTTTATTGTTTAAATTATCCAGTAATCTATCGTATAAAGTTGTAATGGCTAATTCAGTTGAACTGTTTGTTTTAAAACCGCATTGCAAAGCAGCTAAAATATCATTTTTATTCAGAAAGTTTCTGATTCTACTTTCTATTATCTTTTCAAAAACTTTAGAAAAAATTAGTAAAATTGAAATGGGTCGAAAGTTACCAAAATGTTTTGGAGATCAAACTTTTGAAATAGATATTCCATACGCTATTTTATGATCATTCGGAAAACTTTCTAGTTTTACACATTTGTTAAATATTCTTGTGAGAAATGAAATAAGAACACATGCAGCAATTTTTATCAATTTTGCTGGAATGTGATCAAATCCATGCGCTGTATGTGCTTTGACCTTGTTTAAAAATGTTCTAACTTCATCTTCAAAAATTTCGTGCATTACATAAGTTTGCACGCAACGTTCACTGTGAATGTTTATTTGATGAGACGATGTTTGATTATTTTTAATGATCATGTTAGCATCAATATCAGGAAAAAACTTGCATAGTTTGTTAAGAAAAGCTTTGGAGCTTGAGCTGTAGTTCTGACCATCAATTGTAATAGTAGAAGGCAATTGAGATTTTCTTGAAGATTGTTGATAGTTAATTACTTCTTTTATCATTTTCCACGCTTTGGACGAATCGTGATGATTTTCTTCGATTTCTTTTTCATAATACATTTGTTTTGCTAAATACTTAATATGTGTAAGTTTATTGAGATACTTTTTGTAGTTCGTTTTATTTTCTTGATTGTTGTTTTTAACGTAATTTCTGAAAAGTTTGTTCTTGGTCTTAATAGAGGTGAGGAGCCCTTTCGTAACCTATGATTTAGAGTTTAATCTTATTTCTTTCCTGGTTATATTACGCAATGGGGCATGTTTATCGAATGCTGCTATGAAAGTGTCGTTTAAGAATTTTCCATAATTTTCAACCCTGAATGTTTTGGAATTAAACATGTTTGCTGATGATTGGAAATTTAGATCAAATAAAATTTTTCGAGTTTGAAACTTTTCGTGCATCTAATTAATTTTTTGTTTGTTTTGGATGAGAGTTTACTCCTTTCCAGTATAAAAAACGTTAATAATTGATCCGAAATATCATAAATACACACACCACTTTTGGTTCTTGATTTATTTATATTAGTGTAAATATGATCTACTATAAAAGGTTTGCACGCACCAGAGTATGAAAATCCAGTGGGTGTATCAATCAGAAAAAGGCATGCAATAGAGTTCAAGGAATAAGTATATTCCCTGATTATTTTGCTTTTTTTATCTGAAAAATTAACATTCATATTACTACAAACTACATACGAAATTTTTTCATTTTCCAAGAACAGCAGAGTATCGAATAGCTTATTCTGAAATAATTGTATATTTTTGTTGAGGTGCCTATAGACAACAGCACAAACGAATGATTTGTTTGTCTGCTTGGTTTCAATTTCGATCCATAGATCCGTATTGAAATGTTGAGAGAAAGTTCTTTGCGTATTCTGAATTTAAACGACTCCTTGATGTAAATACCAACACCACCAGCATGCGAAGGAGAGTCATTACGCAAAAAGCAATAATTTGTTTCACTAAGTAATATTGCTTGTACTGTTTTCATTTAGTTTAGTTTCCGAAATAGCCACTAAAATGGGTAAACGTTCAAAATCATGTAAAAATTCTCAATTTTAACTTCATTTTTAGATAAGCTTCTAACGCTGAAATGTAGGAGGAAAATATCGTTGGGACTAGCAAGTAACGATTTGTTGGCTAAATTTTGGGAAAAGTAATACTCATCATATCTGGGCCCACATGACAGAAATTTCCTCGTTCGCTTTAATTAACAAGTTTTTTTTAAGAGGCGCTACCGAACCAAATACTCGCTAAACGTAAGAGATTATTTTTGCACGTGTATGTAAAGCCTTGCGAAATCCGTTACGTCATTTTTTCTCGCTAACTTGCTTTGAGCGATTGTGGAAATCAGTTCGAGTAAAAAAACGTCACATTTTCCTTGCCAACTTAAAGAGGATCTTGAAGCACTCTTTAAGCGTACGAGAAATCTTTTTGGTGTAGAAATTTAATGGCGAAATGTTTAAAACTTCTAACGAAAGCGAATTTTTGCTGAAAATTAATTAAAATCGTCGCCATGTTTGCTATCAGACTGCTAAAAAAAGCGAATTACATTGAGAACACTTGCTGTTTCGACTGATAAAGAAATGTTGAGTAGTGCCAGGTGACAAAAATAGCTATTCACTCTTTTTATAAGAATGATTTTCTAAAACACGAGGCTCATTTTTGCTCAAAATTTAAGAAAAAATTAAAAACAATGCAAGCCCCGGCAGCAAAATAAAGCAAAAACAAATAAAAAAAGATTCAAACTAATCAAAGAAACTAAAATTTGTGCCGATTTAAAGCGATAAAATTTCAGTGATTTTTTTGTATTTGCAAGCAAAATTGCAACTATTCACGATTATAAAGCTCGGTTGCTCTGCGCAACCAATTTCGGGGAATTCCCACGTGAAAATTAGGTTTTTGGCTACAATTTGCTTAGAAATGGAACAAAAATAGAAACTGATATACTGTAGCTGTGCAACAATATTATACAGTTGTTTTGAATGGTTTCCATTAAGATGATTTTGATTTTGTTTTTGTTTCTGACGTCATAATTACTTATGACGTCATTATTTTGATGCATTTTTTGCATTCTATAAAGCTAGAACAAAAGTGCCAGTTTTTTTTGTAAATCTGCAATACCGTCGCGAAATATTATTTCGAAATCACAATCTTAAAATTTGCAGAGCTTTTACTAACAAATGAGAAAATTTTTAAAGTCAATACGCTGTATTCGGAAAATACATCCCAATTAGTACACTACAAGACAACGCAGCTTCACTAATACGCTGAGTTAACAGGCTAACTTACATGATTATCGCATAATAGCACTTTGTTAATCAATTCTTCGTAAATCTAAATCAAGAAGAAAATTGACTGTAAAAACTTTACTTAAAACCAGGAGTCTGAAAAATGTAAAAATGCATTATAAGTTCCAAAACGAAAACTAAACTGTAGTGTGTATTATAATGTGTATCGCAACACAGGCAAAAACGAATTAACTGTTTTCAACTGCAAGAAACCAAGATTTTTCTGGTTGCAATGCTGGGTAACTTTTTTTTTTTTCAGATATTAGTTTCCTGTCAGTTTCTATTACTTGTAGAATATCTTGAAAACGTTTCTCATCATTTGTGACTTTTAGAAAGTCATGGCACAGTTTCACGCCACGCTCTGCCGCTTCATTTGCTACTTGAAATTGTCTACAATCAGTTTCATGGTTTCAAAATCTTTATTGTTGATCCATGCTTCTGCTAAGATGTGAAGAAAAGAATATGACATACCAATAATGGTTAAAAAATTAAATGAGTCTGGTCCAAGTAGATTAGGAAGAAAAGCTTTGTTTTTTGGTACAGAGGGAAGACAAGGCTTGTCATATCCCCAAATTCTAATCCTGTTCTTGTGGTAATAGTTGTGTTTTATAGTTGAGAATGGACATTTTCATTTCTTCTTTTATTTCAGCTGATATCATTGGTGAAAGTAAAGCCAATGGTACCAGTCGAATGTAGAAATGGTGGAACTCCAAGAAGTTTTGTCCCTGTAGCTCCAGGCATGAGTATTAGCAACCTGTCATCTACTCCTTTGGAACCACGAATGTTTATCAATTTGTTATTCCAATGTGCTTAACTAATAATTTAAGAAATGTGGTTCAATTTTTGATTTTTAAACTTATCTTTGGTGCAATAAATGATCCGTATCGATGGGTTGTCCGCGCATTTAAACTGAGCTTCGAAGAATCACCATTACTTGCTTTCACAAACGAGTGCACAATAGCACTCAGTTGAGTTGGTGAAATCTTGTTTCAAATACTGCGTGAAACAAGAATAGAATTTTCAGTATGTTATGTAAAACAAAGATATTTACTCCGCTTTTGACCTTTCTTTGGTGTTTTTTTTTTTTTCTTGCTCACTGGTACCAGCTTCTGGAATAATCGCCTCCTCACATGAGCTATTACCAGATTCAAATTCAATTATTTCAAATGGGCGTTTGTGTAGTTCAATTTCTTTTTGGTCTTGACGTTGATTTTGTCTTTCAATCCACTTCTTTGCTTTTTCTGAAATAACTCTATCTTTCCCAGGGTTTGTTGCTAGTCTGTTTCTCAGCATGCTTTTTATGAATTCAATATTTACATGAATTTCTTCTTGTTCTACTTTAGTTATTAGTTTTGTTTTTTTTTGACAGTCATGTCTTACAAAACTGTCTTCTTATAAAAGCTTATTGTCAGATTCAATTTGGATTGAAAGTCTGCGATTTTGGGTTTCTCATCTCTTCTTTTGCTCTTTTTCATTTTTAGCAGTGCCAGAAATTCCTTTTTAAATTAATCCTTGCATGATCACACGACCAATATTGTTTCTACCCCTTATAGTTGGAATACAAGGTTTTTTGTCGTGTAATAGCACATTGTCGATAGTTGCAGACAAGGCCTGGTCCAAATTACCAATGCATATCTTTCAAGTTTGCTAAAAGACTTAACAATACTTGCTTATTTGTTGGAAAGTTACATTCTTTTATATCTTTGTCGACTTCTCCTGGAACCGTGCCAAGCAACAACTTAACAAATTTGTCCCAATTCTTCTTATCCATATTCTGATAACTTGCTACAAAACTACATCAGCTATTCAGAGAATAAACTTGGTTAAAAATAAAAAGAACAGTTTAGACGCAACAGTAAGTATAGGCTAAAGTAATCAGATTATCTGTAAGTATGGCATAGATTTGGTCATTGTGGCATGTCAGTCTCAAGTGTCCCGGATGTTATAAATCAGAACTGTGATTACCACTTCAAGATGCAAAAATAATTAGGGTTGGTGCTTAGTTTCAGGATTGCCATAAATTTGACAGTGCAAATTATAGATCAGTTAGTATCAGGCAATTCGATTCAAATACCTGCAGTATTTCTTGATAAGCTTTTTGTAGTAAAAGCAGTGTAGCATAGCATATTTATGTACTTATTTGTCTATAGGCAGTCTGAATAATTGTGTAGCGAGCTTAATGGTTGGTGATTTAACAAGCTCTAAAGTGAAATACATTTAATACTAAAAACAACAGCCTTAATTTGAAAAAAATCAACATCAGCAGGTTTGTTTGGCTGGAGTTTAAAAAAGAAAAAAAAATCAAAATTCAAAGTCACGGAGCATAAACGTAGGCAGGATTTTTGGTAGGAAGGGGCCCAAACCTCAGATCAATACAATGACGTCATCATAAATTTTCGAAAGGGAACCTTTTTGTGGTAAAAAGATATTGTGGATTGGAATATCAGAAGCTGTGGCCTGTGTTTGGCACGTAACCAAGATTTTGCTTTAGGGAGCGGGCTTAACTCCAAACCAAAAAATGTAAATGTGTGATTTTTTGAGACGTATTTGAGCAAAATTGTGTGACTCAAACGCATCACAGACGGGAATCTTTGGACAAAGCCCTCAGCTGCTGGGCGATTTTTTGTAATTTTGGGGGAAAACTAGCTATTTTAATGCCTTTAGATCTTAAGTTTCACTTGCTTAGAGTCATTTAAAAAAAAAAGATTTTTAACATTTGAAAGCCAATCAAAAAATTAAGTTGTTCAGTTCTCCATTTGCTTACAATTTAAGTCCAAAACACGTTTAAAATCTTGCATTTTAGGGTTAAATTTTATAAGCAATTTGGCCCGAATAGGGGAAAGCAAAATACATTTCCTCGTGCAATATTTTAGCAGTAAATAATAACCCAATCGAAGATTTTCCTAAAGAAGTTTTTGTTTTATCATAAAATTAACCAGTCGTAGGAGTACGTGTAGGCCTACGACTAGGGGGTCCAGGCTCACTTAATTCAAATTCAAAAGTTGGTTCAGTGAGCATTTTTTCCAGCAATTTTTTTTTCAAAATATTTTGTCGCCTAAAAACAGACGAGGTGGGGATAAATTGTAATTTAGAAACAATACAATAGATGTTGCACCTACTAATCATGTTATTGCCCGGACCGGATTTACATTGCGCGGAGCCCTTGGCATTTAGGACATTTTTTCAACATCTTTCTGCCAAACATAGGCAAAGACAAAAAGAAGTCTCACCGTCTGAGCGCGGGGCCCCTCGCTGTTACTGTGCCATATTATGGTAAATCCGCCCATAGTTATTGCATTGTGTTGACAAAAAGGTTAAATGAAAGCCCAAAATAGCAACTTTTAGGAAAAAAACTCTCAATTTCTCCCGGTTAAACTTTTAAATTGGTTGGAAAAAATTGAATTAAGGGGGCCCGTATCCCCTGCTGGTCGTCCATATTGTTGTAAATTACTCTAGTAGGCAAAAAATGCTGTACGAAACTGAAACTGAAGAAGCATTACCGGTATCTTTTTTGTCACATTTTTGTTATTGGTGTCAATTCAATTAGGGGGGCTTCCCTCTTGCTACGCTTATGTCACGGAGCTGCCATGATGAGTGTTAAAATATCATAAAATTTTACAGGAATGCTCTTTAGGCCAATACGCAATACCAAAATTATGAACAGCATGATCCGAGCAAAAAAAATCTTAAGGGGGCAGCTGTCACACCCTACTACTAACTGCTAACTGTTGGTAATTGCGTTTCATAGTCTGCGAGGAATTTTCCAAAATTATGTCTTTTGTGATGTCACAAAATTGCGAAATGCTGGGTTGCCAGTGGTACGGAGTCAAACGGATTAAATCATTTTTTTGCAAATAAGAGGAATCGTGGAAAAAGCTAAAATAAAGTGGTATTTGATAAAATTACCATTCCAACATTCTATATCATTTAATCCATTCCATTTTGCAGATAAATTACACCAAGTTTGCTTTATAAAAGACTGAGTGCCATTTGAGTAAAACAAAATTCCATCATTATCACAGCTAACTTTCCCAGTTGATGCAAAAGCTGCTGGTGAAGGTGTTATTACAAGAGGAAGAGAAGTTGAAGAGCAATCTGTAATATAAGAAAAAATTGTTGTATTATAAGAAAAAATAACTGTGCATCATTCAATTTTATTGTGATCGAAGTAGCTTAGTTTTCGCTTAACGTGATTCAATGTACTGCGGAGCAGAGGTGAAGTCGAGCACACAAGGCTCAAGGCCAAGGACACAAAAAAAAAACGATGCCAAGGACAAATCTTCCGAGGACAGACCCTCTCAAGGCCAAGAACAGGAATGCTTGAGACCAAGGACAAGGACACAACGCGGAAGTGATCACCCAAAAAAAATATTCTTCGTTCCAAAATTTTGTCGATTTTTCGGAAAATTCAAGCGTTCTCCAAGGAAAAACGTGTCATCAAAATTTTTTCCACAAGCTCTTTGGTGTTCTTCAAGACGAAACAAAATTTGCTCTGACCTTGGCCCATTTTCAACGAGTCAAAAAATAGTGCTGTTCTAGAGCCGAGGACAAGGCATTTTCAAGGACTTGCAGGCTTCGAGGTCAAGGCCAAAACCAAGGACTTGATCTTCGACGCGAATGCCAAAACCAAGGACTTCAAATTGTGTTTTCGAGGACGTCCTCGAGGAGTCCACCTCTGTTATGGAGATTTTTATTTTAATTGCAGTGGTTGATAAGGGCGAAACAATTTATTGTAAGATAACTTTCATCTTACTTTATCAAAAAATAACTTTTATGATTTCATTATCTTCACCAAAAGGACCATTTTACAGATCGCGTACAGATTACGCTAGTCATTTAATTGTCTGCATTTTTGTCTTTCTTCGCCTTTACCTAGTGAAAGACATCAAGCCTTTTACAGTTCAGTTCAGTTTCAGTTCAGTTTAGTTTATTCGCCACAACATGTATCTATGGACACCAGAGAATTAATAAATACTTCATTTCGCAAAAAAAAAACATTACAATATTCTAAGTGCACACAAACACACAGGCACCAGGAATAGCAACGAATAGACCTCTCCGTCTTCAAGTCAAGCAGCCACCCTTGAGATTAAGTAATTACTAAGCTACTATTTACTAATTCAGAAAATCTGAGCGATGAGAAGTCACAAATTGTGGTGACACTGAGTCATTAATTGCAGTTACCCAAAAATGTTTCTTAAGTTTAGTTTTAAATAAGTTTAGTTTAGTTTTACGTGCGCGGAATATGCCTTATTTGGTGAAACGGGACGAAGTAGATTGCTTATTGCTATTTAGCAGTTGCCATTCAACCATTTCAAAGTATTAGGAGCAAAAATGCTTCATCTTTTCATATAGTTATTTGTCTCGGCTTTGGTATGTATTTGTTTGTTTTTTATCAAAGCAGAATATTATTAACAAAAATAACAAATTTATTTAGTTTTGTCTTGACTTACCATGAAAAACAATTCAGAAAAAAGTTATCTCTAAATAAACTTTGATAATAAAACGTTTTACTTGCACTGTAGGCAAATATAAAAAGAGTTTAGCTGATAGTGGTAATGTGATTCAGCGACACTACGCACAACCTCATCATTACGATTTTGTTTGTTTATTAAAGGCTGGAACAGGCCATTTGCGTGAGCGTTAACATGTTCGTCTGCGGAGCGGGAGGTCTGAGGTTCAAATCTTGGGCCGGTCAAATCAGACACAGTTTTGCCGACGGCTCGCCACAGCTGCAACATGTCTTCGAAATGAGCTGTGTTGCCCGGGCGCAATGACGCGCAAACTCGTCACACGCTTTGGTGTAATACTGCAAATATTACGAAAGAGAAGAGATTAAAGGCTGGTTTACACGGAAAAGCAATAAAGAAAAGTTGGTTGAATTCCTTTATTTTGTTATACAGCAGAGGATTATTTTCCATGGATGCAAGGCTTGCAATGCATACCTAGTCATTTAGTCAAAAAAAAATAACGATAATTTTAAGAACTACATGTAAAAATTTGAAACAAAATCAAGCTAAGTTGCTACGGTTGCGGGCATTAACATTTACAGGGGCAGATCTAGAAATTTTTGCAGGGGGTCCGCTCAAGATATACTATTTTCGCCAACGTTTTTGTACCATTTCCTCTTTCAGTTAAATAGTTTTAGATGCAACGCAACCTTGCAACTAGAATTTTGCAAAAGAAAAGAGCTTGAAATAAAAGTTAAAATCTTTTGCTTGTCAAATATATGTTATTTATGTAAGGCTGCTGAGCAAATGGTGCAACTTTAGCGTAACATATAATGAAACAGGGCAGAGCCCCAGCTGCCGGCGGCTTAAGGAGTCGAAGCAGCCAGCCGCTGGGCGATTTTGCAATTTTTCGGCAAAAATAGCCGTTTTAACGCCATTTGGATCACATTTTGCATGTTTTTGGAGCCATTTAAAAGAACTAAATTTCTAATATTTCAAAATCATTTAAAAGAATTAATTTGCTCAGCCTCTATCCCTTCCCCCATTGCCTACAGATAAAGTCTAAAGCACGTCTAAACGCTTTTGATTTAGGGTTAAATCTTCTAAGGAACTTGGCGAAGCGGGTCTGAACTCCCCTAAATCGATTGCTTGTAAACACTAATCATAGTAAACGATATACGGTATAATCCTAACATAATCCAAACAATGGCTAAAATGCATTGGTACAAATACGGGGCAATGTAAATAAAAGTTAACGCAATTGTGATGCTCAAACATGGAATTTTGTGAGGTTGGGTAATGAAATTTGGGACTTGGGTAAGGTATTAGCAATTAGCATACTAGGGCGAATCAATTTCAGTAAAGAAAATTTTTAATTATTTTTGAAATGACGGGGTCCAAAAATTTGTGTATGCCTGTAGTAACAGAGAATATGCACTTTATTTTTATTTAAATTGCCGTTTAGCTTGATAAATCAACACAAATTTAAGAAGTACCAAAAATTGCCTCTCAAATTGCAAAATAAATGCTTCTGTAAGAAGAAATCAAACTCCGATACTGTTAAAACCAGTGCTGGGCATCGCAAATTTACACTCTATTTCGCAACCACAAATTCCGAAAAATATCAATGGGTGGTCCGCCACTGCAAATCCGCAAGTTTGCGGTACTTTTTTGCACTTGCACAACCGCAAATGGCTTTTCACTTCCGCAAACTTTTTACTTCCGCAAACTTGAACTGCAAACTTTGCTGCAATTTTTTTCTGGTTTGATAAATACGTAGAGAAGACCTATAGCAGTATTACAATGCTTCATATTTTCCTTGTGCGCTATAGACCTGCAATAAATATCAGTAAGTTTTCTTCGATTTATTTAGTATTCTGTTTTTATAAGTTATAATATACATATCAGTAGCATGGTCGAGTGGAAATGTACGCAGGTTTGTTTAAAAAAAACTGCGACGGAGTTGGGTTACGGCTGCTACTCTGGTGGCTGGAGTGGAGACGTACAAGAGAGTAACCTCACTTGCCAATCACTTTTGTCGCTCGTTCTAACTTCTAACTGCAGTGTGTTAGTTGAGTTGAAAAACCTTAGTTGATTTTCGTACTTGAACAGTGCATGTACTGGTCATACAGAACAAACAGAGATGCACAAATCTTTATTGAGTCGCAATATGCAAAAACTCGAGGCGCACGAACTTGGGTTTTTGCGTTCTTGAATATGATACTTTACAGGCTTATAGGAAACAATTTACTGCTCGAGTGACGTAATCTGGGGGGGAAGCAGCTCTTCGTCGATGTCACTTGCTACTCTCTTCTTCACGCATGTCAATTTGCAAATCATGATTAAAATAACGTAGTTCAAACGTGATAATTGCAGTTAGCATTTTTTTTTGTTTTTTCGCTACTGTACTGGTGCAAAAGTTTTTTAAATTGTCTTGAAAGGTGATCGTATAAAGCCAAACTTTTGCAAAGATGAAAATGTCCTAGGTGTAAGAAGAACAAGCCAAAAGTTCTGCTTCTTTGTTTATTTTTTTGTTTCAGTTGCTATACAGTCCTGATTAATGGTTACGTGAAATTCTAACGCTTGAACTTCTGGTCGAAATTTGGATCAGTATTTTAAAAACTTTCAAATAGCATACGGTGTGCCATAGCCTTCCCCTTAGAACCTAAAAATGAAACAAAATAGAGCAAAACCAAGCAGTTTTAAGAAGATGTACGTTGTTACTGCGCAAATACAAAAATAAATCGATCATTATTTTGGTTTGTCTTTTTTCTTCACAAATAACTTAGCTTTTCAATTCCGTAATGTTTTTGAAGCCTTTTAATTTGACAATTTTATTCTTCTAATAAGTATTGCAAAACCATAATATTAAAACTTGTTTCCAGAATGCACGAAAGCTCGTATTTTTAGTTTAGTTTTGCAATTTTTTTCCAGAGCATGCCCCCGGACTACCTTACAATGGTCTTGCCTTCTGCACTCTCCATAAAATTGATTTGTGACGTCACAGTGTGACGAAATGTCGCGATCGTTGATACTTGGCTAGAGTACAACCTTTAATCCCTAGAATTGCCCACGTCGACTAAAACTAGAGAACGACTAAGATTGACGAATCAAAAATGGCAGTTGACAGTTCCTTTAGCTTCTTGAATCTCAGAAAGCAGCATACCAATCTTAAATTAAACCTTCTATTTAAGATTGAAACACAAACCAACTAACTGAGCAAAATTGCTCTACTCACACCTCTTACTAAATGGCTATACAAGCCAACCCCAGATGCACAAACTCGACGTAACTGCCCACGAAACTAATACCTAAAAATTATCCACTTTTAGAATATTAGAAATAAAAATGACCCGCCTATTTATACTACGACAAAAGCTATCGAATATCCCAGAACAATCTATGATACGTCACAATAGAAAAAGAGAACACCGACTTACAATAACAGATTTTGACCTAATTATGACATCACAACTTCAAGTCTAAATATAGCAATTAAAAATCGTAAACAACCCAAACATCGATAACTGCAGAAAATAGCAGAATGTACTAGAAAGGAATTATCCCAAATGTCTCGAATATTCTAAATCAAAAAAGCGTCAGAAGTAGTAAACCAGTCAAGTACATGTTAAAATACAGCAAATAATCATAAATCAGGCATTCAAAATTATTATTCGTCACACGAAACTTTAGGCCCCCCTTGGAAACTTTTTGTGTATGCCATTGGATGCAGATATTGATTTTGTTTGAAAACACGCTCTTAGTTAAAATTTTATGTTTCTGTTTGGTGCTGAGCAGTCAACACTCCAGCACCTAAGGTCATTTTAAAACTACAGAATTTGAATTTTAAGTCTTGGTTATCGGTATGTAACGCAGGTCTAGTTAATGGTCACTGTTAAATTAGAAGTTTGTTTTGACAGTGGCCGGTTTGTTGGCGGTGCCAAAAATCTACAAGATTAATGTGCCCTAGTAATTTACCCGCCAAAAAGTTTGCCAATTTGATTAACTTTGTTCGTGAGTTTTGGAAAAATTTTGGAGTAACGCCACCAACTGCTCAGAAATTTATACCATTTCTTGAATAAAAAACAGGCTATGCATTTTGACGCATTATTTGCATAATAGACAAATTTTCGAAAATCAAAAGTGTATAGCGTTGTATAATGTATACATCACCAAATACCACATTATTATTCAGCATACAGAAGTTTTTTCCAGAATTTTAAAGCGGGCAGTAATATTAATTTCAAAAAACCTTTGAAAATTTCTTAAGAGGCAACGCATGTAGTCTAAAGTATGCATTTCAAAAAGACGATCAACGAAACTAAAAGCAAAAAGACTAAAAAGATAAAACTAAGATTGAAAATGTTGGTAGGCCTGCAACCGATTACACTGAACAACAAAAAAAGTTTTGTCATGCTTATTAAACTTTTTTAGGTGTTTTTGACAAAGTTTTGGACGCTGAATCCAAATATGCTATCCATTTTCTCCCATCACGTCTAGATTTTTTTATATTTAACTTCTTTTTTTTGCAAAATATTTATTTATTGAGATAATTGATTGGCCTTTAATAGGCTATTTTTAGCCTACATTCGATATCAAAATGATGCTTTGTGGAGTTGTTAACGTACATAGTGCATACTTATGTGCTTCAACCTGTTCATTACAAGTATTGCATCATCTTTGGGTTGTTTTGAACAAATTTTATTCATTTTCTATCTGCAATAAAATTACAACCAAATTTTTTGCCGTCAGCAGCACTTTTTCTTATCTGTGTGCGAAAAAGATACGACTG
The DNA here is from genome assembly GCA_963965965.1 of Trididemnum nubilum. NCBI lineage: Eukaryota > Metazoa > Chordata > Ascidiacea > Aplousobranchia > Didemnidae > Trididemnum > Trididemnum nubilum. The sequence goes on from OZ014469.1 coordinate 13,520,373, forward strand.
GTTCTAGACAAGCGGTAGTGACGGCATAGAAAAATACTTGTGAGATAAAAGAAGCTTATTCATGAAAACTGAAGCCAGTATTGTAGCAGGATAATCATGTACAAAACAGTTACGCAGTTATTTTACCAATTTGCAGCACCAGCTAGTTGTCAGTCTCCAGACCTAATTATGTCTTGATATGTTTCTGCTTACTTTGAAAAGCGTGTATTAGGTCTTATGGCTAGTCGCAGATCCTGTGTAAACGATCCGAGTAGTTTTTGCTATATCTGTGGCAAGTTTACTCCAAATCTCAAAGACTAAATATCACACGTAAAGTGACTATAGCTTACAAGCACTATTTTGGATGTCAAGTGGGAGACCACGACAAATCTTGGGCCCCCATATAAGAAATTGCTATGCATCCTTGACTCAGTGGTTAATTGGAGAACAAAAAAGCATGCCTTTTGCTGTACGTATGGTGTGGTATGAACCTACAAACCATTTTTCGGATTGCTATTTTTGTTTAACTAAGGTATCAGGTCATTTCAAGAAAAGTAAAAGCAAAATTGTTTATCCCGATTGTCTTTCTGCATTGCGGCCAGTAGCTTATGCATCTGAAAATATTCCAGCTCCAAGCCCTCCATCACAGCTAGAATTACGTGCAGACGATATATGTGAAAGTGCAATTATCCCTGCACACTTTGAAGTACTATCTGAGAGTTCAGGCACTGATACAGCTCAGAGCGTTGATGACTTTTTTTCTTTGACACCTCACCTACTCGACCAAAGTGACTTAAATGACTTGGTCAGGGACTTGGGTTTAACCAAAATAAAGTCTGAACTTCTCGCCTCACGACTAAAATAATTGAATTTATTGCAAAAAAGGTGGTAAAGGTACTTTTTATCGTACACGTCATGCTCAACTTGAAAAGTATTTTGCAGCTGAAAATGGTGTTTGTTATTGTTCGGATATTCGCGGACTTTTTGAACAATTTGGTTTCGAGCATGATCCTGCTGAATGGAGATTGTTTATTGATTCGAGTAAATCTAGCCTAAAGACAGTTTTATTGCATAATGGCTATAAAATAAATCTTCTATTCCACTGGTATATGCTGATGATTTGAAAGCCACGAACAAGGCAATGGAGACTATCTTGCAATTGATAAAATACTCTGAGCATAAAAGGAGCATTTGTGGAGATTTAAAAGTAGTTGGCTTACTTCTTGGAATGCAAATGGATTATACGAAACATCAAAGTTTTTTGGGTCAGTGGGATAGTAGGGATGACAGTCCTCATTACAACCAAAAAAAATGGCCTGCACAAAAGGAATTTGTACCAGGAAAATATAATGTTCAGCACGTACCTTTGGTTGATCCACAAAAGATACATTTCCCACCACTACACATTAAACTGGGTTTATTCAAAAATTTTGTTAAAGCAATGGATTCAACTGGCAATGGCATTTTGTATTTGAGACAAAAGTTTCCAAGCAAAAGTGAAGCAAAAGTAAAAGCAGGAGTATTTATTGGACCAGAAATTCGAAAATTAATCGGTGGCAAAAAGTTCGATGCAAACCTAAATTCAAAAAAAAAAGCAGGATGGGATCAATTTTGCTTGATTGTGAAAAATTTCTTGGGTAGTTACAAATCTCCCAATTACGTGCAGACGGTTACCAATTTTCTACAAGCCTATCAAGAACTTGGAGCAAGAATGTCGTTAAAAATACACTTTCTCACTCTCATTCAGATTTTTTCCCTCAAACATGGGAGATATTAGTGATGAACATGGTGAACGATTTTACCAAAAAAGAAAAGAGATGGAAAGTCGCTACCAAGAAAAGTTACTGAGCACATGATGGTAGACTATTGTTGGTTTTTGCAAAATGAAAGTGGCACAGAACATAAGCACAAATCAAAACGACCAAAATTGGTGTAATGTTGGACACATAATGTAGGTCCTTATGTCAAAACGTGTTTGCATAATCGTGAATTTCGGTGCAAATAAGAGTTGGTTACATAAAATAATATGTATCTTTTATTAGTTGAAATAAGCAAATTTGTAGCAGACTTCATTTCAGTTGATTAATCAATGAAAAATAAAGAAATAAGCAAAGGCCTAATAACCCTTAGTAAAAAAATGACTATTTCTTAATAACTTAAAAACGTGACGTATAAGAGCAAACATAAGGGCAGATTTAAAATCAGCGCCCAAAATTCACTTTAGGGCACCTCCTCACTACTTCTTCGCAAAAATTTTGCTGTTCAGAGTTATTTACTAAACGTGCTGGGCATGTCATCAAAGTCGTCTTGCGCAACCCTTTGTCACTCCAAAATGTCCAAGCTTCCTTTCAGAAAAACAAGCCATTGGAAGTTTCTTGACGTAAAGCCAACTCATTTTGCAGTACGAATAGCAGCACTTCTGGAAAATAATTGTTCCACAGCAAAGCAACTTCGTAACGAGGTGTTGTACTTTGTAAATGCATCCACCCAAATCTATTGATACAATGAATCGTAAAAACATGGTTTTTTGGAAATTGCAAAGAAACAATTCCAGGGATAATGTTGATTTGCGGATTTGCGGTAAATTTCTATTTTGGTACCGCAAATCCGCAAATGCTTGCGATAAGAAATCGGTTTGCAAATCCACAAGCTAAAACTTTGAGCCCGCAATTTGCAGATTTGCGGATTCACGGATCGATTTGCGGAAGTGCCCAGCACTCGTTAAACCAGGTATTTAACGGCATTAAGGTATTTGATGCATATCAGAGTAAACTAAAAAGGCTCCATTTTTTCATTTAAAAAGTTGAGAACTCATTTATGTGCTTTTTACTAGTATTTTTTGCGTCAAAACACTTTAAATCGCATTCTCCTATTTGAAATGTTTTGACGCAAAAAAGTTATTTGTGTCAAAACTACAGTATTTGTTATTTGTGTTCTTCTCAAGCTTTTTTAGTAGTTTGAGAAGGACGCAAATAATGCACAAATAAATAGTCATTTTGCTGCTTTTATTATTCTAAACCTACTGACCTATCTCTTTTTGAATGTCGCCTTTACTGGTGCAAGCCAATAACTTCAGTTTACAAGAAGTAGTACATTGCTGAACTTTTGTGCTTATTTTTGAAAACCGTTTCCCAAAAAAATTTCTGTTTTTAACCGGTCCGCAGTATCAAAAAGGTTGCCGACCCCTGATTTAGCCTAGACTGCACTCTTCTCACCATCGCATACTTAATTGCTTAAATTTTCAGCGATACAGCTTGCTTGATAGCAGTGTTGCTTTATAGGCAAAGCAGATGTTGCTGGAGATAAATAAACAATGAGCCTTCAATCCATTGATTTTTTACTTTGATTTTAAGCTGACTTGAAAAACATCAAATGTATTCTTCAGTCAATTTCGATTTTTAGACCCTAGCCTTTTATGTTCTATTGTGCTTTGAAACGCGAAATTCGACCTAATCTGTTTGATGTTGTCCGAAATTCAAATATTTTTTGAATACCACGCAGTTCTATTCGGATCCTTTCTGGTAAGCTTTGAAGCAAAGCTTCACTTTCTCGCAGCTAGCCAAGGGGTAACTGCAATAAGTGAATGCTAAAAGACTCAAACTGTTAGCCATATTATCCAGGCTTTCCTCAAGTATAAACCACGCCATGGAATAGAGAGCTTTTACTTCCTCAAAACCCGATACAGAGCACTTGCTGATTAACAGATGACATGAAGCAGCAATACAAAAGAGGAAGGTGTCGAAGCCTGGCTACATGATTTACAACTACAGACTCAAGAAGTGACGCCAAAGTCGTGAAGTTACTAAAACGCGAGCTCTCCTGGCTTACAAAACCAAAGATTCAGCGTGAATCCACTCGCATGAAAAAAAAACAACAGACTATAAACATCTTAAGACTTCATTCATTTCCGATATTAAAGTGGTTGATATCAATGAAGTTGCCGGTGTGCGACTTTTTGGCGCAACCAATTTAAAGCGACAGATTTTTAGGCAACTGATTTGTTTGACAACGTGTCTGTTGATCGAATGGACGGAGGATCTGGTATTGAAATGGTAGACCCGGAACAATTTCCGTTCGAGTCACACCAAATACTATAAAAATTGGTATTTCATGCCCAAATTTTAGCAATATAAAGAGCAGTGTGAAGCCACTACCGAGTGTTTGGTACACAGGTAGCAGCATGACTCGAAGACCAAAACATCTATTCGAAGTCTCCTGGCCAAGGCAATTTGGTGAAAAGAGATATGTTTTATTTACAATTGTGGATTAAAAACCTTTGGAACACTCAAACCTTTACACCAACCCCTATGAGACGTTTTGGCGCGAACCTCTATATTCTAGCTGTAGCACTGAAGCAGCCACGTTAAAATCTCTCACGCCAAACCGGTTGCGGCAAACATACAAATTCAGATGTTGCAGGCTCAGCCAGACAATCTTCTCCATACTAGCATAGGACGACTTGGATCCTTGATGCAAAAATGGCAGCTGACAACAACTATTAACGGCTTGCAAATTAATATGGTGCTGACCAATGTACTCCAGACCATATGCTTCACCCCTGTCCAATAGATTGACTTTGAAAATAGCAAGTGAGCTGATGTCAGTGGATGAGAACACCATCTCAAAATTTACCTAACATATGAGATTGTTGTATCTCAATCCCTCAGCCAAAGGAAAAGACAACTATAGGATGATTTTTTGAATGAGTTTGCAATGGAGTCAACGGTCTTTGTGGTTCATGAAAAAATTACATATTTTCTAAAACTGTCTTTCTTTAAGCAGTAACAGTCTAGAGAATCTCCTACGAGTATCGCCTTAAGTTAAGTTGTGAAGATGCGCGTAACTTTGCTGAGGTACAACTTATGCAATGTTTTGTGTCCAGTCTAGATGCATATTTTGAAGAAACCATTTCAGCATATCAAAAAAATTTTTAAAGAATGTGGGAGATAAAGCTGGGGCCATATCTTACACTTGGATGCCTGGTGAGTAAGGTCGTGATAATGTTGTAGGTTTCCATATACAGTTAAAGAAGCTACAATTCTGCCAAACTTCCTTTTACACTTTTCATGATGTAAAAATGTCTTAAACACGAATTAAAACCTTTGGAAAAACGTTATTGAAAAACAGGAAAAGTATTACAACAATATGAAAAAACACCGACATTTTTCTGTCAAACTTACACATAATTATTGTGAAAGTACCTATGTATTAGAAAATTTTGCGATAGAATACAATTATATCATTTTAAAACAACATCATTATTTTTGGCGAAACATTAATTTATGCAATTAAGACAACAAAATATCTTGGAATAGAATTGACGACCAACTTAATTTTCTACCATATACCCAGAAATTACAAAAAAAGCTATCCCGAATTGTTAGTGTCCTCACCAAAGTAAAACATTGTTTACCTAAATCAACTCTTATTGCTCTCTATCATGGGATAGTATTTCTGCATCTTTCATATGGCATTTTTTATGGAGGTCCACTTATCCTACCTATCTCAACAAATTAAAAACTATATAGAATAAAGCTATCACGGCAATCAGTGATTCTGGCTGGAGTGTTGATGTTACACCCTTGTATTATGAACATAAAATTCTCAAAGTCAATGACATACATAAAATTGAATCTGCCAAATTTATGCACAAATAAGTGAACAAAAAACTTCCCAATTATTTTCAAAACTACTTTAATAAAGTTTCTGCAAATCATGGCTACTCTACTAAAGCTGCAACAAATGATGACCTCACTCTTCCATTTGCCGTACAATTGTAGCCAAAAATCATTTAAATATTAAGGATCAAAATTATGGAATTATCTTCCTAAAAATATGACTAAAGTAGGTTATAATAAATTTATCGAACTATATAATACTTTTTTAATTTCTTTCTATAATTTGGATTAACTCTATCATTTTTTTCAATGGTACATTCTGTATACGCGACACTGCAATCTCAACATAATCTTTCCCCTTAATGAGCTTTTGCTCATTCAACAAGAGGGAGTCGTTTGACTCAAAGACTTCACGTCCCATCTCGGCTCCCGTTCATCGCATCGTTTTACGTTTATCTGTAGCATTCGTAAATATAATGATGTATTATTTATGTGATGATAAATAAATAAACTGAACTGAACTTATCTTTGCAGCTAAACGTCTTTTAAAAAAGCATAATGTCTGCACCAGTAATTCCCAACCGGGGGCCATTGGACTTAGGAAGACAAAATTCCCTGCTTTGGACTTTTATAGAAATTTGGAGAAAAATCCCTTTGAATTGAAATGAAGACCTTTTTATGTTGGTCTTTAATGAGAATTTGGGAAAAAATCATTTGAATTGAGATGAAGATGTTTTGTTTTTTGTTGTTTTTTTTTGTGGTCTTTAATGGAAATTCGGGGAAAAACCCCTACGAATTGTTTTGAATACCTCTTTTTTTGATCTTCAATCATTTTGACATTTGGACAGACAATTTTATAGCCGCGCAGGGGGACCACTGGTGTCGAGAGTTTCTAGAAGGGGGCCAAAGACCATCAAAGATAGAGATTAATTGGTCTATACAATAACGCGAAAAATGGGTAAAATTTTGAAAAAATGTGAATTTTCATCAATCGATTTACCGAGCTAAACATCAAAATTTTCGGACAAAAACAAGGTTCTGGGAAGTTTCTAGCAAGGTTACAACTCTTTCGCACCAGTCATTTCAGTTTCAAAAAATTCGATAAAATTGCCATACGCTAAGTAATGAAGCAAGACAACAGCGTCTGCGGAAGATATTTCGTATTCATACTAACTTATGCCACTTACCACTACTGGTATTTACATTATAAGCTAAACAGATTTTTGTCATTGCTACTTTACAATATTGTCAGTATGGCAATGTCTGTCTGCAACAGAGTTACAAAAAACTGTATGAAATATGCTCATCCCCCTCCCACCGAAAATTTTACTGTTAAGTCTTGCCTAGAAGTGGATCTTACTCCAGTTATTTCACTGAATTTTATGTGTTACAAGTTTTTCTTATATTTTTATTCGGTGTGAGCTAGGGGGTCTGGACCCCCTGATTTTGCCACTGATTCAAGTCAAACTATCAATAAATAGTATCGCCTAATTCATTGATTTCAGTTTTAGCCCGGTTTTAGCACATCACTAAGTTGCAAAAAGTATATGGCAACACGCATGCAATTTTTGAAGTTGTTTTCAACTTTCAACGGTTCAGAAGATCGCTATGTTTGTATAAGGTTACGCGTAAAATTAAATTGATTTGAAAATTTTGGGTGGGCGTATAGTTTGCTGCATAAGTTCTTTTATACGTTTAGTTTGTTGTTTTGGCAAAATGTAGTTTTTATTTTCATTTTAGGTTTGTAATAGTTACTTGGTGAAAAACAGGCCACAAACTATGCGAGAAGGCTTGCAATTTTAAATATTACATGAGTGTTGTCATTTGTGCCATGCAATTTGCGATATGCTAAAACCATAGATGGGCAAGTTAATGCAAAACGTTAGCTTCGTTAACCACCAGTCCGTTAGCAAACTTCACACCTCCGTTAACGCTAATCCGTTATTTTCAGCTTTATTTAACGGAAGTTAATAACGTCCGTTAATTCGTTAACATTTTGGGTTTAACATACATTTCGTTTTATTCACTCACTTCTAGAACACGTATTGACGTTGTTGAGCTGATTGTTAGAAAATGTTTATTGCTATCGTGGTCTTTTCGTGTTTTGGTAGTTACATTTTACTGTCTAATCTAATTTCAAGATAAAAATAAGTTCAAATGCAATAACGAAGCTGCAATCGGAAAATCTTTGGAAATTGCGAACAGCGATAATTAATAGACCTATATGAGGCTGCAGCTTATTATTTGCCACAAAAAAGAGCTCCTTTGTTCGCTTTCTTTTGTAAAACTCGTGCTAATGCGCAACAAGTGTTACCAGTGCAAACTGGTTTGAACCGGTATGATAAACGAATGGTGCAAGATATTCACGATGAAAACCTTAACGGATGTTAGCAGAACTTAACCGAAGTTGATTTATTCCATTAACATGAAAAAAGTTTTTAACAGATTAACAAGTTGATGAAAAAGTTAGCTTCGTTATAAACGGAATAACAATAAACGGGCTTGTGCCCACCTATGGCTAAAACGAATTACTAAGCGGCAAAACCATGGTAAAACGAAGACTAGATAACCGTTAAATATTATGTAATAGTACGTAATCATAGAAATAAGATTTAAACTATACATAAGAGTGAGTTTATGATACTATATTCTTGTTCACACTAATTATAACAGACTAAATGTTAGGCTATGAGAGAGAGAAAATAAGCTGTGAAATCCAAGTAAGCAGTGGGTTGCCGGTAATTGGTCCAGTTAGTTCAGCACTTAGTTGTCCTAGTCGTAAAGTTTGCATTAAGTTTTCAAAAAAGTTCTTAAGCCTGTCAATAAATTGTCGGTAGGCTGTTTAATTGTTTTGTTTGCGCTTTACTGGTTGCTAAATCAACTAAACTTAAGGCCAGGCCTAATCATATACTTTTGCTGGACTAACCCTGAGCCTACCAGCCTGCTTAATATTGCATGTTGTTGCGTTGCCGGCTGTTGCCAGGTTACTACGATATGTAAAAATTACGTCAAGAAAAGAGCCTAAAAGCAGGCTTTGCATTTGCTTATCAGCAAGTTGGCTTAGTTTAGTGCTACAATACAACTTATGTTTTTGGTCTTATTTACAGATAGCTTGGTATGGTACTGGAATGCTGGCACATAATATAAACTCTTAGGCTTGTCACTGCCCGTAGTAACAAGATAGACTTGTGTACATGCTAACGTAACTGGTAAGGGGAGGCCTTGTTGCAGTATTTAATAATTAGCAGTGTAAGTCGAGCGGTGACACGTATGCCTCTGGAGCGGTAGGTCTGAGGTTCAAACCTTGGACCGGTCAAGTGGGACACAGTGTTGCCAACAGCTCGCCACCCCTACGACATTTTTTCGAAACGAGCTGTGTTGCCCGGGTGCAATGACGCGAAGATGGACCCCCGAAGCTCGTTACACGCTTCGGCGTAATACAGCGAGAGTATAATGAAAGATTTGATTAATTTTGATTTAAAGTTGTTTTTTTTTTATTGCCTGATTACCAAAAACGTCATCATTATTGTATGCCTTTTCTGAAATGTCACGCTACCCCACTGCTATATAGTGAAAACCGAAGAGCATTAAGTAAGGTTTCAAAAATTGCAAAAATATAAAAATTAAAGAGTGCTTCGCCACAACGCTGTTTTGTGTAAACAAGCTATCACAAAACCGAGTTCAGTAATTTATTTGTAGCGTTAAATCAGAATCTTTCCATTACACTGTAATGAATAGCGGCTTTGATTTTACAAACATTAAAAATTAAGAATGACAGCTATAATAAAAATGGGTTGGTTTATATATTTTTGACTTTTTTGCTATAACAAAGTTTGAAAGTTTTGACAAACATCAATACTCAACTAAAAGAATACGTAAAATATATAAAATTTGATTGTGCTGCTATTACCTGAAATTTCAATGTGGATTTGAGCAACAATTACTTCGAGAAGATCGAAAACGCGGCATCGTATTTGATATACTCTTCCATCATTTTCTTGCACTGGTGATGTAAATGTTGCTGTTACTGTTACAACGTTGTTTGTTTCAACGCAAGTTAAATAAAAAGAGGTTACAGTTCTATTTCTGCATAAAAAACTTCCTGAACTGAATATTGTTGCCAATAAGCGATCGTCACCAAACCATGAACAATAGAAATATGAATTTATTTCCTCAATTTGCGCCATCAGTTTTAAATTTGAATAATTTGTTGCTATAACGTTGTTGGGAAGAAACGGTGATGTCGTAATGTTTGTGGATATCTGCATTAGTCGGGTAGAAGATTCTAAATAATTAAGCATTTAAGAAAATCAATAAAATAAACTTTTTGCTGCAGTGTTCAAAAACTTTGCCATTGGAAAATAATGGTATAAAAGTAACTACTACTGCATAAAGTAATATGCTTTTTGCTTCTGCCACAAATCCAATCTATTTTTAAAAATTGCTTGCATTGCTTGCGTTAAGTTTTCTTTTTTAAACTTTAGTTAAAAAATTAAATTGTAAATTCTAAAAAAAAGAACAGCTTGCTTTACAGATCTACTTGATGTCAAAAAAATAACTTTTTAAAGTTTTATCTTTTTCAAAGTTTATTCAAACGTAGTTAAGTGTGGCAGAACTCCCTTTTTCATCATCAAAATAACGTGGCCCAGTCAACGTAAACTCTAAATTTGGGGCTTGGATAGATTTTTTTATTCTTTTTTGGGATTTGGAATTGTTTTAGTCAAAAGCAAAAATAGAATTGGGCTTTTTGATGTATTTTCTGTGCCTAAATCTTTGGAAAGAAACGTGAGAAGTCAGATTGAGTTCCGTTCCAGGCACATCAAGCGGCCGCATAAGTATGTTTTTGTTTCAATTATTTCTTTATTTGTTTTGAGTTAGTTCTTAATTGTTTTTTTTTGGGAGGGTTTCCTTTTGCTGCTTGAATAACCTAATACTTCTGTTGCAATATCCACGCATGCAAATATTATGCAAGCGTTTGCTTTAACTTACCAGTAACGTGCAGATCAATACGAGCTTGAGTTTCATCAGAGCTAATTATATCTTCAGAGCATTCAATGGTAATCGTAGTATTGGTTTGCAATGGAAGTAATATCGTCAACGTGGTGTTTATAGTGCCTTTTGTTTGAACGCAGTTCAAACAGAAATCGCGATGAGGTGTTCGATCTTCACAACTTAGCTGAGTTGAAGTAAATATTTCAATAGCTTGCTTCGTGGTTTGATCGTTAAACACCCATCTGCAAACTCCATAATTTAAGGGTTTGAACACCGAAACAATCTGTAATCCGTCATATCCCTTCGCTACAGTGTTGTGTGGTAAGAATGGAATTGTTGAGATAGTTGGTAATGATCGTGCATTTGCAATACTACCTAAACCATAACTTCGGTAAAGTGGAAATCTTATTTAGCCAAGTTATGTCAATAAACAGCAAGACTAAAGTCATTCTAATGATTTATTTACAATCAAAACTACAAACGTTTTCGCCTTTCATCAGGCCTCTTCAAATATTGCTTAAATTATAGTCATGCTAACATCAGACTAACTAGAAAGAGTGCAATATAAAATCAAGCAATATCAAGGTTTCGAGTCACCGGGTAAACATTAAAGATCATCAATCGCGTTTAACAGGTCAACAGTTTATCTACTAATGGAAAACAAAGCAATTCAAGGGTAGAAGAACGCATATTGATCAACAGGCGTAACAATCATTTGTAGACATGTAACAAAAAAGACTAACCATGATCATGTAACTTTTTGTATAAACTAGGTCGATGTTTTTTTATTAATAAAGCTTCGTGAATTGTGGCCTGAAAATTTGATTTACATTGTTTCAGAACCTCAAAAGAATTTAAGTCATGTTGCACATTGGAACAAACAGTAGACAAAAGTATATGTTGTTTAATCACACTATTTTCTTGCTGGCTGGCAGCATTCATAAAAGGCGAAAACGTTTGTATTTTTTATTGCAAATAAATCATTGGAATGACTTTAGTCTGGCTGTTTATTGCTATTACTTAAACCAAAAATACAAAAATGCTTTGTTTTTACTCTTTAAGATATTTTTAGCATGTTAACCATGATTGTACTGCATTACCGTAACTAATATTGAAATAGTTTTTATCTGAAGTTTTCGACCAATCGAAATTCTTGTATTTTTAGACTCTCACAAAAAAGCGTAAAATTGAATTTCTTTACAAACCACGCAATGCTTTGCAAAAAAAGTTTGTCGGTAATTAGGTCGTACTGTTTTTGTAAATATTTATTAGGCAATGTGAATGGTAACTATGTAAATGAGGATGGATAAAAGCGAAAGACAAAAGTTGTATATTAAGCCTATTTTACACGGGGAGAAAGGCAAAACTTCCCCCCTACCTAACTCCAAAACCAAAAGTCATGAAAAAACCAAATTTGGCTTGCTTGTTGGTGCTTACCAAAAATTTTAAGAAAAATTAGTTTTGGGTTGTGTGACGTCACTTTCATCTTTTTGAAAAATCATGTCATTTTTGAGATAATGTCACGGGCGGTTTAAATTTTTTAACTAAGGTTTGTTTTTTAATAATGAACCATAAAATGCATAAGTCAAAGTAGTTACGTCACAAAAACGTCTAATGACGTCATTTTAATAAGATTTTTGCGGAAATATGCGCAGATTTTAGAAAGCGACGTCAAGAAATCTCAAAATTGGGTAACTATTTATTGTCTTAGCAACTTCAAATTTTCAGAAGTTATTTGGGATGAAATTTACCTTAAATTTAAGTTAGTTTATAATAAAAAAATTTTTGAAGGGATTTATCACGAAAAAAGACTTGATTTTAAAATCAAACTTTGCGCAAAAGAATTAATTTCCGTTTTATTTGCAGTGAAATATCATGAATAAACGTAACCGCATAGAATTTTTTTTAACTTGAGGGTGCTTGAAAATATTCTCTTTGGAGGGCTGTCTTCACCGAAGTGTTTTCTCAAAAAACGATCAATGAGTTTGTTTAAAAAGTTTTTGGGGTATCTCAAGTTAAAAAGGCTTTTATGCGGTTATCGTTTATTTGCAAACTTTCATTGCAAATAAAAAGGAAAATTAATTCTTTTTGCTGAAAGCTTTATTTTAAAACCAAATTTTTATTAATTAATATAACTTATAGTTTAAAAAATGTGTTTAAACCTAAAGAGCAACCAAAAACTATTCATCAATTTGGCGTTGTGTACGTATTAAGTTGTAATTTTGGCAGTTCTTGAATTGGCCAAACGTCACCGAATCTAATTACCCGGATCAACAACCACGATCCATATTCTAAAACGCCACAGGTCACGAACGTCACTTGACATTTGACCGGTAACCCTAATCACATAGTTTGTTTCAAAAACTCTATCGTTTTTGCTAGGTATGATAATAGAATCGTTATTAGTAAACTAGAAACAGACACGCGAAAAAAAAACGAGAATTGAAGAGAAAAAGGCTGTTCTTGCTACGGAGTTTTTTGCGGTCACGCTTGAGTTGCGCTGCGCAATAACGTTTTTCGAGGAATTTTCACATGCTCAGTACAAGCAGAAATTTTTAAAAACTTCGGCAATTCGAAGCTTAGAATAAAGCTATGAAGCTGGATCAGCCTGCTAAAAAAAAGCTAAAAAAAATTTCCAGCCGAATCAATTAACTTGCACAAAAACAGATTTATACAGAGGTGGTCAAAGTAGCCGTAAAACAAAAGTATTGTTGCTTACTCTAAAAACCATTTCAAGTAAAAGTAGAAATACGGCGAAATATTTTCCATTAAGTAAAAGCAGTCAAAATTAATTCTATGTAATGAAAGTAGTTTCAAAGTATTATACTACCTTGACCACAAATGCTTGTACCCACCAAAAACAACAAAATTTTGGAATAACTCGTCATGTCTCAAAATTTTACCTACAGTACAAATTTCAATTTCAAGATATGATCACAAATCTCGAGTCGATACCGCGAAAGTAAAAAAGTGATTGGATATTAACTGGACTCATATAACTTAAATTTGCATAAACAATTTTAAGGTGGTAAAGAAGTTAAACATAAATTTAACAAATATGATATGAATTCAATTTCAAATAGCCTAATTATTTGATTTTGTTGTTCAAAAATAATCAGTATGTATGATATTATTAGGTGCTGAAATCAAAAAATAAATCTATTCATCAAACTACCGGTAGGTTTACGTCCAACATAGTAACTAATAGAAATTAAGCTTTTTGATTGATATGGTAGGCAAAAACTGTGAATTGAATTTGTTTGGCAAACTTGCTAGATTAATTTATATTGCAGTACTGAGTAATGTAAGAAATAGAAGAATTCAAAAAATACTAAGAGAAATTAGGTGTAGAGCAAAAAATTTTTATATTCAAAGTTGCGGTACAAATCAGTGATTGAATTTTGTAAAATTTTTCAACTTTTAGTATCTGATGTGTTTGAAATTTTTGAATAACGTCGAAAACAACAGTCAGCAGGTCAGAAAGTGAGGAAAAAGATATCTGATGTAACATTTGCTATTTACAACATTCGTTATCAAAAATCGCTATTGTATATTTGTTTTTTGTTATATTGCAAACTTCTACTACAGCATGTGTGCGCTGACAGAAATTAATTTTGTCGTACTGTATCGCAAATCGAGCGGGTAAGCAATACCATGTATTTGTTATCTGTCATATCGCATACCATAGGCGTAGCCAGGGGGAGCCCACGGGGCTCGGCCCCCCCCCCCCAATTAAAATACCACCAATGATAAAAATTACAACAACGTAGGCTAGCGCTGCTTAGTTGCAGCTTTTTTTCAGCAATTACGCACATAAGAGTAATTAACAATAACATTAAAGACAATTAGGGAAACCCGGGGCCCCTAACTAACAACCAGAGGAAACCAAACTAACAACTGTGGGACCCAAACCAACAACTAGGGGGCCAAGGAGCCCCTAACTGACAACCAGAGAGCCTTGGGGCCCTAATTGACGACCAGGGGGCCCCAGGGTTCCTAACTAACAACCAAGGAGCTCCAGGGCCCCTAACTAATAACCAGGGGCTCGAGGCCCCTAACCGACAACCAGGGGCTCCTGGGGCCCCTAACTGACGACCAGAGGGCCTCTAAATAACGACCAGGGGGCCCCTAACAAACAACCCGGGGTCCCTAACTAACAACCAGGGGTCCCCGGGGCCCCTAACTGACAACGAGGGGGGCCCAGAGTCCCTAACTAACAACCAGGGGGCTCCATAGCCTCTAACTAATAACCAGGAGCCCCGGGGCTCCTAACCAACAACCAAGGGACCCCGGGCCCCCAACTGACAACCACAGGGCCGCAGGGCCCCTAAATAACGACCAGGGGGCCCCTAACTGACAAACGGGGACCCTGGGGCCCCTAACTGACAACCAGGAGAGCCGGGGCTCCCAACCGACGAACATGGGGCCTCATGGTCTCTAACTGACAACCAGGGGGCCCCCAACTGACAACCAGAGGGCCCCAGGGCCTCTAAATAACAAACAGGGGGCCCCTAACTGACAACCAGGGGGGCCGGGGTTCCTAACCGACAAAGATGGGGCCTCAGGGTCCCTAACTGACAACCAGGGGGCTCTGGGGACCTTAACTAACAGCTAGGAAGCCTCAGGGCCCCTAACAGACAACCAGGGGGCCCCTAACTGACAACAAAGAGCCCCTAACTAACAACTAGGGGGCTCCTAGGCCTTTAACCGTCAACCAGGGGTCCCTTAACTGATAACCAGGGAGCCCCGGGGACTTTGATTGACAACCAGGGGGCCCCTAACTGACAACCAGAGGGCCCCTAACTGACAACCAGGAGGCCCAAGGGCCCCTAACTGACAACCAGGAGGCCCCAGGGTTCCTAGCTGACAACCAGGGGGATCCAGGGTCCCTAGTTAACGACCAGGGCCCCGGGGCTTCTAACAGACAACCAGGGGTCTCCGGGGCCACTAACTGACAACCAGGGAGCCCCAGAGCCCCTGACTGACGACTAAGGGTCTCGGGCCAGTAACCCTTTAATTCAAATTTTTAATAATTTATATGCACAATCTGTCAGAAATTTAAGAGTTTTTTCCTACTAGTTGCAATCCCAGGCCTTCGTTTAACGTTATTATGAACTTAATGCTATAACACAGGCGGTAAAGCAAACCCCCCAATTGAAATATTACCAATGATGAATATAATGAGAGCATAGCCAATACGTTGTCCTTGTTCGGAATTGCAGTTTCTTTAATTTAGGATTTACACGTAGAAAAGTAAGTAATAATAATGACGACCACGTGTCCACGTCATAATAATGTCTTGCAATTCTTGTACGTTTCAAAAAACTGTCAAGTGACTTGACTTAAGTCCTCCACGTTTTGGAAAAATAGTTATTTTAATGTTGCTTTGAACTTTTTTTTATGAAAGAACTTAAGGGCGCGATTTTATCTGAAATCATAGGCGAAGCCAGGGGGGTGGCCCAGGGGTCCCGGGCCCCCTCAATCGAAATGCCACCAATGACACAAATTTGACAAAAAAAAGTTTTTTTTCTTCATTTTCAGTTTCTTTTAGCATCTTTGCGTACAACGGTACACGCGTACAACAGCAATTAACAATAAATAATATTGACGTATAGGGGGCCCGCGCACCTCCTTATTTCAATTTTTTCCAACCAATTTAAACGTATAACCAGGGTGAAATAAAATTTTTTGTTCTAATAGTTGCTACCTCAGGCCCTCATCTAAACTTTTTATGGACGTAATGAGATAATCAGCGCCGGATTTGCCATATGGCACAGTGCCAAGGCTCCACGCGCAGATAGTAGGACTTTTTTGGTCTTCTCTTATATTTGGCAGGAAGACGTTGCAAAAATCCTCTAAGTGCCAGAGGCACCACGCAATGTAAATTCGGTCCGGAAATAACATGTTTAGTAAGCGTAACCATCTATTGTACCACTTTTCAATAACGATTCACCTCCATTTCACCAGTTTTTACGCACAAAATACTTTTAAAAAATAGCTAGGAAAATGCTCATTAAACAAATTATTGAATTTCAATTGAGGGGGCCTGGGTCCCTTGGCCGTACATGTACTCCGGTAATTGGTTAACTTCATGAAATAAAATTCTTTGAGTGGATTATTATTTACTGCCAAAATATTGCAGAAGGAAATGTGCCTTACTTACCCCTACATGGATCAAATCACTTACAATTAAAATTTTACACCATAATGCAAGATTTTAAACGTGTTTTGAAATTTAATTGCAAGTAAAAGAGGGATTGAACAACTAAGTTTTTTCGATTGGCTTTCAATGTTAAAAATCTAGTTCTTTCAAATGGCTGTAAACACGTGTGAAATGTGATCCAACAGGATAAAAATAGCTTTTTTTTCCAAAAACTTACAAAAATCACCCAGCGGCTGGGAGTTTTACCCCCAGACCCCCATAGCCACCGACGGCTGGGGGCTCCACCCCCAGAACCCCGTCTGTGATACATTTGAGTACATTAGCTTTCTCAACACGTCTCTTAAGTTAAACATTTTCGCTTTTTAACTGTTAGTTTTCGCCCTCTCCATTTACCAAAATCCTGGTTAAGTGACAACAGACCACGACTTCAGATCTTCTATTCTACGATATCTTTGCCCTACAAAAAGTTCCTTTTTTGAAAATTTTTGATGACGTCATTGCATGTGATTTGTGGTTTGGGCCCCCCCAATCAAAAATCCTGGCTACGGCTATGTCGCATACTATTAGTACTCAGTACAAGAAATACGAGCGTGTGGTGCTACTGAAGCATTCAAGCAATATTTAAATTGTAGGGGGGACGCGACCCCCATCAAGATGTAGCATAGCCCCATCAAGATTTAGCGTCCCCCCCATCGAGATTTAGCCCTCCCCACGCTAATAAATTGCGTCGACGAAAAAGTGGCCGATAAGTCCAAATAATCCGACCAATTTGCGGTTACGACCTTTTTTTTAGTCTTCACTTAAAGTTGGTTGCAAAATTGTGGTTAAGACCTTTTTTGTTTTTGTAGCATTTCACTCGAAGTCGTTAGCAACATTGTGGTGCAGACCTGCCTTTTTCGGGCGTCTAGTCACGGCTGCGAAAGCGCCCCTCCACGCAACATTTTACAGTTTACATCGCAAGCACTGCAGCACAAGAACTCCAAATCTAACCCAAACCCATGCGGTCCAGGTCCTGCATATTTTGGTAGTACTGCTATGTGTGCGCTGTCAACAATCGATATCGTGTATTCGACATCTGTTTTGTTACAAAGTGGTACCATACTGTTGAGCTATCGCAAACTGCTACCAGCATATAATTATGCAATAAGGTGGGTTGATTTTTGGAAAACAATTTTTTTAATTATTTTTGAAATGACGGGGTTTAAAAATGTGTGCATGCCTGAAGTAAAGGAGAATATTTATTTTACTTCATTTTAAATTGCCATTTAACTTGGTAAATCACCACTAATCTAAAAAATGCCGAAAATTGCTCCAAAATCGCAAAATATATGGTTTTATTAGAAGAAATCTTACTCAAATACAGTAAAACTGGTATTGAACTACTTCAAAGGCTTCAAGGTATGTGATGCATATCAGAGTAAACAAAAATGTTGCATTATATAATTTCAAAAGTTGAAAATTTATTTATATGTCTTTCACTAGTATATTTTGCATCAAATCACATACTTCTACACGAAAGCTTTTTAGTAGGTTGGGAAGAACACTAATAGTGCATAGGGGCAAATAGCCATTTTTCTGTTTTTATTATCCCTAAACCTACTGGCCTACTCCCTTTTTGAGTGTTACTTCTACTGCGCAAGCCAATTTTCCGTAAATGTTATTTAGGAGTTGGACCCTCAATGAGATGCATCGACGCATACATTTACGTTCCGATTGAGATAACACAAATTGTAGCTCAAGCAGACATAGCTGGAGATAAATAAACCATAAGCCTTTAATCAATTGATTCTTTACATTGATTTCAAGCCGACTTGAAAAGCATCAAATGTATTCCGCAGTTAATTTCGGATTTTTTAGACTCTTGTCTTTTAGATTGTATCCTTTGAAATGCGAAATTAAACATAATCTGTTTGATGTTATTTTAGGAAATCCACGCAGTCCTACGCTGATACATTCTAGTAAGCTTTGGTTCGAAGCTTCACTCCTGCCCCGGCCAATGGGTAATGCAATGTGTGAATGCTTAGATTCTCAAGCTGCTAGTCATATCATCCAGACCTTCCCAAGTACAAATCACCCATAGCATAGAGAGACTAGTTTCTTTAGACCCCGATACACAGCACTAGCTAATCAACAGAAGACATAAAGCGACAACACGAGAAAAGAAGGCCGGATTGTCTCGAAGCCTGGATATATGATTTACAACTACAGACTCAAGAAGTGACGCCAAAGTCGTGAAGTTACTCAAGCGCGAGCTCTCCTGGATTACAAAACCAACGATTCAACATGCATCCACTCGCATGAAAAAACAAACAAACAAAACAACACTACGGACAATCAGCATTTCTAGACTTCACTCGTTTTCAGAGTTGAACTGATATCAACAATACTGCTCGTAAACCAACGCCTATGAGTCATGTTGATGCGAAACTCTATTTCTATCGCTAGCGCTAATGTAGCCGCGTTAAAATCCCTCACGCCAAACCGGTTGCGGCAAACATACAAATTCAGATGTTGCAGACTCAGCCAGACAATCTTCTCCATACTAGCATAGGACGACTTGGATCCTTGAAGCAAAAATGGCAGCTGACAAACAATCACTAACAGCTTGCAAATTAATATGGTGCTGACCAATGTACTCCAGACCATATGCTTCACCATTGTCCAATAGATTAACTTTGAAAATAGCAAGTGAGCTGATGCCAGTGGATGAGAACACCATCTCAAAATTTATCTAACAAATGAGATGGTTGTATCTCAATCCCTCAGCCAAAGGAAAAGACAACTATAGGATGATTTTTTGAATGAGTTTGCAATGGAGTCAACGGTCTTTGTGGTTCATGAAAAAATTACATATTTTCTAAAACTGTCTTTCTTTAAGCAGTAACAGTCTAGAGAATCTCCTACGAGTATCGCCTTAAGTTAAGTTGTGAAGATGCGCGTAACTTTGCAAAGGCACAAATAATGCGACGTTTTGTGTCCAGTCTAGATGCATATTTTGAAGAAACCATTTCAGCATATCAAAAAAAGTTTTGAAGTACGTATGAGATAAAGCTGAGGCCATTTCTTATAGTTTAGTATACAGCAATTGGATGCTTTGGAAGTGAGACCGCGCTAATGGTGTGGAGTTGCATACTATCGAAAAAGCTACATTTCTGCCACACTTCCTTTTACTATTTTTAATAATGTAAAAATTTCTTGAATACTAATCAAAACTGTTGAAAAAAAGGTTATGGAAACAGTAAAAACATCACAAAAATATGCAAACAAGTCGACAAATTTGGATCAAACTTATTCATAGTTACCTTCGTATTCAAGTATTTTGTGTTAGAATATAATTATCTAAAACAACATTATCTTTGTAGCTAAACGTCTTTTGAAAAAGCATAAAGGTCTATACAATAAGTGAAAAATCGCTAAAATTTTGAAAAAATGTAAATTTTCATCAATCGATTTACCAAGCTAAACATGAAAATTTTTGGACTATTACGAGGTTTTGGGAGTTTCTAGCGACTTTACAACTTTTTAACACCCGTCATTTCAATTTCAAAAAGTTTGATGAAATTGACCCGCCCTATTGTGCATGCACTGTCCACTGTAATCAAATTGTGCCAAACAATCACTACTCAACTCCTGGTTTTCTACTGCATGATTTCTCTACTTCTCTTTGATTGCATAGTACGTTGATTTTTCAGAGTAGCTATAACCCCAAACCATATTTAGCAAAGTACAAATAAAGCTCAATGCAATTTAAAACTACAGCCAACTCTATACATGTGTTGTACCAATACCGTATAAACTAGAAAATGTAAGTTGCAATGCAATTCTCAAGCCTCTGCCAACCTTGCACTATATTTGTTACTGGTAGTTTCTGCAAAAAGCTCCACTGCCCAAACACACTGTAGCTATGTTTGATGCCTTGACAATATTATTGATTAGGCAGCATTTGATTTATTGACTACTTTCATTTCCTCTGCTTCGTATTTAGTTACTGTATTTCCTTGTTGCTTGACTTTTGCTGATATATTTTGCCTGTGCTGTTTTTTTGCATCCAGTGATCCACTGTCCAAGACCATTCATTAACATCATATTATGTTGTCGCAATCGTTGATACTTGGCTAGAGTACTACCTTTAATCTCTAGAATCGTTCACGTCGACTAAAACTAGAGAACGACAAAGACGTTAATTGACGAATCGAAAATGGCAGTTGACAGTTCCTTCAGCTTCTTGAATCTCAGAAAGCAGCACACCAATCTTCATTAAAACTTCTATTTAAGATTGAAGCATAAAACCACTCTCACTGAGCAAAATCGCTCCTCTAAACTTCTTACGATCGCCCAATTCAGATCGTAAAAGGCCTAACTGGGACCAACCAGGTTCAAGTCGCTACTACACACTATCGCAATTGACCAGGTTCAGATCGCCCACTATTCACGGCTACACAAGCCAACCACAGATACACAAACTCAGCAAAACTGCCTACAAAACTAATATCTAAAAATCACCCACTCTTAGAATATTAGAATATAGAATGAAAAACGACCCACCAATTTATACTACAACAAATGCTATCAAATATTCCAGAACAATCCCTGATACGTCACAATAGAAAAAGTATACAAGCTTACGATAACAAGTTTTGCATAATTATGACGTCACAAACTTCAAGTTTAAATATAGCAATTAAGAAGTCTAAACAACCCAAACAATCGATAACTGCAGAATATAGTAGAATATACTAGGAAGGAATCATCTCTAATATCTCGAATATTCCAAATCAGAAAAGCGGGAAAAGTAGTAAAACAGTCATGTACACGTTAAAATACAGCAAACAATTATATCTCGGGCATTCAAAATTATTATACGTAATATATATCAATTTCAGTAATTGTTCACGCAAAACAAACTGTTAAGGGTAGACTACAACAACTGCAAGAAGCCTCTAACGGACTATTACTGTACGTATTTCATTAACAAATAGGCTTAAGAGTTTCTGAAACTAAATAATAGTTAATATGGTATTGGAAGCAAGCAATTATTTAAATGCATTGCAGCAATGATTTGATCATGACCATTGGTGATATAGATACAGCACCCAAAATGGTCAAAAGTGACCACTTTACTTAAAAGACTTGCGAAAAGCCTCTACTATGGAAGCTGATTGCTTCTTGGAGTTTATAATTTTTAGGTTTCAAAAGTTAAGTCAAATGAAATCGCTTTTGAGCAACTCAGAATTGAACTTTAGCTATGTACCAAAACAAGAGCAAAGAAAGCTAAATTAAATTTGCTTACTGGCAAATTGGCATTCAAGCTTGCCTATTCTGTAGCAATTAATTTCAATCTCACATTCTCTTTTCTTTTTCCAAACAGAAAAAAAGCAATCAAGTCTAAAGAACTGGTTGTCTATGTACCAGTACCACTGCTACCGTACCCACACAACATAGTAAATGACTTGACCAAGGCTACTATTTATGGCGCAAAGCACTTAACCTAGTCTGCAGAAAACCACTTTTCGACTAAAATCAATTAGCCTATTTATCCACAATTTTCAGTTTTTGTGGCGCAAAGTTTGTACCAACCATAAAAGAAATGCCTCAAAATTGCTTCCGTCAGTAACGATACTTACGTAAAGTTAAAATCATTTTAACTCAACGTAAGAAATCAAGAAAATCACTTTCGTCACCGCAAAAATTTTCTAGCATATTCCAAAAAAATTAACCGTGAAGAAATTAAATTCAAAACTGTCAGTTTCCAGTCTACAAATAAAGAGTCTATGGTCTGACCGTTGGCGAAAATTATTATTCAAAGAAACCTTGATCATCCAACGAAAAAATCCAGATCTAAATTCCGACAAAGTTTTAGTTACATTTTGTTTGTTCAACGTGTGAATACAAATGCTTTTAATTTTACGCTTGCCTGCTTTGTGTCGCCGCTTTGCCTTTTTGCTTGTGCTTTAGCTCATGAAAAGTAATTGTTGCTGTTGCCTTCATCATTTATCTGCTGATGATGAGACTAGTAATATCTTGAAACGTCTAGAAAAATGTTCGCTTACGTTTTGGCTATTTGCGTTATATTTAGATTACTTAAACGTTCCAGTCATTATGCTCCGCAAAACAATGCTCTTTTTATACTAGCACGACCACTCGTATATTGTTGCAGCGATTCAGCACAAATTTTTTGCTCTGACTTTAAATTATGTACAGATTTCTATTGCAATTAAATCAAACCAAAAATTCCGACTTTAAGTACGTAATAGCAGCGTTCTACAGTAATACTTTTTCTAAAAGTTTGAATCTGTCACTTAGGCAGGTCTGTCCGCAGATCACAATGTTGAGAGAGATCTTTCGGAGCAAGAACTTTTAAACTTGGGAGTTACCATTATACAGCTCTATTACTTTATTTAAAAGAAGGATAAAGTTTTTGATTCTAAATGTTCCAAAAAATATTTATTAAAAGCTTTACTGTATGGTAAAAAGTTACACAATAATAGTTGAATATTGGTTTAACAAACAAAATGAAAACATAAACGCCGCTGATAGCTAAATAGCAAGCAATTGCCGGCCAGGCGTTGATCAGAATTTTCTATAAGTGAACTGGATACTCAAATTTTTATGTTTTTGTCTCAATTTAGGTCTATTAGATTGTTCTGAACTTTGGCTTGGAAAACACTGTCCATATACTGTAATATAAGCAACACTGCCAACAAAAATGTTGACTTTTGGAGAAAGTAGTAAGTGGAATATTTAGCTTGTTTTTGACGCTAAAATTTGCTTAAGAAGACACAAAGCATCTACTAAAGTTTTGAAAAGAAAACGCAGGTTAAAAACGAGCAAACTTAATTATGTTAAGAGAGTTAGTGGGTCTATCTCTAAAATATGTAAATTAGTTGAGACACGCTGGTTAATCAATCCATCATCGCTAGATACAAGACAAGTTATGGACTTTCTTTCAGTAATCTACAATTTACATTACATATTATTCATAAAATATTTTGCACAGCAAGCGTAAGATTTCTTTGAGCAAAATATTTTTTGACGATCGGCTATGATATAGCAGACTATATAGAAAGATATGACGAGCTTATTTTCAAAACGCCTTAGAGACCATATTTTTCAAAATGGACTTTTCAATTGAAAAATGTAGAGTTTAACCATGTGCATGTTTCTATGTAACAATTTAGTTCCAAATCGCTTTCTATCTTTGTCAAAAGCTTTTCTGAATATTGTGTTTATTTCCAAAACGCCTTGTATCCACAGACAGTTTAGTTTCAAAGCGCCTTCTGTCCAATAAGTTTTATTTGCTTTTGCTTATCGAAGTGTTTATAAACTATAATAAAGAAAAAGTTTATTAGCAACACATCAGTGTTAGCTACTTATCCAAGTGTCACATTTATTGATTATGCATGATCAACCATGCGAAAAGGATTTATTTGAATTCAAGCATTTGACAAGTTTTTGGACGGTTAATAACTTGAGTTTTTTAGGATAAAATACCACAATTAAATTAATTTTCATGTCGTCAAAGCTTTTGTCTGACACTTGTCAAGAGAAATTGTCAGAATGGAGAGCGCAGGAAAAAGAGCGCTTATTTATAGAAAAAAGCCGAGCCGTGATTGGCTAGAAAGAGACCAATGAAAGAGCGTCATTAGTGCACAATCTTTAAGCTCTATACGAATTTTTTTTTAGTTTGGAGCTGGAAGTTTTAATGAAAGTGGCTTCAAAAGCTGATAAATGGAAAGGAGAGCGGCCTTGAGCAAGAAGAGAAAATCTATTGTCTTCATAATGTTGAGCACAGACTGGATTTTGTAAAAGGTGAAGTTCAATGGCTGAATCAGAAGCAAGAGACTGTATATTAATCTGAGTGGGAGATTTGCACTGACCGGCAGAAAGTAAACGTTTCGAGGACGAAAAAAAAGAGCGGATAGATTTAGGAACGTGTTATTTAATTCTGTCTTCCAGTCAGACATGGCCTACATACTGACTGTCGCAGTGGCATGGAATAGCTAAATCACGTCGCATTTCTGTAAAGCAAGCAGTACATCCTTGTTGATAGCGGAGAGAAGCTTGTTTGTAAAGTAAACAACGCTTGTTTCTACAGCGGAAGAGCACTGTTTGACAGCATATTTACTTGCTTTTCAAACCGGGTAGAAACAAAGCCGAACCATAGGAGATGTAGATAGACAGGGCATCTTTTCGGTCCGAATTTAAGCAGAGCGTGAAATTGCTTCATCTTATTAGCAAGAAAACGACTCGATATTGTGCTACAGGGTATCTATTATTCTGTAGAATGAACTTGATTTTGTCTAGTTCAGATGACTATCTTTCAGGAGAACAAATGGCAAGAGCTCGGTGAGTTAAGGTCAGGATTAAGTTGGTTTTACGTTTCTGTGGACTGAAAGAATTTCAGCGTAGCTATTGACCTGTGAATGTCAGTTTCCAGTAGATGGAGGTAATGAACTTGGAAGGGGTTTTTTTAAACAAAACGTTCAGAAAAGGAAGATTCAGGTTAGATTCTTTTTCCAAAGTAAAACGAAAGAATGGTGAAGCTAGTTAAGGCTGTGTAAGAATCGCACTCATTTTCGTTGCTAAATACTACAAAAGTGTCATCCGTATAACAGTAATACACCTCCGGCTTGAACGTGAATTGGAAAAATTTAGATTCATGGTAGCCAACAAAAATATTCGCAAGGGCTGGTACAAGGGGTGATCCCAAGGGAACTCCCTCGATCTGGTGTTGCATGACGTCATTGAAGCTACACGCCACTGAATAAGTAGCCATCTCCATAAGTTCAACAAAGATATGCCTTGGAAAAAATGCAGGAGGGTGTTCCAAACTGTAAAGACGTCAGTCTCTGCTAAAGGGACATTAGTAAATAAACTCTTAATGTCAAAAGAGTTTGTCAAACTCTACGATTACTTTCGTTGTACGTTATAGTTGTACGCAGCGTTAAGCTTTGACACGAAAGCAGCCATCTGTAACGTCACCTAAAGCAATTTTTTGTACAATTTTGGGTGAAAGCAGCAACCAATTAGGTTTTTGTAGACACTACAAAAAATGCTTCCACAAACTACTACGTTTAGATTCAGATTAATTCTAGATGGAACTGCATTTTCTAGAATTTTTTTAAAATTTAGTTTCGAAACGCCTTATATCCACTTTTTTAATTTAATTAAACCAAAATAAAACCTTAACTAAATATCGTTAATTTTTTTAACTTTTCGGTTTGAAAAGGTAGGCCTATACGTCTGCAATCTCCAGAGAGTAAAATTAACAAAATATTTGCAGAAAAAAACTTCAATACGGCTTTTTTCGGTTTTCTCAAAAGCATCAGAAGTGGATATAAGGCGCTTTGGAAAAAAGCTCTTCATATACCGTACTACAAACTTGGGATCTAGCGTCACAAAGTAAACAGTAATGCACGAACTCATTGTATGACCAATCGACCGACATCAATGAGATTTAGATATCTTAATAAATGAATGAATTCATTCGTTTTTTGTAATTTGAACTTGCTAAAGGAGATAAACGATTGAACACAAGTAAAAACTTAATCACAATCGCACGTAAATAAACGTTAAATTAATATTGATTTGTCACAATGCTGCCGTCCTAAACAAAGAGTAAGCTCTGGATGAAAATGCACCAAAGATTTGGTGGAAATGCAAGAAAAAAGCTAGTGTTTATTGTAGGCGGAAAGCAATTAGGTGAAAAGCAAAATAAAGGTCTTTATCGAAATTTGGGCTGCGGTTTTTAGCCTTATTGTTGGTGAACAAAGCATAAATTATTTATTGCGCTACTCACTTAGGAACAAATAATTCTAAAATAAATAAGTAGCATAGTTGAGTGCAGCCACAAAGTGGATGCAAAAGAATGGGGTTGTCATCCGGTCAAGCATCCACCTTGTTAGTCGCACTGAAATGTATAGATAATAAAGCGTACAGTCAAACCTCGATTTAACGGATTAATGCGAAAATGCAATTGTCCGTTATCGAAAAATGTCCGTTATTCGAAAAGACACGGATTTTACCTAGTGTAGATGCACAATTCACGCTTTGGTTAAAATCACTTTCTTATTGTTTTGTAGCAGAAACATACTGCGCGTGAAAAGCCGAATAACTTAGCAGCAAGGTCTTTGCAAAATCAGTTTGTTACAAACTTACATGAAGCCTATGCACTAATGCGGTATAAAATAGAGTACATAAATTTAGTTCTAGTCTGAGATGACTCTTGACTGGTGCATGGTACAGGATTGATGGATGTCGTGAGACCAGAATCGCTTTGCGGAACAAGAAAGTTGGTAATCTTTCTTTGACGCCCCATCATATGCTGTTCTTTGATGATTAGCTCTTCAATGATTCGAAGACAGCCATAGTGATATGCCATTACAGGCTGCTGACTGTAGTATGAATAATCAATCAAGGCATCAACATAGGTGCCTAAGGTAGACAGGTTTTTTCTTGGGACAGCCATCTGTTTATTGTCAGTGCTCTCTTTCTCCTCTTCTTCTAACTTAGATGACACTATGTCGGCCTCAGACAAAAGTTCGTATCCTGGATCTAAGTGTAGCTCGCTAAGCCAATCTGTGACGTCAGCAATGGAAGTTGCTACTTCTCCTCCGCACTCTAGCATATAAAGAAAGTCTGCTGCCTCAAGTCCTTCAAAGTTAATTTTTGTGTTTTCACCCTCAAACAGTTTTTCCAAGAGCTAACTAAAACTGAAGGCCTAAGATCCTGCCATTCTGCCGTAAAGATAAAAATAGCTGAACGGATATTATGTCTTTTTAGGTTGGCCAAAGTGCGTTCTCCCTTGTTGTCAACCAACCCATCTTCAACGACCACAAGAACCTCATCCAAGGAACGGCGAATACAATTCCTCTTAATAGCGCTGATAACTCCTTGATCCATTGGCTGCAGAATCGAAGTCGTATTGAGAGGCATGAAGAGTACCTTAATTTTTCCATCTCCACTGAAAAGGATAATCTCACGGGGATGCGCAGGAGCGTTGTATAGAATAAGAATTGCACGTACCTTGTCCGGAGAAATCTTCAGCACCTCTTTTTGATAAATGCGCACAGCTGGCACAAAACGATTTGAAAACCAACTGGAAAAAATTGTGGAGTTGAACCAAGCTTTCTTGGAGTGATAGCAAACGACACGCAGATCACGCGCAATGTTTAGACCAACAAATGCTCGTGATTTCTTTGACTTACCAACCACAGCAAGCTTTAATCGGTGTTCTCTTGTAGCATTAGGCCCAACAAGAAGTGAGAGTTTCTCCTCGCCTAATTTCTTTCCTGTGGCCTTTTCCTCATTTCTGCGCATCTGGGTATTTTTAGGCATGGAGCGCCAAAAGATGCCTGTCTTATCTGCTTCATAGATTTAAGAAAGCCCTTCATCACTAATAAGCTTTTTCAGCTTCTCAGAACAGGGGACCACGCTGCTCTTATCTGCATCACCAGCCTCCCCATGAAAAATTTTGTTAAACAATCTGTGACGATTTCGGAATCGCCAAAGCCACCCATCACTGCTCTTAAAATCGCTAATGCCAAGGTGAGCAGCAAGCTTTCCTGCAGCTGCCAATATCTAGGTTCCACTCATATTTACGCCATTAGAGCGTTCTGCACATACCACTTGATAACTGCCGCATCTAAAGACTCCTCCTTCCTTTTTACTCCGAATTTCTCACAAACGCTTTTAACAGTCGCTCCTTTCTCGATGTCTTTGATGAGTTCTAGCTTTTTCACCACAGATAAATTTACACGCTTACTCTTTACTGATTTGCTGATATAGCTGCTCATCTTGGACAAAACTCAAAATTTCTTGGCTGAATTGAATGAAGGCTATAGCTAAACTGTAAAAGAAAGTCAAACCACAAACTTACACTTAGCGTATCCTAACTATTGTTGAAACAAAGCCCATTATCAAACAATACATCGGAAATTTGAAAATGCTTTACATTAATTGCAATTATGACATAATATTGCATCAGTGAAAGTATGTACAGTATTAAAGTTAGCGTCCAGTGCTGTATGACATGCGTTGCACGATTGCTTGCATTTAAGAAGTATCTTAAAACCAAATTTTTTGCTATTTATTTCAAAAAATACAAAAATTAAAAAATTTTGCAGCTCAAATCAATGTCCGTTAAATCCAAAATCTGTTAAATCGAGAATTGACTGTAATGTGGTGAGAAACTCAGAAAAAAAACAACCCAGATAAAAAACAAACAACTAAAAAAAAACAAGCGCACAACAGCAACAACAAGAAAGAGCAATGATCAATTTGTGAGCAACGAGCTACATTTGCGTAATTATATAGTCAAGAAAAGTGATACTCAAGAAATTGATTTGATATTAAAAATTTTTTATAATCTTTTTTAAATTTTTCAAACAAATACTGTTTGATCAAAATTGGAATAATATTGAGTTCCAAATTTTAGCACCAATGTAAGTAACAGATTTTTGTGCTTTGAAAAATGAAATTGTTACCGGTAGCTGATTATTGCTGGAAATTCGTGTCCTCCTCGAATGCACATTTTCAGTTAAAGTAAAGTATTGCAAAAACTTGCCGGCAATTTGGACTTATGGTGTTGGTAAACATATTTAGCTATTTCTTAATTTAAAAGAGAAACCAATTGCAATATATTTTGTTTTTAATGGAGCGGATTTGCGATTCCAATTTTTCCCAGTCACAATTCTAATAGCTTTGTTTTGCAATTTGCTTAATTTAGTTAAATAAAACGGAAAAGTGCTATCGTACGCAAGAATTCCATGCATAAGAATAAAATGCACAGAAGCATAACGGTTTGGGATTGCATTTTCGGAAAGTAAATATTTCATTTTCTACAATATGCAAACTGAATGAGCAATTTTGGTTTCCAAAAACTTTTATTGCTGTCGAAAATTCAGCTTGCCGTCTAAAATCACTCTTAGGTATTTAGCTTGGTCAACCAATCCAATTGCACCAGCTTTGCTGAGATACTTAATTCAGATTGAAAAGCATTTTGCTTTGGGTTAATAATAATAGATTAGATTTAGAAGTATTTAAAGTCAATTTGTTTGCAGTCATCCAATCGCATACTTTATTGATTTAAGATTCCAGATTTTTTCCAAATGTTTAAATGTAGAAGCATTAATCATAAGACACGTGTCATCCGCAAATAATCTTGGAGTGCTGTCTATACAATTAGGTAAATCATTGGTGTAAATTAGATATAGAAGCGGCCCCAGAGTGGACCCCTAAGATACTTCTACATTATTAGATTATGCGATTAGAGTTTTCATTAGCTGTATTGTTGATTCTAGTTGAGTTCGGTTTTTCAGAAAAGATCGAAGAAATATTTCACTCTTACTCTAATACCATAGTGATGCAATTTTTAGAGTAGGATATTATGATAAACAGTATCAAAAGCTTTAGCTTGATCGAGCAGCACCATATCAGTAAACATTTGATTTTTGATATTATCGTAAGTAGATGCAATTATATTCAAAATCGCATGAATTGTGGATTTATTGATATAAAACTCATAATGAGTTGGAGTGAGAATACAAGGAGAATTTGTAAAATCGACTGTTCTAGAATGTACCAACTTCTCGAGAATTTTCGGGAAATAGATCTATAAATAGTTAAATTTTGTAATTCTCCAGATTTCAATACGGGAATAACTTTGGCTATTTAAGGCAGAAAGGAAAAACCTTAAGTGCAAAACAGTGGTTATACAAATTGATTAGTAAAAGAGCAATGATTTCTGCAGCAATTTTCACAAATTTAGTTTCAATCCCGTTAAATCCACAGCTCTTGTTCGAATAAAAGTGATTGATAATGTTGAATACTTCAATGACTGAGATAGGTCAAAAATACATAAAAGAAGATGCACGCTTCGATAGATAAACATTACACTTAGGTGTCTTTGTGGTGTCAATGAAAGCAAATAATTTTAGCCAATATTACAAAAGTGACTGCTAAACTTCTCTGCAATTTCAAATGGATTATTAATGACTTTTTAATTAACAAAAATAGAATTTGGCGATTTTGTTTAGCTTTTTGAAAAGCGAGGGTATTCATGATGGTCTAAAACATTTTCTTGTCATGTCTTGAATTAAAAATTTGTGATCGAAGTTCCAATTTTTTGAAAGCCTTTTAATTTTAGTCAACTTGGCATATGTTTTGTAAAAATTTTTTGAGATTCAGAACTATGCAAATAGTGAGATATACAGGGTGGCCCATAAGTCACTTTACATTTTATAAATTAAATAATTTTTTTTCTATTAATATATTTCTATTTTTCTTTTCAGAATTTAAAAATATAATCCTTGTAAATTTTTGGTATGGAAAAGTTTACAACAGAACAACGAGTGAAGATAATTGAATTTTACTTTGAAAATGGACGGTCAATTGTTGCAACGCAAAGATCGTATATGCGCAATTTCAATGTTCGACATCCCCCTAGTAGGCCTGCAATAATGAACTTAGTGGCGCGTTTTCAAGAGTATGGCTCTGTAAGTGATAAGCCTAGAAGTGGACGAGGTCGTTCAGTACGTACACGTGAAAATACTGAAGCTGCGAAACGTAGCATTGAAGAGAATCCAACCACATCCACTCGAAGGCGTTCTCAAGAACTTGGCATCTCACGGAGTTCTCTGCAGCGTATTCAAAGAGACTTGCACATGTACCCTTACAAAATTCAATTAGTGCAATCTTTACAACCACTAGACTTTCAGAAACGACTAAATTATGCTGTCAGGTTTCAGAGAACTGCAAGAAATGACAATGAGTTTATTCACAAGTTTCAGGATCTTATTCACAACTGAAATGTTTCAGGATCGGATAATCTCTCGTAATTCCGATTTTGAATGGCCTCCACGTTCTCCTGATTTGACAGCATCAGACTTTTGGCTTTGGGGATATCTTAAAGACAAAGTGTATGTCAATAAGCCCCGAACTATTCAAGAACTTAAGTCAAACATACGACAGGAAATTCTTTCAGTACCACCTCAGATGTTAAGAAGTGTCATGGAGAATAGCTTAAAAAGAGCTCAAGTTTGTGAAGCCGAGAATGGAGGCTATTTAAGAGACATAATCTTTCGTATCTAAGTCAGAACTAATTTACAGACTCTAAACTTTGTAATAAAAAAAGAATTAATTAAATATAGTCATTTAAGAAAAAATTATTTAATTTCTGAAATGTAAAGTGACTTATGGGCCACCCTGTATAAAAAGCTTTTTTGTTTATGACAAATAGAAACAAAAATTTCCTTTGCTATTTACGGCTTTTGTATTAATTTTTGTGTTTTTCTTGAGGCTGAATTGAGAGAGCATGTTTTCTCATACAAGAATGCATCACTGCTACAAAGCTGGTAAAAATTTTGCTCAACTCGTTCAAAGAAGTAACATTTATTTCAACAAAATGATTTGATAGCTCGACTATTTCGGTTACAAATTAAATCTTCGCATGTCTTGTATGAAAAAGTTTGCTTCTTGATTTTGACAAGTTTAGTAAAAATTTTAGAGTTAGCCACGAAGTACCCTATGGGAAAATGATTTGTGAAAACAATGGTAAATGTTGCGAGATGAAAAATATTGAAGATATCATTTGTAATTACGTGATCTATAATGGTATTGGAATTATTTCTCCCTTGCCTAGGTTTATCAATTACCATGTAACAATTATTACCAAATAGCATATGCATATAGTTACTTGCACTCTCCGTACTTTTATTAGGGTCAACATTAACGTTCAAGTCGCCTAGAATATAGCAGTTTTATTTTGGTCCAAAGCTGGCAATTTTTTGATTCAGTATACCGTGGTAAAATTATTAACGTCACCACTTGGATGGCGATAGATAACGATTAGTATAAAAGCGTTGTTGAAATTTTGTCAGAGAGGCAAAACCAAATATCCTCACAGTTGGGCTTGAAATCATTTTTGCCCAATACTGTGGCTTCTAAATTTTGAACTATAAATACTCCTACATCACCAGCATTGGCAGGCGCGTTGCCAGAAATTTGCAATGGGAGGGGGGCTGTTTCGAAGATAAAAACCAAACTATAACGATTTTCACCCAGAATTGGAACGGTTTTTGTGCCTGAGTTAGAGTGAAGACCGAAAAAAAATGTCTTCACTCAGAAATGGGTTGGTTTTTCTGCCAAAATTCAGGTGAAGACCAAAAAAAGAATAAAAAAAGGTCTTCATACAGGCTGAGAAGCGGATTTGTGTGCTCCAAATTACTTTAAGTCTAGAATCAAAGTAGACAATTGTATTTTGCTTATGACAAAGGGGGAGGCTATTTTCGCTTTTGGTGCGAAAATAGGCCTCAAAAGTGCTAAAAACGTGTTACTTTGCATACTCTACTGGCCAATGAGAGGAATTGTGCCCCCCTCCCCTGTGGCTACGCTACTAAGCATTGGCGTTAGAATCAGCAAGTAGAATATGTTCATACCTTATCAGATCCAAGTTGGCGAAAGTCGAGTTTTTAATTTTCGTTTCTGATAAGCAAATTACATCAGGAAGGAAAGGGTAAAAAGATAACATTTTGTTACTAAATGTTTTAAGTATTTGTAGATTAATCTTATATTTGCATGACGTAAAAAGAACTGTTTTTTTGTTTAAATATTGGAAAAGGCCAGTCGCTATTTTAGTATCGACGGTTTTTGAAGGAACTTCTAAGCGAGGTGCACACTGCTTGATTTAAATCAAATTGTGCAATAGCATTGCAATCAGTATCGTCCAAATTTACAAGCAACATCGTTAAAATTACTTGTATAGCCCAGTTGCATACTGTATATCTCATTGCCTGCCACTACTACAAAATCCGATTCTCAAATCCTCAAGTACAACGTTTCAAAATAAATTATCCACAACAATCACGACAAAAACAGTTATAGTCATATCTACGCGAGCAGACAGCATTTCTCTGTCTTTTAAAGTTATATGAAGAAGATGTACAAGCTTGAAGAAAATTTGGTTAATAATTACAGCAAAAATGCAAGTGAGAGAGGCACCATTTACATTAACACAAATGATTTTAAATAGTTTTAAGTTAATCAAGTTGGAGTTTTAAATCGTCCACATAAAGCTGATATCGTCCATCATTAATTTTCCAGATCACTTTTTGTTTTCCTTCTTAGCTTCTTGATAGTGGAGAAGCAATCGCTTTTTTTGCAGCTGCAAATCACGTGACAAGTGCTCAGTGATGAAAGCAAAGCCAGGTTGTTTCGGTTTGAGGTTCAGTCTTTCGTTATAACTTTTAAGATTTTCAGGATTTTAAATATTTGATGTTTGTCGAAAGAGTTGGTAAGTTCAATAATTATTGGTCAAGTAATATTCTTACAGTTTTGACCACTGGATGCTGTGGAAGACGACTGACATCTGCAACATGAATTGCTTCTGGATTGTCAAGTCGTAAAGCTTCTTTGAGAAATTTCTAAGCTAGTTTTTCTGATTCTTATTTAATTTGCTACACTTTATTAGTTTTTCCTTTAACATCATAAATCAACAGATTAAATTTTTACTGTAGAGTTGAATTTTTTATCCTGATTTCTTATTATCGTTATGCCTTTTTTTGAGCCAAATCGGTTACAATTTTAATTTTTTGCAGCTCTTCTAGAGATAGTTTGATTTTCTGTTTTAGTTCATATAGCTTTGCCGAATTTGTTACATTTACAATTTTTTTCCAGCTTTTCTAGAGATAATTCAATTTTTTTGTTTTCGCTTATTTAGCTTTGCGTACGTCGCTTTTTCTAATTGAATTTTATAAATTTTAGCCTCTAATTAATAACATTCATTTCAATTTTTGTTATTTTTTGATCAAATTTAGTAATAGTTTTTCCCAATGCATCGACTCTACCGATCAAAAGGTCCAATTTGTTTAGAACTCGTCAATTTTTTGCTTGCACACGTTGACTAGAAAATTTACTGCAGTCGCATGTTACGTTGAAAATCTAACAACGGACGCCTGCTTGACTAAAGCAGAACTGAAACAGAAATGCAGACCAAAAAAAAAGGACTTTACCAATATTTGGTGCAATTGCTGGCCAGCTTTTGGTCAAGAACCATTGCATATGAATGGCAATTGAGGGGAATTGGATGGTTTAAATGCCGGAAGCTTACCCTCCTAGTCGCGATACTGATACTTGGCTAGAGTTCAAACTTAAGTTCACGTCGATTTAGACCAGAGATCGACTAAGATGTTAATTGACGAATCGAAAATGGCAGTTGATAGTGTTAAAATCATTAAAAATAATCTGCCCTGCTTTCAACTAATGACTGAAGACCCAATTTTAAATCTTTGTTTGTGCATTTTTGTCTGATTAATTATTGGATTTCGCAATCTTGTGACTTAAATCGAAAAGATTATTTGTTATTGTCTAATCGGTGTTTAAGTTAAATTAATGAGCAATTATCATCCTTTGTTAAAAATAAGCTGCTAATTAGCACATCTTCAAAAGCGCATCTTCAAAGACCTTCAAACGCTAATTAGACCGTATTTAGAATCGTTGTGTTTAGAATGTTCTTTTTGTGCATTATTGTGAAGACTGGCAGCTGTAGACTGGCAGCTGAAAGCGTTTGTTTGCTAATTTCTGGCCTTTGATGCTGGACAATAGGCAATGCCACGTGTTTTTTATGACTTGGAACTATTTAAACTTGCTTGGAACCTGATAGCTCAGTAGTGACAAAAATGAGTGAAGTGAACAGTGTCAGTTTTTGGTGATATGAGTTAAATGCTACTTAACTTGGATAAATTGCGTTTTGCGATCCCTTACCCATACCTTCTTCTCCATCCTTGTTTATGGAGTTGACTATTGACTGTGAGGGAACAGAGTTATAGATTGGAAAAAAGGCCCTGAATTGGCCCTTACATCGTAATTTGAGACTACTTTGCTTTTTTTGGTATTTTTCTTTATTCAATATAATAATAAATTCCATTAAAAATCAAGTGCTCAGTTGTGAGAAGGAGAAAGGGATTGGGAGAGTTTGGCATAGCTCTCCTACACGTTATTGAAGTTGGCTACAATACTCTGCATCGTCGCCGTGCAGAAAACACAAAACAGTTCGGATTGGCAAGTCTCGGCAGATATTTAAATTTAAGAAATAAGCTTTAACGAAAAACGATTTGACAAACTGACACATATCGCAAGACCGGGTTAGAAAGACTTTATTGTTCGTAACAGATAGTTTCTTTCGCTTCTTGAATTGCAGAAAGCATCACACCAATCTCAAAGTTAGAAATTTCTATTTAAGATTGAAAAGAAAACAAAATCTCTTCGAGCAAAATCGTTTCCCTAAAACTTATACCTATAAATACTGCTAACAAATCAATAGCAGATGCAACTCGGTTAAACTACCTTAACACTATCAAACTAACATCTAGAGCGCTAGAGTTATTAAAATGACAGAATAGAAATAGCCGCCTATTTGTACTAACGGCAAAAGCTCTCATATATTCTAGAAAAATCGTTATACGTCACAATCAGAGGTGGTCTGTAACGAAGTAGACTACTTAAGTAGACTACTTAACAGAGGTGGAGTCCTCGAGGACGTCCTTGGCCTCGAGGACGTCCTCGAGGACAGATTTTGAAATCCTTGGCCTTGGCCTCGAAGGTCAAGTCCTTGGCCTTGGCCTCGAGGCCTCAAGTCCTCGAAAATTGGCCTGTCCTCGGCTCGAGGACAGCACTATTTTTTGGAAAGTTAAAATTTTGTGGAGCGGTTGAAAAATTTTTGGAAAGCGTTTTTTCGTGGAGATCGCTTGAAAAATTTTTGTGAAGACCTTTTTTTTTTTTTTTTTGGAGATCGCCTGAAAAATTTTTGTGAAGACCTTTTTTTTTTTTTTTGGAGAGCACTTGCGCTTTGTGTCCTTGGTCCTTGGCCTTGGCCTCGAGCATTCCTGTCCTTGGCCTCGAGAGTGTCTGTCCTCGGAAAGGCTGTCCTTGGCCTTGGCCTCGGATTTTTTTTGTGTCCTTGGCCTTGGCCTTGGCCTCGAGCCTTGTGTCCTCGACTCCACCTCTGCTACTTAAGTAGTATTTTCGGTAACGAGCGACTTACTTAAGTATTTTTCATTTCTGATACTTCTACTTTTACTTCAAGTAAAATCATCTCGAAGTAACGCTACTTGAGTAGTAATGACTTTTATGTAAAGTATGACTTTTATGTAAACACCTAGCCAATCCTTTTTGATGAAGATTTTACCAATGACCACGATTTGAAGTTTTTTTGTTTGTCTCATTATATCTGGCAACTCTGCTTATCGAAAACATGTTCGTACAGGACGCGAAATAGAAGTCTGGTACGCTGTGATTACAGTCTATGTACCGGTAATGAGCCATAATTTTGAGGTTTGGCAAGGTTTTCTGGAATTTCTTTGTTTTAGGTGGGCGCAGTATTATTGTGTACTTTATTGTTTGTTAGGTTTTCCAAAGAAGTATTGCAGATAGATACCGGTAGTTGAAAGTTTTCACTTAGGCCTATAGCTGCCAGTATATACCAGTAAGCGTTTGGGCTACTACCGTAGTACCAGCATTGATAAATTATAAGATTTAGACTAGCCTGTATTTAAACTATCTTTGCAGCCTACTGTCATTTGCGGCAAATGCTAAGCTTGCAGTAGCGAACCCTGTCCTAACTCAAAATAGGCTTATCCTACACTCATTTACTTGAATAATGGGGTCTTGTATGGAATTTGCCTTAAACAGATTTTTGGATCCATTTTATTATAGTTCTGCATTTACAATTAGGATTCGGTTGGGGAATGGTTATAATATATGGCAAATTCCAAATAAGCCTTGAATAATGTCTTTGGCAATTAGCCTACCTAGCTCACTTACAGTATTGTTACCGGTATGCTCTGTACTAGTATGTAAACTGTTTGTTAAAAACAATAAATTGGACATATAATACTATGTTTATGATTTGCAAGGCAGAGCTAAGAGTAGGCCTACCATAAGCTAGGTACCATTACCTTTTTTTTTGTAATGCCATTTGCCAGCTGATATTGTTTACTCAGTAGTCAGTATATACCAGTTATTGTATATACAAAAGTACTTTTGTTTTTGTAGCTTGTAACCCTAGCATTTAAAGAGTAGCCTATATATTATACAGTATACCTTCACAGTCCTGTTTTTTTTTTAAATGACAAGCCTTATTACCGGCGCATTATTGATACTATTATTCATGAGTGGCAAAGCTGTTGCTACAACCAACACCTGTAGTACTGTATGTGATGATACTAGTAGGGCTGTGACGACAGATGGTCCCGGTACTAGTTCTGATGTTGTGGTTGTTGGTGATGATACTGGTACTGCAATTGTTTTGTCTGATAGTGAAAGCAATTCTAACAATCCATTAACTTCCTATCCTGAAAGTCCTTGGCCATATTTGGATAAATTTTTTTGATGCAAATAAATTCAAAGAGGGTAAAACGGTGAAATTTGAGTGCCTGCTATGCAAGCCTCGTAATGCAGAAATTTCTGTATATATCAATTCTCCGTCAAATCTTCAAAAACACATCAAGGTTAGTAAATATCAATATACCAGTATACCTAGCCTATACCAAACGATGTGGCATCTTATTTTGTAAATATTAATTTTGGTCAGTGGTAGTGGGCGGGTGGTTTGGTTTTCAATAGGCCTGTAGTTTTTTCATGTTGTGCCATTGTGTTTCCAGTTAGTGCAAGTTTTGACCTTCATCTCAGATCTTGTGCAGTGTAATGTTATTATAGGCTATTCTGCGTGACTGGCATACTATCCTGAACAGTTAAATGAAAGGCTGTTTGCGGTTACTTAGCAATGGTTGGCTTGCAGCTCATATAGAATGGGAGCCAATAAGGAAGATTACCTTGTTTAAGTTTGGAATAGAAAACTACCTTATAGCTAAGAGCTGTTACCCCTTAAATTTACAGTACTCTTACTAGTGTATTTACAGAGTTAACATGGAAGTCATATGGAAAAGTATAAACAATTGACCTCTGTTGCAAAAAAAAGAAAATTACCATCTGAGATGTCAGATTCTACCCCATCTTCATCCAGATCAAGTGGTAAAGAACTTAAGTTAAGTGATGTTGCAACAAGAAAACCATCTCAAGCTGCTGTGGATAAGCACCTAATTGATTTAATATGCCAAGGTCTTTTGCCTTTTCGAATGGTTGAGTTACCAGCATTTCAAAAATTTGTTCAAGTTCTGCAACCAAGTGTGCATGTAATCTCTCGACCAACAGTTAAACGCAAGTTAGCCCAAGAAGCGGAGAGTATGAAAATGAAAATGAAAAAAGGATTTAGCAGTATTGATTATGTTGCTACAACAACTGACTGTTGGACAGCTAGACGTCGCAGTTTCATTGGACTTACAGCACATTGGATTGACCCCACCACGTTAAAAAGGTATTCTGTTGCATTAGCTTGCAAGCGTTTGAAAGGTTCCCATACTTTTGATGTTTTGGCTTCTGCTATTGATGAAATTTATGCAAATTATAGAATCCGGGATAAAGTTATTCGAACTACAACAGATAATGGTTCAAACTTTCTCAAAGCATTTTCTGTTCGTCAGTTCCAGCGTAACATTTCAGTGTTTTGGTAGTGACGGTGAATTTGCTGAATCTAGTTCTGAGTTCGAGAGACCTAGTTCTGATGTAGACTCAGATACTGAGGAAGTAGCTGAGGAAATTCAATTTGAAGATGCGTTTTCCATGATTGAAGCATCAACAAGTTTCACATATAAGCTGCCACGCCATCAACGATGCGCTTGTCATATTCTGCATCTCATCGCATGCAAAGACACATCAAATGCTGATAGAGACATGACTTTCAAGAAATTGTATTGTCGTAGCTTTGCTAAATTATCTGCATTGTGGAACAGATCTAGTCGCTCTACTGCAGCTGCAGAAATTATGGAAGAAATTTGTGGCAGGTAATTAATTCGACCATGCAAAACCAGATGGAATTCGTTGTATTTGGCTGTTGAACGAATTGTGACTATTCGAAAAGAAAAAGGCGAAGAACCATTGAACCAAGTTTTTCGTTTACTGAATATCCAAATGTAAGTCATTCAAGCTTTTAAAGTTTTCATATTGTTAAATGAGAGTTTAATTACTCCTCTAGACACCAGTCCTGTCGGCCATTTTTGCCAGAGAGCAATTATCTGGCTAATTTAAGGCTTTTCTAGTTGCTTACAAAATTTATGACTGCCAGCTAATTGATAATTTGTTTATATTTATCCACTTGTCACATGAAAGCGACAGAGGCACTATGCATAGCTTAGGATTTTTTTTTAGTTATATATTTATCCTCCTTTGCAAGAAAACGACGGAGGCGCTATAGTGAGCTCGCTTAGGAGTTACCAGCCACCTGTTTCCCTCTTAAAGATGGGGGAATCCTGCTAAATGCCCTTCCCAACCGCACAACAAGAAAACTTGCCAGCTTGTTCTCCACACTGCCCCTTTAATGCTGAACGTCAAGCAGGGAAGCTGTGAACACCAATTATCGAGTCTTTGGTTTGACCCGATTCGGAATCGAACACCGAGTCTACAGCTCCAGAAGCAGACGTTCTATCCACTCGGCTATCTGAGATTTGCTGTTGTTTCCAAGTTTTTCGATTCAACCGCGCTTTTTTAGTTTGCTATCTTGTTAAAAAACCACCAAGCAGAGATAATCATCATGAAGCATCTAACGGAAAAGGGTTGATTTCTTGTTTTAATAAACCCTAAAGTTCGAGTTGTTTCTGCTAGTGTTTTAGTGTGAACGAAGATTTGGCTGTGAGCACTACAGCTCTGGCCACCAGAACTGAATTAAATCGGCTACTACTAGCTGCCACTACATACAAAGGTATCAGAGCCCTGCTGTGAGCAATTGAACAATATATTTATAAGCAAGGTCCCTTCTGATCAAAGACCGCAAGGTCTCTTTGATGGCTCCTGGTCAAGGAAACTTGGCAAATAAAAATACTAAACT
The DNA here is from genome assembly GCA_963965965.1 of Trididemnum nubilum. Lineage (NCBI taxonomy): Eukaryota > Metazoa > Chordata > Ascidiacea > Aplousobranchia > Didemnidae > Trididemnum > Trididemnum nubilum. The sequence goes on from OZ014469.1 coordinate 13,561,060, forward strand.
AAACAATTACATGTTAAGAGTGAATGGTAATGAGACACTTCTTAAACTTATTCTTGTCTGATAAGCGGTCCGTAATTCTGGAAGACAAGTTTATTTGTATAGCTGCAGCTGGAATAACAAAACCTTTTTTATCAGCCACATGAGGATGTATAAAATGTAGCTACAGATTTATGAATTATAATAGGTACCAGTATTAGTAGTGAAATAATTCGCACCCTAACTTTTTTTATATACCGGTAGTCTAATATTAATACTACTCAATCAGTCGCTTAGCAAGAACATGTTATCTTTACAGTCTGTTTTCCGCCTAATGGTGTTCATCAGGAGCAAGTTCTAAAATAGTCAACATCATTAGGTGGGAAACAGAATGTGGAGAGATACTGTAGTATATTCTTACTAAATCTTGGAGTTAAGTATGTCAGTGATTTTGCAGCAGTTTTTAGCTCTATTGCAAAGATCACAGAGCTCTCTAAGTGGTTATGCAAGCAATTTTCTATGCTTGTCTAATTTCAAGTATGTTGTAGATTGACTGCAGTTGAACAAGATTTTTGGGGTGATTATTGCACAACGATGAAGCCGGTCGTCAAGGCAATTGACATTCTTCAGTCCGAGAAGAACGTGTATATGGGCTGGCTACTGCCAACTCTATACGAGCTCCAGTCGAAAATGGAGAAAGTGAGAAGGAGCACTCACTATTGCAAAGCATTGGCATCAGCAATCATTGACGGCATTAATGAGCGGTTTGGGGAGATGATGAAAGATCGGGAGCTCATAGCGTCATCAATATTGGTCCCGAAATTCAAGAATCATTGGACAACTGAGGAAGAAGTACTGGAAGACGGTTAGTGAAAACAGTTAGTTTACTTAAAATACAATTTTGCATTTTCACATATTATCAGTATTTACATTCAATCATTTCCAAATTATGGGCTTGGAAGAAATATTTTTAAAAGGGATTTTTTGACGAATTTGTCTAAGTCAGCGGCAATGCATTTTGTAGCCCTCGCACCGTTCTGATGGAAAAACTGTTTTTGCACCATTTGATGTAGCGTTATGTTTTTCCTTTTGGAGAAATAATCACTATATGTTGGGTTCGCACCCCTATTGAGAGCCGCTGGCCTAAGTAATCTTCATATAAGCTATTCCTCCTGCAGCGGAGGCTGTGTTTATAGTTACCGTAGTGTTTCGTCAACATATGTTATGGTAATATTGTACTAAATATTTTCAAGTCCGGTTCCTCTGAGATAAGGTGACTTGAATTTTATTTTTATCTCTTTCTTGAAGGTTAGTAACTTTGCAGAGTTGTAGAATCTGTACACAAAATAACAAAAATTGTTTTAGGTGTTTACCAGCTGTAACCGAAAAAGAAAGTGTGTCATGACAATGAAAAGGTCTTCCTTAATTACAGAAAATTGTGCATCTCCAAATCAAATATCGAAAAGTATTCAATACCGGCACTACTATAATGTATATATAAGTACAATATATACATTATAGTATATTTGAGGTCTTAATATATATAACGTTTATTTTAAAGGTCTTGATTACCTGAGGAGATTGCTGCAAGATATCTGCGACAACGAAAATAAATCATCTGAAGACAGCAACGATGCGTCAGAAGAAGATAATTTTTTTTCTTCGATGGCCAAGAGGTCCTCAAAAACAGTAACTTCGGAGTTGGATTGTTACTTAGGGATGACAAGTGAAGAAGATATCAGTGCCTTCAATTCTCTCCCCAAAATGAAGAAATTGTTCATTAAACTTAATACGCCATTGCCAGCTTCTGCAGCTTGTGAGAGGTTATTCAGTACAGCTGGTTTGATCTTTTCCCCAAAGCGAGCAAACATAGGCTCAAGCAGTTTTGAAAACCAGCTATTGCTTAAGTTGAATGCCAAGCTTATTCAATAGCAAGACTTTAGAGCTTTCCTCACTAACAGACTGGGTTACTAGTCTACTAGCGGTAAAAAACATTTGAATTTGCCACCAAAGTTCTGGGCTACCATGAAGTTCTTTACTGTGTATTGCTAGCTGTTCTTATTCTACAGGGTGCGCCGAAAGTAGGTTTGCAATTATAAAACTTGAACAATGAATTCCTAAACATCTCTGCTATATTATTTATCCGTTCGTATGCGAGTTTAGCTACTGCGCTTGATTTTGTGCCTACGATAATAATTTTTTCAGCTAAGCAACAAAAAGATTCAATTCAAAGCATACAAAAAAATTTTAATAACTGCAAACATACTTTTGGCCCACTCTGTATTTTCTTTCTTGCTATTTTTAAAGGCAGGCTATATTCCTATAAGTTCCGTTGTGAAATTCATTTTTTAACGTTGCTTTTAAGAAATTACAATGGTAATAGCTGTGTAATTTTTTTTATTGTTTGTTTGCTTTTTTACACTATCAAGCAGTGAATATCAATTGCAAAGTTTTTGGCGTAACTCGACTTGGAGTCCAACCCTAAACTACCGCTCTAGAGGCATGCGAGCTATACAATTAGCCATCCGAGCAGAGTAATGCATTGTTTAGATCAGTGCTCTTCAACCTTTTTTTACGTGGTATACCTTTTGCGATTTTCGAAAACTTTGTATACTCCACAAAAAATTCTAGCCCGTGTAAGCGGTGTAGACTTTTTTTGTAGATCCGATTTTTCATGCTTAGATTTGGGCGAAATTGGACCGAATCTAGCCCGAATGTAAGTGGAGACCATTTTCTTTTTTTTTTTTTGGAGATCGTAGTTTTGTTTCATATACCCTCTGTATACCGAGTGCCATAGTTACCGTTTCGCATACCAATTGGTATATCGTATACCCGGTTGAAGATTTGTACGAATTAGATGTTACGAATCTGTGGTGACCTGCTGATTGGCTTACTTCATATTGTACATAGCAGGTTTAATCCAATAAAAGTTTAAATGGATTGTTGAACTCGACCGTTAGGTAGTGTACATTATTCCACCTCACAACGTGTACAATAAGTACGTATCGAGTTTGTTTTACTGTACAGTACTACGAAACTTATTGAATAGTTACGCCGATTCATTTACAGGCCATCTAGGGTAGTGTGTTTTTGCGTTGCATCAAATACCAGATGTTGACTCAGTCTCACTAAAAAAAAAAAAAACATACCGAACCCTGATTAGCATGGTACAGTAGACAAACTAGACATGCGCATTACTCCTGGTTTATACGAAAAAGATTAGCGGTTAACGGCGTTGCGTTTGCTGCGGCCCGTCTGGGGTTCAATTCCCTTGCCGGTTAACGAACAGTGTTGCTAACGACTCGCCATCGCTGCGACATTTCTTCTCAAGCTGTGTTGTCCAGGCACGGAGATGAGCTCAGAGTCCCTACTAAATCGTATTCGTAACACGCTTCGGTGTAATTTCAAGAGAATAATAAAACTTTGATTTTTTGATATGCTATCGTAAGTATGACTTTGCTTGAACGCTGATCGTAAGCGTGACAACAGCAAACCTTTGAAGAATAAACAAACACGTGAAATTCTAAACTACTTTCTACTTTCATTACTTAAGTAGAATTAATTTTGACTACTTTCCTACTTTGACTTAAGTGGAAATGCTTCGCCATACTTCTACTTTTACGTGAAAGGCATTTTTGAGTAAGTAACAATACTTCTACTTAAGTAGATTTTTCGACTACTTTGTCCACCTCTGGTCACAATAGCAAAGAGTATACGCAGTAGCGTAGCCAGGGGGGGCGGGGGGGCTCGAGCCCCCCCCCATTGGCTTGTGAAGTATGCAAAATCGCATGTTTTTTGTGCTTTTGAGGCCGATTTTCTGTGAAAAATGGAAAATAGCCCCCCCCATACGAAAAGAGCCCCCCCTCAAACGTTTGAACTTGCGAAATTGGAAGAAAAATTGCCCTGAATTTTGGCGAAGACCTTTTTTTTTGGAGATCACCTAATTTTGGGCGGAAAAAACCTTTGAATTTCCGAGACATTTCGTCTCAAATTTCGGACAAACCGTCTGAAACTGATTCAAGGTCAATGAAAATTCGAGTCAAGGTCGTTTGCACACTTCTCACTGTTTCAAAATAGCCCCCCCCCCTTTTCCAAATCCTGGCTACGCGCCTGAGTATACGAGCTTACAATAACAAATTGCAACGTAATTATGACTTCCTACACTTTAAGTCTACAGTAAATACAGCAATTGACAAGTTGCAAACAATAAAATAACCCGGTGACAATGGAAGATCGTAAAAGATACTACAAAAAATTATCTCAAACATTCCTAATTAAAAAGGTGGCAAAATTATTACAGCAATTACCAATTATTAAAGCTATCACAAAATTATTAAAGCAATCACAACTACGTTAAACACAGCAAATAATCATAACAAAAGCATTCAAAATTATTATATGTGACACTACCAAAATAACTAGGCAGGCCCAGCCTACTTTCAATGGCAGCACATATTTCTGAGCAACGTCAAAAAAATTTCAGGGAGGCAGAAAACAATTGGGAAGGAATTGTCTCGAATAATCGTTTGTTAAGGAAGCGTTTGCATGCAAATGCGTTTATTTTTTCTTCTGCTTCTTTATTTCCTGATCAGCCTTAAGCTGCATTCACACGGGCAAGTGTTAGCTGTGATGATCGGCATTTTGCCTTTTTTCTTTCTTAATTGCTCTTGTTTCTTTCTCGATTTGAGGAGCAAAAAGGCAAAATGCCGATTTTCGCAGCTAAAAGTCGCCCATGTGAATGCAGCTTTAAACACTGCTACAACAACATCTTGTAATCCGTCTTCCTTTAGTAAAGCTCCAAAACAAGTTTATTCAAACGGTATGTTTGATGTTCTCGCAATTGCATGTTTATCATCCCGTCACCGGTCAGAGTCAGATACTAACTGTTGGACGATCATTGCGATAAGCGCAGCAGTTTTTATTGCGATAAGTACAGTACTTCGCGTTTGGAGAAATTTGCACCTCCTGAGGAGTTACCAGTCATCTAACGTTCTTGTGGACTTCTTCGAATTTTTGTCCACTGAATTTGCTGCTTATTCGAAGCAACCAAGCAGAAGCAATCATCGTAAAGCGTCTAACCCAAGAAGGTAACAAGGTAATCAGGGTGTGGGTTGAACCCAGTTTATGCTATTATGATCATCATAAAAACCACGCCATTACCCGGTCGGGTGAGCTACTGACTATTAAAGTGCTATATAACCTATATTACATTCATATTGTTGTTTATTGCATTTTTTGTTTTTAATCAAAAAACTTTCATTAAATAACAGATTATTAAGTAATGTAGGAGCATGGCGAATGGGCTTCTGGAATGATTTAGTCGAAAACAATACAGCCAAAATATTGTTGCACACATTAAGGCGTATCGGTTAATTTCTTTTAACAATCATGAATCCAGAACATAAAAACAAAATTACACCTGACTGGGAAAAATCGCCGACTTAGGGCCGGTCTACACTGTGCGTAAAATCGTCAGCTTACGAGCGTAACCTTAGTTTGTTTTAAAGGAAAATTCCGTAAGCATAGGCGTACCAACTTACGGGCGTAGCACCTTACAAGAGTAAAATTGCCAGCGAAAAATATTTGCTAAACGAGCAAATTTTTTTCGCCGGTATGCTCGTAAGCTCACGATTTGCGTGAAATTTTGAAACACTGGTTTGCCAGGTCTCGGGGTAGGCTAAAATTAGGTTCATAAGTTTTGCTGAAAAAAAGATGATTTTCAAAAGTGAAAGTATGCGTGTTGGTTTGAAATAGCCTAGTTCAACATGAAAATGGTCAATTTGCGGCTCTATGAGGAAAAACTTGCAAAAAAGAGGCCTAGGTCGATATGCCCGAAAGTGAATTATAAATTGTTTGTTGTTATGTAACATTTGGTTAGCCTATTCCAAGTAAAGAAATTTGAAAATTAAAACTGATGTATGGTGTGGCGATGCAGATCACAGTCCTGACCAGGGGGCTAGCTTAGGCCAAAACCAGTACCAATATGCCTACCAGTATGGTACGGTAGGTCTACGTCTTGGTGGTCCTCGTACCTTGGGTGTAATATAACAGGTTGTTAAAGTAAACTAATAATCTTAGCCTGATAGCTGCTGTAGGTTAGTTTAGTTCAAAAGGTTTAACCTACTGGTGCACTTTGCAGGTGCAGTGATGCTGCATTATAGCCTACCGGTAAGAGATACTGGAAAGCAAGCAACTTAATATCCTAAGCTACTGCCAGAAAACATGCAAAGTTAAAAAATTAGTCTGCCGATAAAATCTAGGCTCTGATTTTTTATATCAATGAAACTCAAAAGTATTAGAGTCTACACTATCAGTTAGCCTACACAGTACAGCTACAGTAATAAAAGCAGAATTAAAATGCTATAATCTAGGCGTACCCTGGTACTAGCCTACTGATATGATGGGCTGAGCAGTTACAGCTATATAGGCAGGTAAATTATTCTACTTCAAGATGTGCTCACTTATTATTCAGTAACTATCAGGTTTTAGACTTTTACAAATTGTTGAGTGGAATTGCAGACACTGCCAAGCTAATAGGTTTGGCTTCCTGTCATGTCAATAAGATAGTGAAATCAAAAGTTTTTATATTCTGCAATTGCTTTTCAGAATTGTAAATTAAGACCTTATTAGCAAGTATTTATTGTAATGAACAAAATATAATATCTGTAAGTATTTGGAATTTAACAAATTTATCAATGATATGGTACTTTGGTCCAGACTCAAAAAGACTTATTGATGAATTTATGAAACAAAACTGATCTTTAATGCTCAAAGATTTCAAGAATGATGACCAATCTAACAGTGGCATTGCCAGGTTTTCAAGGTTAGTAATGTGTATTTCTAGATTGACAATCTTTACCAGCTATTTGAGCTTTTATTAAAAAAAAAACTTCAAGCGTTTTCATAATGAAAACAAAAAAACAAACTTGGAAGTTTTATCTAAATCATTTGCTTTTTGTAAAAATAATCATTTAAAATTAGCAGTGGATCAAAAAAAATTTGTCACTTTTAAAGTTTTTTCTAATGTGATTGTGTGACAAGACAGTATTCACATCACTGCAACTTAACTACACAATTTCAAGTTTCTTGTATCATATGAGTAGCATTGCTTGTTTTTCTTAGGTACAACTAAGATTTTAAAGTGTCATATTTTTCAAACCATAAGGTGCACCAATGATACTTAAAGTTTTTAGGAAATCCAACTTGTGCGTTATACTTTGATGCATTTAATCTGTACTTCTGGTTATGCTCTGTTACGGCCAGTTGATTAAGTGGTAATGCATTCGTCTCTGGAGTAGAGGTCTGAGAATTAAATCAGCCTGGTCAAACCAAACACAGCATTGCCAGCGGCTTTGTATCGCCGCAACATTTCTTTCAAGGCAGCTATGTTGCTCGGGTGCGATGATGCTGTGGTAGGCCCTGCCAACTTTATGCGCTTCGATGCATTACAGCATGTATGAATGAAAGACTTGATTTGATTCCATAATTTCATTCAAAGTTAAACCATTTAGATTTTTAAAAAGTTTTTTAGAGTTTAATAAATTTAATTTAGTGTAGTGCATCTTATAGTTTGGCGCATATTGTGCCTAAAAGCAAAAGCTATAGAAGCCATTTGGTACGCTTTATGCTAGAAAATAATAATTATAAAAGCCATTTATCGATACTATGACAGCGCGCCAATTAACAGTTGTATGTTCCAGTTTGCTGCGCCTTATGGTTTAAAAAATGCAGTAGTGATATCTTCGCTAGAATTAATTTTGATAGAATAAAGTATTCTTTAATTTTGCAAACTTGATTTGATAGCTTTGTTCTGTAATGTAGTATTGGCACTTTTTTGAGATTTTATGTGACCGGTTTGATGCAAGAAAATTTGACATCGCAGCGATATGGTTAGGGTTTTGCATCAAACATTTTTCACGTCTGGTTCGGACTAAGATTAAAGTTGGCCAAGTCAACGTCTTGTGTCAACTGGTTGCCTCTAAAAATTTTGAACTCTTCTCTGAGTGCAACTGTTTTATGCATAATTGGTCCGTTTTTTTGATATGTCTACTGCTCATGACGGTTTTGGACACTTTGCAGACTTTTGAACTTTTTTTGGTAGGAGTAATTATGATTTGTTTTACTCTAGGTCCTCCAACGAGTAGAAGGTAATTGGAAAATTGTTGGAACTGTATGATTGAAAACCAGAAGTCATCAAGTTCCATTAATGTTTGTTGTGTATTTCTTCAACATGCTTCATGGTCATCACAACCTACTGGAAATTGATCATGATTTGGGTTAAGCGCTGTTGACTAACAATATGACATTTTCTTCTTTAGTGATAAGAGTAAAAAGCAGAAGTAAAGCCATCAAATTTCATTAATGTTTGTCATGTATTTTTTCAACATGCCTCATGGTCAACTCATCGTAATGAAAATTGCTTATGGCTTGGATTAAGTGCTGTTGGCTAAACTTGTGACATTTTCTTTTCCCACCATGATATCAATCAAGACATTGGTGATTATTAATGCTTCATAGAGTTGCTGCTTGACTTTTCCAGGATCCAGGCATTACTCATTTTCAAGTTTTATAATCAAAATATTGGTCATGTATAATAAAATATCTGCTTTCTGAGACTGATTGGACATTGGCATCTTGTTTAATCCTCTGGTTATTTTTTCCTACAAGTTTTGATTAAACCTATGAGACAGCTTTTCCTTTAAGCAAAAACTCTTGAGATGAACTTTCCTACAAGTTTTGATTAAATCTCTGAGGTAGCTTTTGCTTTACACTTGTTTAAATATCAATACTATCAATAATAATATGTGCTGGTCTAATCTGCGCTGATATCTACGTGAAGCGACAAGCAGATGGAGGGTTCCTCACTCCCTCCAAAACATTACAATCGTAAGAGATGCCCGATGTGTTACTTTCTAAAATATTAACTGCTTTGCGCTTAAAATTTTGTACTTTTGCTTGCAACGAATTTAGTTCATTGAGTTTTTGAAAATATTGAATACAGTTGTATCACAAAAGTTGCAATATCTGTCTTATTGAGAGAATTCAAAAGTTCCTCCTCGGAGTACAGTAAACTTATTGAATGCTCTAATCGCACAATCAATTTTCTGCAGTTTCAGTGGTAATAATACTGTATTACTGCGGTATAGGTTAATTGAAATTTTTTAGCTACCATAGTTCGCCCTATTTTCGTTTTATGTTTTATGAAAGTGCAAGTAGCTGGACATCTGTGAAATTTCTCTCAATCTTCAGCTAATGCTAGGGTAAGCATTTTTTGGAATAAGTTTAGGTTTAGCAGGTGAGATATTGAATCCCAAACTTTTATTATCAAATTCTTGTGCGTTACTGTGATACAAAACTCCTTGAGTGATAGTAAAAAAAAGCGTTCGGTAGAAGCGTTTGCGTGAAAAAAGATAAGATGAATACTGCGATAAGCATGTCAACAAAAATTTTAGTTATGAAATCACGAGTCATAATGCAATTCAATCTGATTGATTACAAGGAGTTAACTCAAACCGCTTGGGGGGAGGAGTCAATACAATAATGATAAAATGCGTGTTGTTTTTGCAGAAGGGATTAAATGCGGAAAAGATTGTAGTTTAATGTGTTCGCGCACTCAAACCGTTCGACAATTCGATAGGATAACCTACACCTGCATGCTACGCATTTTGCACCGTCTATTGTGTTTCCAGGGGTGGACTGGATAAGGTTTATATAAAAGCTGATATGGGAGAGAGGCGAAAGACGCTTAACATTTGGCTTAAACGGACACGAGACAGAGGTGGAGTTGAGGGCAAAAGACTCGAGGCCAAGGACGCAAAAAAATATCCGAGGCCAAAGACAGCCCTTTCGAGGACAGACCCTTTCTAGGGCAAGGACACAGGTGCAAGTGTTCTCAAAAATATAATAATAATAATAAGGTCTTCAAAATTGTTTTTTCAGATGTTCTCAAAAAAAAAAAATCAAAAAATCTCCAAAAAAACAAGTTTTCCTACAAAAAACGATCTACAAAATTTTAAGGTTTCCAAAACTACTGCTGTTCTCGAGCCGAGGACAGGCCAATTTTCGAGAACTTGAAGCTTCGAGGCCAAGGACTTCAAGATGTGTCCTCGAGGACTCCACCTCTGTAAACGGAATGTATCAGTAGAATCAGTACTTAAATTGTAAAATTTTGCATGGGGGGACGCTTTTTCAGCGTTGACTGAACCTTATTAAAGAACAAGCACGTAGCCAGGATTTTTTGGGAGTGCGTTCCATAAACGAACTTGACCCAAATTTTTATTATTCCTGAATTGGATTTAGACGAATTTTCAGTGAAAATCAGGTGATCTCAAAAAAAAAAAGGTCTTCGCCGAAATCCGAAGGCTTTTTTCGGCCAAAAACAGGTGATTTCCAAAAAAAAAAAAAAAAAAAGGTCTTCGTCGAAATCCGAAAGCTTTCTCTGGCCGAAATCAGAAATTTAAACGTTTTTTCCGGCCAAAAACAGTAGCTTTTTCCTCCCATTAACCAGCACTCAAATCTCGATGGGGGGGCGCCTAAATCTCGATGGAGGGACGCTCAATCTCGATGGGGGGATGCTCAACGCGTCCTTTCCCGTCCCCCCTACAATTTAAATACTGAGTAGAACTGAAAAACAGTTAAAAGCTGAAAACAAAATGTACCCTGCAAAACATTGTGATCAGATCGTTCCACCTAGTCACTCTCCGCCAAGAGGAATTCAAAAGAGGAAGAACCGGATTATTGAAACCAGCCTCTAGTGCCCATCAGTGCATGCCCAGCGCCATGAGGGGGCATTCCGGGGCCGTGCCCCCCCAAATGACTGCTTGTGTGCCCCAAGCGAGGACTGTGCTCGGAAGAGATTAACAGGCTCGGGGCTACTGGAGTGCAAATCGAGGCCGAAAACACCCAAATTGGTGCTTATCGCCTTACAATTTGCGAGCAAGAACTGTTTTTTCGTAGTTTTTGTGGACTCACACCGGATTTCATGAAAATTTGGGGACGAAGACCTTTTTTTTGGTCTTTACTATAGGATTCGTAAAAAGTCGCAAAATTTTGAGATGAAAACAAGAGTTTGTGAAAATTTTTGAGCTGAAGACCTTTTTTTTGGGTCTTCACCTTTTTCGTTTGCTCCACACTTATAAATTCAAGTAAATAAACTTTGCGTGTTTCCCCAAAATTTATTTCTGCCCCCCCAGTCACGCTATCCCGACCCCGGGCCTGCATCAGTGGCCTATAAGTTAATTTTTGTAATTTTGTTGTATTCACCAAGTTGCTTTGGCCAGGAGACAGCAAAGAAACTTTTTGGTCTTCGAGTTAAGCTGCCACGTTTTGTCTACCACACACTGTGGAGTCTTCACGGTGTCCCTTTTTATTGCTGAACGCTAAGCAAGGAACCGAACCCAGATCTAGCTTTTCAGTAACAGACACTCGATCACTGATAGGCCGTACGTTATGTTTTTTTGTGAGAAAGAGAGAAAAAAATTCACGTTTAAATTATCAAAGACAATACTACTTCTCGTGATGCATAATCTGAACCAAATTTAACCGAAACAACAAAGAATTGTAATAAATCTGTGATTTCCGTCATCCAATACAGCATATAATATTATGGCCACCCACAGAATACGCTGTTAAGCAGTTACACTCGTAAGCGCCGTTTTGTATAGTATAGACACCCTCGACGTACGAGCGTAAAAAATTTTGAAATTTTGTACGCACTGTGTAGACCGGCCCTTAACGTGTAAAATTAGATCTTTTAATTACAAGACATGTCATGATAGATACGCGGAAATCACGTACGTTTGTCAATGCGTATTAAGTAAGTTGCTATATGATTATTACATATTTTCATTGACTAGATCTTTTATAGTTAGCTTGATTATGGCACTATCTTCTTACAACTCTTTTGTAGCCATCTCGTTTATAACTCCAGTACTCTACCAACTGTGTATTGAAAATAGTCAAGCTATTTCATAACCAGCTTTTATGAAGGGGCTCGGCTCAGAAAACCATGTTTATCCATGGGTTCCACGACAAAAATTTTTGTTTAATTATCGGATTTCCGAGTTTTTATAATTAGCATTGGTTATCTAATTTTTAACATAATCAATTTTTGAATGTCAGTGTTTGAGTCAGCCTTGATGATCTGATTTGTTCTTAAGCAAAATTTGAGTCTAAATCAGCGCTTTGAAAAAATTTTTAGTTTTTTCTAGAGTTTAAAATTTATTTTGAAAAGGTTAAGAGCGAAAACATAAACCGTTATTTTTTTAATAATTTAATTGTCGAAATTTGCCATATGAATAGCTAAATCTCGGATAAGTTTGAAGTTGATAGATATAATTGCAGTGAGGCAAGTGAGCTAATAAGCCTATAATCGTTACTATTGGATTGCATATCGCATGAAAGGATAAATTGCTGCCGTCTTTTTTAATCGCTATCGCAAATTAAACTCAATTATTTCAAATTTTATTCAAAATCTTTTTTCCACTAAGTTTGTATGAATCAAGTATTTCAAATAAATTTTAAAGAGCACGAGCAGTTTGACCACTCTGCGGTCTTTAGCTTTTTTAAAACGTCATCGACCATTATCACAGTTTGCAAATTAATTAAATAAAATCCGGTAAGTAGAACTTTATCATTAAGCAAAACTTACCGAAATAATAACATAAGATCATCCATTTAAAAGACAAAGCAAAGTGCATTTTGATTTCAGAAAAATTTAGACCAAATCAATAAAGCTAAATTTCGACCACTTAAGCAGCCCAATGTTTTCTTATTGACTTCGATGAAGATCGGTGATCTATGCAGAGAAATAGGCACTTAGATACAGCAACATAGTTTTGCAAATGCCTTAACAAAGTTATGATGTTCGTTCATTGTTTACTCATAGATTCGTTAATAGTCTACTACACGGAAAATAAAATTTAGCCCACGCCTAACGTAATCGTTGCTAAAAATATTAACGCTTGAGAACTAATGTTATTGTAAAATGATTTTCATAGCTTGAAGATAAAATACGCAGCTAAAGACTAGTGGTAAAGTTTTCAAACGTAATTTGTTTAGATAGTATTTTGTATTAGGTTTATGAATTAACGTCATTGCATGTGCATCTCCACTTTATTGTAGAAAATATTGAACTTCGATGCTTTTACTGCCCATGCTCTAAACCGCAATATTAATTTCGCAAAAGAAGAGGTTTTGCAAATCAGTTTAGAAAACTCTTTTGACCTTCTGTTCATAGATTGACGTTCCATTTTTAAGAAAACCAATTTTTGGAAAAAAAACACCCTTTGGTTAGTAAATAGCTACAGCATTTTAAGTCTGGAGTAACAAATTTCTTGGTTTTGGCTAATACAAGAACAAAGAAATTGCTGACTTTCTGAAAAGTTTTTAATTAATTTCGCGATATGCAGTATTATACTAAATAACAGACTTCGGGTTCTTTTTTTAAAACAACTTTAATTAAAATATTTTCGAAAGGCAAGAAAGAAATGGAATGATCAAAGTGTTTAGTTCACGTTTATGTATACTGAAGTTTTAAATAAAGACATTGCATGTAAGCTTTTGCAAGCAACAAAAGTTTTTTTTTTTCTTTTCGTATACGTTTTCCGTTATTTATTGGTAAAGTTTTTTATACTTTAATAATTCGTATAGTAACTCTTCATCGCTACCCTACGGCAATGAATATTTGTTATTTAGGTCGCACGTCGACGACTAGAACAATAAATAGAGAAACAAATTTATTTTATAACGACCCTGTTTAAATAAACTGCCATCGCAGTGACTAAAAAAAGTTTAATTTTATATTTATTTTGTCTTTCTAATCAAAATAATTGCTATATCAATTCACGGCTGTTGGAACAATTTATAGTAGACCACTTAAAAACTTTTTACTAACGTCTGTGGATTTTCCATTTCAAACGATTGGGTAAATTGTTTTTCCTTTGACAGCTTTCTTGTAATCTCGCACGCGGCACAATGTTCACGGTTTCCGTAGTCAGGCTTACTATCTTGATCGCTCCTGTGTTGCTTATTTTGCAATTTCACAAAAGTTTGTCGCTTTTAGTTTGTCAAAAGAGCACTGTGCTAGAGCCAGCATTGAGCTGGTTTCGCTTGTGCATTTGTAAAAATCCATTTTGAAGAAATTAAAGCTAAGATGGATATGAGACGCTATACAAACTCGCATTTGTGAAGTACTTTTGTAAGTTTTTTTTTTCATCAAATGAAATGCTCGTTGATTCAGTGCAAAATTTGATGTCGTAAATGTGGCCGAGAGAGTAAAGGCGTCGTTTTTACGACGACCCTAATCGCATGATTTGAGTTCAACTCGCACCCTGGTCACGTTGTTGCGTCTTTGAACAAGACGCTTTGCGATATCAGCTCGGTGGCTTCGAACAAGCAGAAAATTCAGTGGACTAGCAAAAAATTTAGTCCTTTGCTTTTTTAGTGTATAAGTTATAAATGACTTAACAACCACAATCAAATTAGAAACCATATTATTTGCAGATGATATCCATCCATCATAATTATGCTTGCGACTCGTTAGAAAAGCTGGAAACTGAAGTAAATCATGAGCTCAAAAAAATTGACGATTGGCTAAAATTAAATAGACTAACGCTAAAACATCAAAAAACTTCTTACATTGTCATTAATAAATACTTTCGGTTACCAATAAGACTTCATTTAATATTACATTGAATACTAATGAAATTACTCGCGCTACCAGTGTGAAATATCCGAGCTAGGGTGTTGCAGCTGCCCGGACCTCTTCAGATTTTTTTCTACCTTCTTTGAAATAGGAGGTTGCCAAAGAAAATTAAGAATACAAAGTTTGAGGAAAAAATGAGCTTTAGAGGTAGCACAGAGACCTTTTTTTACCCAAGATTTGGTATTTGTTTGCTTTTGGGCCGCTAGATGGTGCTATGTAAAATTTGTGTAACTAATGAGTCATTGCAAAATTGTACATTCAGTTTTGGTCTTATACGTTCAAAAAAAATTCATTTCAACTTTCAAGACTGTTTACATTTATGTTTTTTGTTAGTTTGTTTGCTTTAGAAATAACGGTCAAAATGGATCACGTTTTTGAGCTGGGAATTATATTAGAAACTGTGTTTGAGTTAGGCCTATCTATTTGACTGATTGAGTAAAACTAAGTGTAACATAGCCTGCAAGGTTACTTTCTTAATGAATGACCGCGCAGACTGAGCTTTAGGCCTAGGTATTGAAATCTATTTAGCTGTTATCCTAACTTAACTATAGTTACCGTACAGCTTACTAAAAGCAGATTTGTAATGTTTCGCTGTGTAAGACATAGATTTTAGTGTACTCTACAAAGTATAAGCTCTACAAAACATGAATTTTAGTATATCTTCTAGCAATACTACTGCCAGATCTGTAGATTCTCGAAGTTGGCTGCTATGAACTATTTCTAAACCTTATGACAATACTATCAAAGCCATTCGTTTGCCCACCACGAAGCGGAGTTCCTACAATTCCTCAATTAAAAATGGTTCAGGAAGTGAAGAAGCAGGTAGATGAAATGAAACGTTTGTACAAATACGACTAACAAAAGAAACAGCAAAAACATCGATAACTTCAAAGAAAAATTTTTCTCTTCATTGCGCTATTTTCCATTTTGAGGGTTACGGGGGCAGCAGTTTGAGATTAAGCCATCACACATTACAGTCTTTAATCATCTCCATTATTTTACTTGGGAGAAGTGCCAAGTAATTTTACCCGGGATCCTTAATGTAGTATTGATTCATTAAGTTCTAGGTCGTCGAACTGTTTTTTTCCTATGTGCATTGGCAAGCAAGATTTGTTTGGAAGTTTTTCCTGAGGCATTCTGCTTATATGACCAAACCACCTAAGCTGAGATCTTTCAATTTGGAGAAGTAACAGGTGTAGAAATTTTTGACTCGCAGAGACGTGCACCTTGCCAATAATGTAACTTCTTTGATTTTTTAGAGAAATCTTATTTTGGACGCTTGCAGTTGTGATCGCATTCTGTCAGTCATTACCCAATTTTCATGACCATACGGTCGGTGAGAATGGGGAAAAACAGTGTTTTAAAAATACAGAAAATGGAGAGCTTTGCCTTTTATGACAATTCTCGTTTTACAACAACCGAATAGTGCAGCTTCGCATTATTGCACTTGTTTTGCCAATTCGGGTATCTAGTTTTTTGTCTTACCTTCTGGCGCTTGTGAGTGCAACTCAAAGATACTTGAGCTTTTACTTAAGTGCCTGCTTTAGTACCGTTCCATTCACTTGCAACAAGCACTGATTAGGGTTTCTTGAATCATGAAATACATCAGTTTTGATCGTGCTTATTTTTATTATGGCAGGGTTACAATCAGTGATGGAGTCGAGTAGTCAGCTTCCGAGTACGAGTACGAGTACCGCAAAAAACGTCGAGTACGAGTACTGATATTGAAAAATGTACTCGAGTACGAGTACCGTAAAAAAGTTCGAGTACGAGTACTTTTACAAGTTTAGAAAAAGAAATTTTTAAGTTGTAACAGCTCAAAATTTGTCGAAAAAACATAAACGAATACGTTTTTTTTCTGTGAGTGGGATGTTAAAAAGGCGCACAACTGCAGGCGACAATTTTGTGCTAAGTTACACGCAAAATTACTGTTATATTTTAAACAAATTAGGTACCTTGACGTTAATAAAAGCAAGTGCACGTTTTTTTGCGCGCCGGAAAAAACCTTGGCTTGCAGAAGCAGCAAATTGCTCATTGTTGCAAGAAGTTCTGTTGCAGCCGCAGAAAAATGTTTAACTCTAAAACTGAGCAAAGAATTAACTTGAAATTTTTGGTAAAATTCAAGCTTTGATGGAAGTTTACGGCAAAGAATGCATGTCAAGAACCCGCGTTTTTGAATGGCACAAAAGATTTGATTAAGGCCGGACTGATGTTGGAGATGATGAACGTTCACGGCGCCGAACCATATCAAAAACCACTAACAATAAACGAGAAAGTGAAAAAATTGTCCGAGAAGATCGTCGGCTTAGTATTCGACTGATAGCAGAGAGGATGTCCATTGACAAAGAAACAGTGTGGCTAGTACTGCATGAAAATCTGCATATGACAAAGGTCTGTGCACAAATTGTTTCAAAGCTTTTAACTAGCGATCAAAAAGAAAAACGCCAAGAGATTTACGCTGACATTTCAAAACAAATTGAAGAAAACCCAAAATTTTTAGACAGTGTGATTACTGTACTTGCGATGAGAGATGAATTTTCCAGTACGACCCAGAGACAAAGAGGCAGTCCATGCATTGGAAAACTGCAAACTCACCTCGAATTAAAAAAGCAAAATAGAGCAAAATCAAAATTCAAGGCAATGTCAATTGTTTTTTTTTTATGTTAAGGGTGTTGTCATGTTCTTTTTTTTATGAAAATCCGAATGAAACGCTATGTTGATGCTAAGGGAGAATACATCAAAGGGGAAACAAAATAAAACGATCTTTTTTCGTTCAATAAAATTGCTTTATATCACCAGTTTTGTTGTTTAAAAGCGACACTTCGTATACCGTATGCTTTTTTCAATCACAAATAAGCTTTCAAAGTCCTCTACTCCAAACATGATTACCCACAACAATTTTTTGAGAGCTTTTGCGATTTAATGTTATATTCAATTAACATTTAATCATAGGTGGGCAAGTTAATGCAAAACATTAGCTTCGTTAACCACTAGTCCGTTAACAAACTTCACACTTCCGTCAACGTTAATCCGTTATTTTCAGCTTTAATTAACAGAAGTCAATAAAGTCCGTTAATTTGTTAATATTTTGCGTGTAATATACATTTCTTTTTGTTCACTCGCTTTTGGAACACGTATTGACGTTGTTGAGCTGATTGTAAGGAAAAAATTTTTGCTATGGTGGTCTTTTTGTGTTTTGGAAGTTACATTTTACAGTTTAATCTAATTTTAAGACAAAAATAAGTTCAAATGCACTAATGAAGCTGCGATTGGAAAACCTTTGGAAATTGCAAACAGCAATAATTAATAGACAAATGAGGCTGCATCTTATTATTTGTCACAAAAAAGAGCTGCTTTCTTCGCTCTCTTCTATAAAGCACGTGCTAATACGCAACAAGTGTTACCAGTGCCAATTGGTTTGTACCATTATGATAAATGAATGGTGCAAGATATTAACGATAAAAACTTTAACGGAAGTTAACAGAACTTGACTGAAGTTAATTTAATCCTTTAACATGAAAAAACTTTTTACCGGATTAACGATTTAATAAAAAAGTTAGCTTCGTAATAAACGGATTAACAATTAACGGATTTGTGCTCTTCTACGCATTTAATCAAAGACTATCTAAAACTTGTAAAACTAAACTGCAAATGACGTAGTAGTAAATGTTCTCGAAATAATGCTGCATTTCAAAGGAGGTGACTAAGTAATGTGAGCATAAAATAATGCTGCCATTCACAGGCGTAGCCAGGATTTTTGATTTGGGGGGGCCCAAACCACAAATCACACGCAATGACGTCATCAGAAATTTTCGAAAAAGTAACTTTTTGAGGGGCAAAGATATCGCAGAATGGAAGATCTGAAGCCGTAGCCTGATAGCACTTTGCCAGGATTTTGGTAAAGGGAGAGGGCGAAAACTAATTGTTGAAAAGTGTAAAAGTATAACTTGGAAGACGTGTTGAGTAAGCTAGTGTACTCAAACGTATCACAGACGGGGGTATGGGGGCAGAGCCCCCAGCCGCCGATGGCTATGGGGGTCTGAGGGCAAAGCCCCCAGCCGCTGGGCGATTTTTGTAAGTTTTTGGAAAAAAAACTATTTAAATCCCATTGGATCACATTTTGCACGAGTTCAGAGCCATTTCAAAGAACTAGATTTTTAACATTTCAAAGCCAATCGAAAAAATTTAGTTGTTCAATCCTCTTTTTGCAATTAAATCCCAAAACACGCTTAGAATCTTGCATTATGGTGTAAAATTTTAATTGTAAGTGATTTGGTCTATAGGGGGAAGTAACGAACATTGCCTCCTGCAATACTTGAGCAGTATATAATTAAGTTTATAATAACGTTAAACGAGGGCCTGGGGTGGCAAGTTTCACGTCAAAACTCTTAGATTTCTCACAGGTTTTGCATATAAATTGTTAAAAATTTGCATTAAGGGGCCCCTGGCCCAGGAACCTTGGTCAGCAGTCAGGGGCCCTTGGGCTCCCTGGTTGCCAGTTAGAGGCCCCGTAGCCCCTTGCTTGTCGGTTAGGAGCCCAGGCCCTCTGGTTGTTAATTAGGGGCCCTGGGGCTCCCTGGTCGTGAGTTAGGGGCCCCGGGCCCCCTGGTTGTCAGTTAGGGACTCCAGGACCCCTTGGTTGTTGGTCAGGGGCCCCCTGGTCGTCAATTAGGAGGGCCCCAGGGCCCTTCGTTGTCGGTTAGGGGGCTCTTGGCCCCCTGGTTGTTGGTTAGGGGCCCCCTGGTTGTTAGTTAGGGCCCTGGGGCTCCCTGGTTGTGAGTTAGGGGCCCCGATGCCCCCTGGTCGTCAGTTAGGCACTCCAGGGCCCCCTGGTTGTTGGTTAGGAGCCCTGGGGCCCCCTGGTTGTCGGTTAGGGGCCTGGGCCCCCCTGGTTGTCAGTTAAGGGGCCCCCTGGTTGTTGGTTAGGGTCCCTTGGTTGTTAGTTAGGGGCCCTGGGGCCCCTGGTCGTCAGTTATGGGCCCCTTGGTTTTCAGTTAGGGGTCCCGGGCCCCATGGTTGTCGGTAAAGGATTCCAGGGCCCCCTAGTTGTTAGTAAGGGCCCCCTGGTTGTTAGTTGGGGGCCCGGGACTCACTTGTTGTCATTAATATTATTGTTAATTACTGTTTTGTGCGTAATTACTGAAAAAAAACTGCAACTAAACATCGCCAGGCTACTGTATGTTGTCATAACTTTTTGTTGTTAGTGGTATTTTGATTGGGGGGGGCCCGGGCCCCCTGGGCCCCCCCCCCCTGGCTACGCCTATGCTGCCATTTAATATCAGCTACTAGCTACAGCTGTAATTTAGAGCGGTATTTTTATTCTGTATATTTACCTGTTTACTGTTCTATTATTTAATTTCAGATCTAACATCCATTTTTATAAAATAATCCTAATTAGTGCTTAGTCATATTAATATTTCAAACGCATATTACATGCGTTATCAAAAGACTTGACTTATTATTTTATTAATTTCTTGCAAAAAAAAGTAAAATTTTGCCTACAGCTGCAACTCA
Source organism: Trididemnum nubilum (assembly GCA_963965965.1). Classification (NCBI taxonomy): domain Eukaryota; kingdom Metazoa; phylum Chordata; class Ascidiacea; order Aplousobranchia; family Didemnidae; genus Trididemnum; species Trididemnum nubilum. The sequence goes on from OZ014469.1 coordinate 13,581,254, forward strand.
GCTACAGAATAACTATGCAACTAAGCTATCTCTATTTGACCTAAATTTAACACTGAAAAGATTGCCTGCAAATCTAACTCTATGCTTTTTCGGATACCCCTTCCAATAATACCACAGTAAAACTATTGTTTGGGATTGGGAGATTACAGTAATACATCTACTGTAGAAAATAATCTATCAACATTTGAGCTGAAACCGTAAAATGCTAACCCAACTTATGCCGTCTTTGTACAACACGCGTGGCTCGATTTCTGTGGTATGTAACTTTAATTGCTAAATAAATCAAAATTTGCGGCAACTTTCACACGTTTTCTGTAGCAGAAAGGCGTTTGTTGTCAAACAATACTATGCGCTGTCGACCCAATCACTTTGCCACATTCCAACGCTTGATTTCGCTCGATCTCACCATTAAAAAGCTGTTTGTTCAGCTGCGGTCTGCACGGATTCAAGCAAAAGCAACTCCATAAATTAGAGGGTTATATTGCTGCAGTTTACTATCAAAAATTCATTTTGTTTATTACTTTTAGCGAAGGCCAAATGTACTCGTGTACTCGGCTCTTTTTTTGACCGAGTACCAAGTACATTGACCTTCGAGTATGAGTACCAGCCGAGTACCTGGGGTTCCGAGAACGAGTACTCAAAAAACGGTACTCGAGTTGTACTCGAGTACGAGTGCTGTACTCGAGTACTCCTTCACTGGTTACAATCAGTGCAAAGCAATATAATGCACCCTGGAGAGCAGATCTTGTGGAAGCAGAATCAAAGCATCATCATATAGCAGGCAACTGATTTTGCAACTTCCAATCGTGGCATACCCCTTAGCTTGGCTGCATTTGTCGATCCAATTTCTGTTAACAACAACGGAGGAAACAAATCACAACCCTGCCGGAGTTTAACACCTACATGAAAACCTTTGAGTGCTTACCACTTACCCGACCACAAAATTCCAGTCGGCACCGTAGAATAATTTAATGGCATGTAACTACTGACCATCGACGCCATTCTCCTGCAGAACCCTCCAAAGTTAGAAAGACGATCAAATACTTTTTCGAGATTGACAAAGCATGTAAAAAGATCTTTGCCCTATTTTCAAGATTTCTCGAATATTAAAAAAAAATTGAACAAAGCAATAAAATTTTGATCATCAAGCAAACGCCGTAACATTATTCAAAAATCAAGAAGACAAAACGTGTTTGCATCGTAAGATGTTTGATTGAAAAACCAGTATGAATATTAAGAACAAAACTTTGGCTGTCAAAGACAAGAAACGGAAATTATGACAGCTTTTCAGTAAAGATGCTTTTTTCAACGCAGCTGCCAACAATAAAAAACTGACATTGAATAAATGACAACAATGGACATTATTCAGTTTAAAATTACAGCCAGATATTGAATTAATCATCAAATTAGAAAAATACACAATAATCGGGGATAAATTATGCTTGTGGCAGTAGGCATATAATGCAACTTTTGATAAACTTTGATTTAAGAAGTTCTCTTGTCGGCTATGTACAAATCAACAACTTTAAAAACAGTAGAAATGATCAAAAGTGATCACAGGTTTGACTTAAAGTCCAAAAACATTGAAAATGAAAAGAAACATTTTTTTTGTTTGTTAAAATTTTGATGTTACTATGTGCTACACCTAGACATTGACAAATTTTTACAAAACTTGACTAAAAGGGTTTTTAAGTGAAGCCTTCAACTTGAGCTAAAGTAGAAATTGTCACAATAAAATTTTCAAATTTATGGAGTAGCTGCAACACCCTAACCTGGGCCTGTGGTTCGAGGATAATCTAAAATTAGACACTCATATAAAGAATTTGGAAACACATTTAGCCAAATATTTTCGTCTATTCTGTAAAATAAGGGCTTCCGGAACATCAACACCTTAAAAACTCTGGATTATTTTTTAATATACTTACATCACCAAATTATTGTTTGGAGAACTTCTAACAAATCATTTTTGCATAATTTGTCAATCATCGTAGGTAAAATTTAAGATCAACAACGTACAATAGTAAGTTCTGCAAATTACCCTAGTTTACAAACAACAAAATCTTTAAAAATTAATAAAATCTATGAGTTAGAATCGTTAAAGTTAATGTATAAAATTCATGTTAGCCTTGTATCTACAGCGGTAAAAGAAGAATTTATTTGCATCCACATCAGTGCATGATTACAATACACGTTTTTAAAAGAAAAGAAACTGCTATTTACCTTGTACTAAAAAAAACATCATATGGAAAAAAAAATTATGGTTTAGAGGCACCAAATTTTGGACAAATTTAAATTCTGCATTAAAAAATGCAACTTGGTATATATTTTTAAAAAAATAACTGAAAACTCAGCTTATTCAAACATACAATGCTTAATTAGAACTATGAGAAATGTTTTGGAAAAAAGCGTAGTTATTGTTAGCTATGATTGCTCTTTCATTTAACTTAATGTGCTAATTAATCAGAAGCTTGGAAAAACATTTAAGAATATAGCACAAGCAGTTGTATTCTGGAGACACCAGACTTGTTAACCGCCAAGGTTTATTCGGTGTCTCTGGCTTTGATTTTCTTTAGAGGTGCTGTTGCTGTCGTTGTTTTGTACCTAACTTGTTGAAAATTTGGCAAAAAATTCTGTTTCGGACAAGAATTCGCAGAAATCAGCAATAACATTGGATGAATGGAAACTTCTAAGCAGGTTCAGATTCCTCTTGGTACGAAGTAGTCATTGCACTGAAAAGTTCGCGGATTTTTCAATAGTTAACTTCTGACACTGTCCGATCATAGACTGGTCCGATGACAGAAGGATAATTCACAACAACAATATCTGTAGTTCACAACAATAAGAATAATTCACATCTTCTAAACTTCATTGCTTTGAGTATTTCGTTGTTGTTTTAAACTATTCAAGTAAAATTGTTAAGTAATCAAACTAATAAGTTTTTAACTTAACCCTATTTTACATTGGCTATTTGACCAAAGCATTTTGCACGGAAAAAGGGGCCAAAATGCCTCTTCTTTACCACCCTTATCTAACTCTTAAATCAAAAGTCATGGAAACAACAAATTTGGCATGCGAGCTGGTGTTTACCAATTTTTTTTTTTTAAAGTAAGTTTTGAGTTGATAACGCAATCATAGTGACGTCACTGCCATATTTTCGAAAAGTGACGCATTTTTGCGATGGCGTCATAGGAGGTTCAGATTTTTCTATGTAGGTTTGTTTTTTGATACTGAATCGTAAAATGTTTAAGTCAAAATAGTTACGTCGCAAAATTGTCTTTTAGCTGTCATTTAAACTGAATTTTGGCCGAAAAATGCTCAGATTTCGGAAAGTGACTTCGGCAAACCTAAAACTTGGAAAACTTTCCGTAACCTTAGCAACTTCAAATTTTCATGAGTTATTTGTGATAAAATGTGACTCGTTAAGTCGAAGCAAAAAGCTTATTTTTGAAAGGATTTATCGCGACAAAATCGAGAGTGGCCGAGGCAAAAATCCCTCCCGTGTAAAGTATGGGGTTAATAAGGTGAATTAAAAAAGTGGAAAAGTTAAAGTGAAACAATTTTCATGAGTCAATTAATAATAAATCGTTTTATGTAATTGATTTGCACAAACAAATATGAACAAAAATTTATGCTTTATGTCGATCAAAAACTTTACAAGATTATTTACTAGGTAAGACAATAGTTTCATCAAAACCTTTTATTCGAAGATTGAGTCGCTGTAAACAAAGGCTATCTACTAATACGAGTAAATCAAACCAAAGCGCAGGTGTAAGAAGCCAAAACTGATCTCGAGGAAGTGACGCGTATTTCCTCCTACGTTATTATACAGTATTATAAGTTTTATGACCTTCATTGTTTTCGATATTTTTACAACAACCCAAAAGAAAATAACATACCTTAAGGTAATGGAACTGTTAAATTGGTCTTAAATAGAAGTATAATTTAACCATTTCATTACGGAAAAAAAGCATAACAGAAAGTTCGAAAGCAGTTTCATTAAAATCGATCGGCAAAATATAAGGTAATTCAAACCTTTGTTTACTTTCACTTTCTTAGGTTTGAAAACCTCGCAATATAGAAGATTCCTTAAACAATTGAACACAATTTTATTCAACTAACACAAAGTGATATGTATTATAAACTGCAGATTGATATATGAGCTACATATTGATATATCAATATGTATCAATTAATGTATCAATGTAAGCACTGGGGTGAGCAAACCAGATAAAGCGCTTGATGACGAATCAGAGCAAAATATTAACTAAGTATTGACCATCGCAATTTATCATGCCCCAGCAGTTTGTTTCGCAGTTTTATTCAAATTATTTATCATGCCCCAGCAGTTTATTTATCATGCTCCAGCAGTTTATTCAAATTCTAGTTGAATAAGTCTAAAAACTTTAGCCCCCAAAAAAGCCCATACGGACGAAACAGACTGTTGAAACATGACAAATTGTCGTGATCAATCAATACATCACATTAATTGATATATATCTATATATTACTTTTATTAAACAGTAAAATAAAAAAAATTTCAAAATGACCTCAAATACGACATCTATTAAAAATGCATTATTGCAGCAATTCTAAAAAAATATATATGATAAAAGAGTAAATAAAACGATTATACATGCACAAGTTTGTACATACTAACTGCAAATTTTTCCACTTGTTTCCCCAATTTAATAGGTTTCATCAAGACACTTACTTATCTAATTTGTTGATTGCTTGCATTATAATGATGACAAAAAGTGAAGCAAATTTTTGCTTTACTCAATTAAATAAAACAAGTAGATTTTTTTGCTAATTTTTGTCTTTTTTTTTTCGAGAACGCCACAAAGTAATCCGGTATAAAACTGCATTAACCATTCAACCATCAGGCTGGCGTGTAGGGCCACGGTATGTTTGTGTAGTGCATTTTCTTAATTGTTGCTTTTTCTTTGTTTGAACAAATGAAACAATAGGCGAAGTACAAAAATTTTTCATCTGTTATTTTGCTATATTTATTTAAATTAGTTTATTGTTGGTAAGTTTCAGCAAAAGCTTTTGGTTTTCCCTTAAGATTTGTTTCTACTACAACCCGGCCCTGCTACCACAACATTTTTTTAATTCCAAACATTCACAAGCCACTATATACTGTAAAAGATGGGCCAAAAGTAGATGTTCAGCAATCACTATCAAATCAAGTCGTTTATTATAATCGCTGTATTACCCCAAATCGTGTAACGAGTGTGCGAAGCCCATCTCTGCGTCATTGCGCGGAGCAAACCAGCTCATTTCAAAGAAGTGTCGCAGCGACAGCGAGCCATTGGCAACATTGTGCCCAATTTGACCGACCAGAGATTAGAATCTCAGACCTACCACTCCAGAAACAAACGCGTTACCGCTCGACCAACTGACCAGTATTGCTGTAACTATGTACGCGTAAATACTTTAAATTTCTCTTTATGTTCTATGCAGCACAGTCCAAAGCTCTTCACGCTACTTGCTAAGTACGGGAAACTAAAAAATAATTTGAAAATTAAGCATATACCAATAGTGGGCAAACTGCGGCTCGCGGACATAAATTTTGTGGCTTTTGCATTGAATCGTAATATTACAAATAAATTAAGAGTAATATACTTTATAAATACTGTATGTTATTTCATGTTTAAAATTGTTTTGATTTATCGATGTATTTTTGAGTGACAAAACAAGCCTTATAGGCCTGGGCTGCCTAACCCCTGACCTTCGGGGTTGTTTTATGTTGCTCGCAATCGCACGAGCTGCTCTTCTACAGGAGCTACAGCACCTCCAAACATTTTGCATTCACTATGAATATTATTTTCAAAAAACAAACTTTTGATTTTATCAAGAATTTTTTTTTATAAATTTCAAATTTTAACCCTTTGAACTGCCGCTTTCTTTGAAAGCATCATCGACAAAGTATTATAGTCACGTCACTATAATAAAACAATGTTTAATTGGCCAAGTTTGCTCGAAGAAGGTAGCTGCAGAATGAGGTTACAAACTGATAAAAAGTTCTGTAGATACGCAACTTTAGCCTGCAATGGTAGCAAAGGTAGAAGGATGTTTTAGTTTGTTACGTAGTTCCATTAGGGCATTAGTACTTCTTACAAATGCAGAGTTTGGTAAACGGTGAGGACTTTTTTGCGCTGTGCTTTATGGCTATGTTAGACTTTGGTGATGTTAGATACGTACTCTAACCTAGTAGCTGATAAGCAACAGAAGGTGCACATAAACGCATGCAGTGGCGTAGGCCTGGGTAGGGTTTTTTCATTGGGAGGTGCACAAAAGGCGCTGTTTCGATTCAAGTTATTTCTGGAACTTACAGTGGGGGAGGTTTGAAAAGTTGATGGAGTTCTTAAGTCTCAAAAATTTGTCGGCCAATATAACTGAAGAGCAAAACAACGTCTTTTCGCACTTCAAGCTCACAATGTTGAGCAATTTCGGGCTATTTTGTAGTGTCGATTTCTTCATAAACTCTTTCGACAGGATTCTCCAATTCTCAATGGGGGGTTCAAGTCCCCCCGTTACTATTGCAAGCGCCGTTTTTTGTTTTTTACGCACAGTTGTGTAATTGCTGGCAACCTGGTGCGGTAGTTTTGACTTGGCTTCTCTCTCTTGGGCAATGTGCTCGATCACTTTGCATTTTGCGCAGTACAGAGAAGGTAAGTCTCCTACCTTGCAAATCATTATTTCATTAACTCACATTTATCAGAGTATGTCATCTATACTAGTCGTTTAGAGTAGATAATTTCTGCTTTGGTTTTATGCTCATGTTTAGTATTTATTTTTTTTACAGTGATCTTGAAGTATTTTTCTTGGAATCTCTTCCACCCTTGCACGCACTACATTTTTCCGCATCTTGCCTGTACCCGCGTTGTGCTCACGCTCTAGTTTCCCTACTTAAATTTTTGGACTTATTGGCATACTTTTTGCACCTATAGGAATGTATACTTTGTATATATCGAAATCAAATTCAGTTCAGGGGGTTCAGGACAAGAGCACTTGAGACATTGTTTCACAAAATGAATAATGATTTAATGCAATATGATAATAAATGGATATGAGCCGGCGCGATGCGTTTCGTCCTTGCTCAAGGGACTCTTCAGGCGACAAAGGTCAATTTTATTTTATTAGCCAAAACAAAACAAAACAAAAAAAATTAATTGGACTCGGCCCCTCTTACCATTTCTAGGCTATATGTCTTTCAGTGAAATATGGCTACTCCAAAACTTTTTGCCTACAACTTACCGATCACCATTACTCAGTAGGCTTTTAACTCGCTACTTGAAACCTTCAAAATCTACCACTGGTAAATTCTACTAGCCTAACTGTAACTGAAATCCTACACGCTAAGCCTACTTACTGCTAACATTGCAAATTTGGTCTGCACAGCGTTAAATCTGAAATCAATTATAGAAATTAATACCGAATAATAGCTCATTATTGTCAAAAAATACAAAATATCGCAAAACATTACGTACGGAGTTTTACGCCATTGAAAATTTTAATAAGAGACCCCAACGTTATTCGAATTAAAATTTGCTATCCACATAGCACTATCTCAGAGTGCTCAAACTAAAAAAGTGAGTGAATTCAAATTTTGAGAAAGGCTAAGACAAGGATTTGTCTTAGATTACTTTGTATATATATATATATTTTTATTCACTTTGGGAACATCGCTCCGGCAGATTTTGTCCATTTTTGTTTTCTTAAATTCGCTGTGGTGGCGTTTGGCTCGTTTGTCCCCACTTTACGTGATGGTCGTGGGAGTATTTTATTCTCTTAGTTTTGTGTTGTACATTTTTGCTTGCCCCTTTGAAAGCGTTTTTTTAATAAAGGTTACTTACGGTATTTGCCATAGTCAGTTGTACAGTAAGCACATTCTAGATACTAGATCTTTTCTTTTTGCTTTACCGCTGTAGCTGCTGCTACGCGACTGAGCGTGAAAAACAAAAATAGATCTTCTATCACTGATGATCATCCGTAGCAGCGCATATGCTTGGCTACTACATTGTTCGAAGCCGACATAGATTTTTTGGTGTCAAAAGTCAAGTGGCGCACTAAACTGATTTTAATTGATATTATCGAAATAGACTTGCAATTAGTCGGTGTTTAACTTGGTAAAAATGCACATGGCCCGCAATAACTTTTCTCGCATAAAAATGGCCCGTAGCATTTACAAGGTTGAGCAGGCCTGCTTGAATAAACAATCATTGTGTTTTTATTGCTGTTGTGTTATTTTGTGTAAACTGCTTTTACGGATCTCTGGTGTTTATGGTTTTCCGCTAGCGGCTCTTTCTTTGAACAACTTTGCCCACCCCTGGTATGAACCAAACCATCAATAAAAAATAAAACTTGGAGCTTTTTGAGCAATGTGATTAATTTTTTTGAAATCTTTGTACTGACCGAACTTGCAATTAAAAGCGAGTCATCGCTTACGTGGCAAATTTAGGCATTCAATCTTCTCTTCATTCAAATGATATTTTAAATCGTAGTCGATTTTGCAGTACTTTCTAATCTTATAAAAATAGGTTGAAGGCTTACAGTATTGCTTTGTTCATTCATACTAATGAACGTCTTTTGTTACAGCATGTCTTTGTCACAGATACTCATTATAATAACAAACAGCTAAACCAAAGTCATTTTAATGATTTATTTACTAACTGAAAAAAATGAAATACAAAAATCAAGCGATATCACGGTTTCAAGTCACCTGGCGTAAAAACAATAAAGATAGATAATCAATCGCATTTAATAGGTCAACAGTTCATCTACTAATGGAAAATAAAAAAATTCGTTGGAAAAAACAGCACATTAATCAATAGGCGTCACTATCATTTGTAGACATTTAAAAGGGCATTCAACCCGAATTTTGAAAAATTGCGAAAAAATCTTAAAAATTATGTTTACCAACATGACCCCATTGCGATTCTTGCAACTCATCCGGTTAAGAAAGTCTAAGAAAAAAAATTTTATGTTTTCCCCTTAGAATCCAAATTTCGGCCATCTTGTTTCAAGTAGATTCAGCAATAAATCAATTTCTAACTTCTATTTCCGAGTCTTGCTAAGTACTGGGCTTCTTGGAACTAGGTGAGTGCTGAAGGTATAGGTAAATAAATTAGTGGAACATCTACTGCTTGAATTTAGGGAGGTTAGATGGTTTCCTAGTCTGCCCAAGGTCCGCAAAGTGCTAGCTAAGTAGTCGGAATAAGATAATGCTTTAGTGCTGTAGGCGTAGTAACCTATAGCCTATTGCAGATTGTGACAATTGCTTCCTATAGATAGCCTATCCGAAAAACTTATTGCCTGTTGAAGGCTAAAGCATCGTAGCTGACAAGCTATTGGACTAAGATTTCAGTTTTTAGTGAGCCAGTAAGTTTTATGCGATTATTGCGCAATTGGTTTAGGCCTAAAGATCAGATAAGGCCAATTAGTTTTTCACGTAAATATGAAATCGCAAACTTCAGTGCAAAGCATTTTTTGTATAGGTTTGTTACGGTTATCAGCAGGTACCTACAAAGCCACTTCCTCCACAGCTGCTAATCTAGTCAGTCATTTGGAACGATTTTGACCTACGTCGTTTCAGTTAGGTTATGTTCGGAAAGTGTTTCTCCTTAGCCTAAGGAGAAAAATAATTCCGAATATCACGATTTCTTGGCCGAAGAGAATCAAAATTGGTGCGAAAAAATTCTAAAAAATTGCCAAAATTATTTCAATATGGTTTCGCAAAAAATTTTTTTGAACAAAAACGTCCTAAATGCCCTTTTAACAGAAAGGACGAGCTATGAGCATATAATTGCTTGTTTAAACTAGGTCTATTTTTCTTTATTAATAAAGCTTCATGAATCGCGCCTGAAAATCTGATTTACATTGTTTCATTATTATTTGGCTGAATAAAATTTTCACTTTACCGAAGTTAGATAGTCATTAGCCGTAGAAGAAAATATACTATTTTAAATAAGAACTCGCAATTGTGAGAATGCCTAAGAACAATGGCGGCTCGCATATAGGAGCTGCAGAGCTGCAGCACCCCCAAAAAATCGGAGCATGCCCTGCATTCAAGTTAAACATTTTTTCTTATTTTTTATTATTTTTTTTTCAATTTAATGTTTGAAATTCAATAAAATGATTGAAAAAAAAAATTAAAAAATAATTGGCAACATAGCGTTGGTTCTGTACACTAGAGATGGCGCGGATAACAAAAAATGCATCCGCATGCTGCGCTGCATCCGCAAACCTTGTCCGCATGCTGCACCGCACCGCATCCAAACACAACTAAGCTCACGCTGCACCGCGCCGCACTGCAAGTTAACTTTCCTTTAAATTTCTACTAACATCACAAAAAAATTAGCTTTCTAGCTTACGACATATAAAAAAATTGACTTTAGGGGTATTATTTTGGAGAGTTTTCAAAAGGGTTGTTCTCTCAAACCATGTCAAAATATTCGTTTTTTAAAACATCTGCCAATATAAAAAAATTAATGCCCTAGCTTAAGCCGTTCAAATACTAATTTCTGGGGAGTCCATTTGGGGGCCCCTGGGGAGGGGTGGTACCTCCATACTATGTCAAACTATTTGTTGCTTAAATATCTACCAATATAAATAAAAAACTATAACCTTAGCTTGAGCAATGAAAAAATTAGCTTTTTAGGGCCCCATTTTGGGGGGGTTCTGGGGAGAAGCCTCAAAAAATTTCAGGAGACAAAATTGCATTTGCAGCTCAACAAATTTACACAAAAATTAGATATGGATGTTGTGTGGTTTAGGAGAAGAAGAGTGCACAAAATTTAGAAAGCAAAAAAGGAAAAAAGAAAAAAAACTCAATGCCGCTAAAAGTGTAGGTAGGGATGAAAGGGTATCTTTTGTCATATAATTATGTGAAATATTTTTTGCCATACTTAAGCCGTTTTTGAATAAGACCGCTTTTTACACCAAACGTTTGAAGTAGTTTTCGCGTCCTAAACCTGAACTTACGGGACTCATTGCCTTGAAATTTGGCACACACAAAACTTATGAATCTCAAACTGCTGTCAAAATTTCATGTAGCTAGACCAAACCATTATCGAGTTATAAGTAAAAGTCTGAAACTTCGCACTCGTTAACTTTGAAAATGGCTAAGTAAAAACTGAAAAACATGTGACGTGAGATCAGTCGTTTCAATTATAGGCCTTCAGGTTTAATCTGCCTTATGTTTGTTTTTTAGCAGTTTTTCTGCACCATGTTTTGGCAATCAAAAACAATCTACCAGTCTACCTGATTATTCCATGCAACTACTGTACTAATCCTTAACCAGTAGCTCAAATAATGAAATATAAGGTATCATGTGCTCTGCATGCTGTCACAAGCTACTACACTTGTATGAAACTACCCTATGTATCAATATAAGGTGTTTTGTGTGTTGGATTGTGGAATAATATATTACATGTGTGTTGGATTGTGGAATAAATTTTGCTACTACGTAGGCTATTTTGTCATTGGAAATTTGTGTAGCCTATTCTTCATACTCTAGGCCTACTACATACAGACATAGGTCTACCAGATCTGAGATAGGCTACAGACATAGAACCGAAAGCCTAATTCTTGATGCCATGACCTGTTGACGAAAAGAGTACACTGAACTAACTCTGTCACTCTGAAATGCAAGTGCATGAGTAGTAGAAACTGTTATCTAGCCTTGGGTTTGTACCAATACCATAGGCTTACTGCATACAGGGAGGGTGTGTCGCTAGGCTTTGTTGTGTGCCTCTACTCTGATGATTGTTTCCCACAAATCTGTTTCTTCTACATTTGTTTACCTTTGTTTCATCTTCTCACCAACAGGGGTGTCGAAACCCGGAGGGGGGGATGGGGATATATATCCCCCCAATAATTTGATTGTATCTCCCCCAATAATTTGAGTATAGTCTGCATCTGCATCCCCCCAATAATTTGACTTTGGTGTGCATTTGAGCGCAGATCTCCACTACAATTTGAAGAACAAAGTTTTCCTTCTTTTGGTGAAGACCTTATTTTTTGGTCTTCACTTAATTTGCTCACCTGAAGAAAATCGTGGTCGAGGTTCATCTCCCCCAAAGTTGAAAATAGCGCAAAATTGGGGTAAAATTGCAAGTTATTCTCCCCAATGCTCAAAAAAGATGGGCACCCCTGCTCACCCAACGTCCTAAACCTTTCCTAGTCTAGCCTACCAAAACCAAAATCTTTTGGTTGGTGTCAAAAAAACACCTTCAGCTGATCAAAACTGTTTCTTGTAGCCAAAATAGCCGATTCTAGGATGCTCCGAATTCTGAAAAAATAAACTTGAACCGAAGGCACCTTTTCCTGTTTTACTAGTATGCATTGTCTTCAGTTCATATAATATAGTTACATCCAGACTAACCATTGTTGTTTATAAAGAGAAATTTAGCAACAATAAAAAATGTAAAAAAATTTTTGTACGCGGCGCTGCGCTGATGCTGTGACGTAATGCAGATTTTAGTTGCCACGCTGCGCGGCGCGGTGCACCAACAACAGCGCGCGGCCGCGTACGCTGCACTGTTGCCATCTCTACTGTGCACCTCCAAATTTTTTCTAGCTTTAATGTTTTTATTATGACGTAAAAAGCTACAGCTCGTTCTGGATATGGCAATTTGGCTGGTGGATTGAGCTGCAAATTTTGCAGCTCAATGCTGAAGAGTTAAGTTACAGATAGGGTATTTTTGGTCTTGTTAGGCTTCGTAAACTTTGGTGAGCAATGCTTCTTCAAGTTATTATGCGATTAAGTGAAAGATGCTTTGGAAAGAGATGCAGTTTGTCAATTAGGCCTATTTTAGGCTATTAAAATAAGAATTACAAAAACAAGAAAGTCTTTACCAGTTTACAGTAAGTGTAAACAGCTAAGTCAAGTATGTCTTGTGCAACAGGTAGCCTATAGGCTAGTTGTAGTTTTAGTTAAACTTTTTTATATTTTAACATAATTTTAACCTCAGCAAAAATTTAGCCTCAATGCTGTCAGTAACTTAGCATCAGTAATTTTTTACACTGTTTAAGTGTTACAGTAGACCAAGTATTTTATTTTTTGTTTAAAAGTTACGCAAAACACTACCGGTAGTAGATGTAGGTCTAGAGAGCTGATTTGAAATAGGTCAAGGTTTAATGGTGAATTAATCCGTCAAGCCTGAAGCGCTCGGTTCTGTTTGATGTAAGTTGAGGGTTATGTTTTTGGAAATACCAGAACCCACTAGACCTAATCCTGAATCCTGCTCCACTGCTTATGTCTTTTTCAACCAGTAGCCTGTCGGTACTGACTGAGTACCGCTTATACCAATAGGCCAAAGCTATGAACAACAAGCTGAATATCAGTTTGGCAGTTCAGAAGTTGTACTAGGATAGGTTAGAAATTTAAATGATTAAAAATATTTCTAAGCCAGGTTCAAGTAGAGAGAGGAGGAATTTACGTCAGGAAATTCAAAAGGAAGCTACCGTATGATTAGAAATAGCCTAATTGTAATTCAAGCAAAAGCTTCTGTGCATACCAGTACAATTTGTCTTTCAACCTGGCCTACCAAAAAAAAAGAATAAAATGGTTTTATGGTAATTTGCCCTTTGTTCAAACTAACTTCTATGTGCTTTAAGGTTAATTTAAATTCATAAGCCATGTGAAGCGAATGGCCATTGTAAAAAGCTGCAGTTATCAAAATTGGTCTAGGTGATTGCCATAACGTAGTCACTCAACAGGTTATGTGTTTTATTTGGTCATTGCAGATAGCCACCCAAAATGTGAATTTGCTTTTGTGCAATGTGAGAGATGGCCAGTAATATTCATAACCTTGTTATGAAAAATAGTTTCAGCTAAAAGGCTTTGTTAATATTGTTATTAATTTGCTGCTGGTGCCATTACTAACTTTTTATGAAAAAAGACATGTATTGGCCATAGATTGGGTTTGGTTCTATATTGCATAGGGTACGAGTATGTACTAAGCTCTAATTTTTTTGTGTGCAGGTACAGTGCATTTAATCATTAAAAGTCATTAGAATAATTATCATAGTAAGTTCAGATTTGGATTGATTACAGTACAGTGTCTAGTTTTTTACATGGCTCAGACCACTGCAAATTCTGTAGTTAACTTAAAGCGGCTTAATTTTTTATCATTAACGTTAGCTGAAAAATTAGCTATCAAGAAAGCTGGAAGGCATACTCCAGATTTAAATATTTCAAAACCTGGTTCAAGTAGAGGAGGAAGCTATGTCAGGAAATTCAATAAGAATGTTTATGGAGAGCACTATTGGTTGTGTGGCTGTAGCGAGAAAAATGCTCTGTTTTGCTTTCCTTGCCTTTTGTATGGTGGTGAAAGTGTGTGGACCAAAACTGGTGTAAATGATTTAATTCACTTAAGGGCTAAGATTTCAAAACATAAAACTTCCACAAAGCATATCAACAAAGTGATTGATTTATCCTTGCTGAGTGAAGAAACTAACATAGCAGCTCAAATTAACCAAGGATTTCGATTAGCAATTGCAAGGCACAATGAAACAGTGAAAAAAAATCGTGAAGTGTTATCAACAATTTTGGAATGCATAAAATTTTGTGGAAAGCATGAACTTCCATTAAGAGGTCATGATGAAAGTGCAAGTTCCTTAAAGCCTGGAGTATTTAGAAGCTTGGTTGACTTTGTAAGCCAGTTTGATTCTAGTTTAAAACTGCATATAACTTCTGCAACATTATTTAAAGGCACATCAAAAACTGTTCAAGAGGATATTTTAGACTCAATTTTGTATATCTGTCGCCAGAAAATTTCTGAAGAAATTGAGAATGCTGAATTTTTGTCTGTTATGATAGATGACACAACAGACATATTTGATAAATCACAAATGGTCATTGTGTTCCGTTATGAAACAGCCGGAAGACCAGTTGAGAGGTTTTGGGGTTTTTTCAACCCTGAAAGTTTAACAGCAGAGGCTCTATCTAGTATTTTACTGAAGGAATTGGATCTTGTAATTGGCAGGTCAGAAAACAAACTGATCGCTCAAACATATGATGGTGCAGCTGCTTTAAGGGTAATCAACAATGGAGTGCAAGCTAAAGTCAAAGCAATATATCCTACTGCCCACTTTGTGTATTGCTATGCTCATCAACTAAATTTGATTTTGGAAAAAGCTGCTTCTCAAAATAGATATGTTCGGTTGTTTTTCAACTATCTTTCTGGGATTCCAGCTTTTTTCTCTAAATCGCCACAAAGAATGACTTTGCTGGAAGATATTACCTCCAGTCGTCGAATTCCGAGACCATCAGCAACCAGATGAAATTTTAAAAGCAGAACAATTAATGCTGTATATGAAATGAGAGAAGAAATCATTATGTGTTGCGTTCAGTTGGAAGCAAGCACTTCAAAGGAAACAGGAAAAACTGCAACTGGTATCAAACGATTTCTACAGGACCCTATCTTTATATTTTGGCTTGAATTTTTTGCTAAGATAATGCCACATGTTGACATTTTGTATAATCAGATTCAATCGAGAAACATTGATGCTACTAGTGCTGCTAGTTATTTGAATGCTTTTACATCAAAAATTCAACATATCAGGGAAAGTTGTGATTCAAATATTTCTCCTGACAGTGATGCAAGAGTGAAGATTAACAACACTGCAATCACAGCTGCAGCCAAAGAAGTCTGTGATGTCATTTTGTTTCAGTGCACTGAAAGATTTAAGTTTGCTGGTCACTTAGAAGCCAGCAGATTGTTTGCGAAAGAAAAGTTTTCAGATTATGTGGTAAATTTTCCTGTTCCTGCGCTTAATGAAACAGCAGTAAGCTACCCAATGATTGAAAAGAAAAAACTAAAGAGTGAGCTCCAAATTTTATATGCAAGAGAAGATTTATGCACATTTGACACTCTTACAGAATTTCTCCTGAAACTAAATTTATTAAATTTGAATTCAACTTTTGCTGAAACTACAAAATTGCTTAAAATACTTCTCACTACCCCATGACTTCTGCGTAGAGTGAACGTTGCTTTTCCACTTTGAAAAGGATCAAAACCTTCCTTCGCAGCACAATGTCAAATAAGCGACTAAATGCTTTAGCGATGCTTTCGATCGAAAATAAAATGATACAAGAAACCAAAAATTTTAATGACAGAGTGATGGATCATTTTGCTACGTCAAAAAGCAGACGCATGGATTTTATCTTCAAATAAAGTTTTTTTTTAATTGTTAATACTTTTCAGAGTAGGAGAGAACTATAAATCAACCAAGTATGAAACTCTGTTTTCCATTGGAAAGCAATTGCTTCAACCTGCTGACTAAAACAGTTAGTTTATTGCAGAAAATCCACAATACAGAAAATCAACTATTTCAATTTTCAGTGTTGCTCCTAGTGTTTTAAATCAAGTGGTTTTGATTTTTAGTGTTAGATTTTGCAAAGCTATTGCTTCAACTTGCAGAATCAAACAGATGATCCACTACATAAGCATTTGTCTTTTTTGTTTAGATAAGTATTTCAACGTTTGATGTTGCTTCTAGTGCTTTAGATTCAGTATTTTGGGTTTATAGTTTGTTCATTTGCAGAGCGAGTACTTCAACCTAAAGAGTCATATAGCTTGTTTACATGAACACGATTCGGCAAAACAAATCGATCTAAAAATTCAAATTTTGAATCGATGCATTTTGCGTCAAAATCGAATTATCCGATCGAGTTTACATGTATCCCTCACAATCGTGTTTCATCGTTTTAACGAATAAAACGATTGATGATGAATCGTATTTTTGATTGATAGTTTTGGGATTAGTAGGCTACAAGAACTGCAATGCTAGACGGCTGGAGTGTTGAATGCAGTTTGGGTAAAAAAATTGTGAGAGCTTTGTGGTGTTACAGGAATATGTAAATTAGTACTCTAGGTCTAGGCCTAGTACTAGGTAAGTTAGGTAGGCGTACCTGGAGTCTTGAGAATAGACTAGCTAGAGTCAGGTTAGAGCAGTAAGCCTACCGGTACAAGAACTGCAAGGCTAGACGGATGAAGTGTTGAATGCTGGTTTGGATAGAAAAGTTGTAAGAGCTCTGTGGTGTTACAGGAATAGGCTATGTAAATTAGTATCTTAAATCTATACATGAATATTAGTTTTGTAAGGCTTGTACCGGTACTAGGTAAGCTAAATGGCCTACCTGCAGTTCAGTGCTTGATGGCTGTAGCCTAACTCTTTAAACAAGACTTAATGCTTACGGCATCATGACTTTTTAACAATTCGAAACGAACTTCTTTAGGTACGTAACAATGAAGAAAGAAAGAATGAACTACATTTCCAATCACAACACACAACTTTTAGAATTTAGAAAAAATTGTTTTTAAATTTTTGGATAAAGTTTTTATTGCTCGAACTTTGATTCTAAAAAAGGATGAAAGCCAGCAAACGGGCGAGAAGCCAAAATAAACAGGTAAGCTATTTCCAAATTATCAGAGGTGCAGTCCTCGAGGACGTCCTTGGCCTCGAGGACACATTTTGAAGTCCTTGGCCTTGGCCTCGAGGCCCCAAGTCCTCGAAAATTGGCCTGTCCTCGGCTTGAGGACAGCAGTATTTTTTGAATTGTTAAAATTTTGTGGAGCGCTTGAAAAATTTTTTGGAAAACGTTTTTTTGTGGAGATCGCCTGAAAAATTTTTGTAAAGACCTTTTTTTTTTTTTGGAGAGCACTTGTGCTTGTGTCCTCGGTCCTTGGCCTTTGCCTCGAGCATTCCTGTCCTTGGCCTCGATAGTGTCTGTCCTCGGAAAGGCTGTCCTTGGCCTCGGATTTTTTTTGTGTCCTTGGCCTTGGCCTCGAGCCTTGTGTCCTCGACTCCACCTCTGCAAATTATCTCCAAGCTTAAAGTATGCTGAAACTTTCGATTTGGGAAAAAGTGGACTGGCGTTGAAAAAAGTATTTGCGGTTCACCAAAACGGTTATCATCAGAGGTGGGCACGAATAATATTTTGCCAAAAGCGCAGCAATTATTTTTGAATGACTAAAAGCGTAGCGCAGACGCGCAGTTTGAGTTTTCTATGGTCTGAAGTACAGCGTAACTTCCGCAATTATGGAACAAGATTTTTTTTAGTTATTGTGTCAAAGCGCAAGCTAACTTATACAATTAAATTTACAATTAAATTAATCTTTAGTCCGCGATGGAATTTCCGCAATGTCTCAAAATAAAAAATTAAGCGCTACGCAACTTTGGGATTTGCTCCTTGCCCTCCTCTGGTTATTACAAGTGTTGCCGATTTATGTTGAGCGTTGGGGGGGATAATTTCCAATTTTGCCCTATTTTCAGCATTTGGGGGGATGAAGCTCGACCACTATTTTTTCACCTAAGCAAATCAAGTGAAGACCAAACAAAAAAAGGTCTTCACCGAAAATTAAAGAGTTTTTGTCCCCAAAATCCAAAATAAAGTGAAGACCAAACAAAACGTCCAAAGATCATCTAGCGCTAAGATGCGGACCATAGTGAAATTATCGGGGGGATGTAGATGCAAACCATTGTCAAATTATTGGGTGGGATGCAATCAAATTATTGGGGGATATATCCTCCACGGGTTTCGGCACCCCTGGTTGTTCCAAGTGGTTGATTTTATAGTGCTGTACCTGCATGGTATACAATATATTGTTTTGGATAACATGCATTATGCCAAAGTGTCATATACCCTCTTTGTAAGCTGTATATAAAGGCTCAAGAGTCAAAACAGATCTCAGAATTTGAAACAAAAACCCCACAGGCAGACAGGTATACCCTTTTTTTACAAAAACAATTTTAAGAACACAAGGGTCATTTCTTCTCATAATTTCAGCATTAAACAATAATTTAAAAACAAGGGCAAGTACTGCAACGCATTTGTTAGTAACTAGTAGAGTTTCTTTTGTCTTTTCCGTATTGCCAAAGTTGATTTGCCAAACAGTAGCCGTAACTTAGAAGAAAAGTCAGCTGTTTACCTGGCAAAAAAACTGTCATTTTACTCTTCTCCAAAGTTTCAAACAAACGAGGCTGAAAATTTGTAAAAGTTTGAGAACAGCCAGCCTCAACCCAATATTTACTGGTACAGTACTTAGTACAAAAAAAAAGTGAAATAGCTGTAGCGTATAATCATGCACATACTTTTGTTTTTAGGTTCTTATTCGACGCATTAAGACAATAGCTGCGTCGGCGTTTTGGTTGATCTGCTTAATCTCGGTCTTATTTAATCAAAGTACAATTTTGCACTACAGCTGGGTACAAAGATGCAATAAAACACAGCGCAGCAAGAGAAGACCCCGAAAACAGTGGTGCAAGCCACGAGCATCGGAATGGTGGGATGAAACTGTGGCCAGACACTTCACCGACCAAGATTGGTTGGAAAATTTCAGAGTGCGTATAATGTGTTTTTTATTGCATAGAACGATTAATTTGCACCTACGGTATACGCAACGATGATCGTACTTTCGCAAGCTACAACTTGCGATTGGTAATGGTATAATTTTATTGCAATTACACAATACACAAGCACAGGACACGTGAGCCTTGGCCAAAATATTTTAGGAGAAACTTCAAATTTCAAACTCTACAAATCTTTGATTCGTGTTTGGTAAATAAAGGAATAAAAATTACAATCGAGAAAAGCTGCTTGAGGACAAATCTCGAGGCGTCGCAGGCCATGAAGTCTCGAGATGAAGCTCCTGGTTACTGCTAAACGATTTATGCAATGCTCTATTGAAGTGAAACTCGTTTACATTTCGTTTGCATAAAACTGTTCATATATTCTGCTATATTTCGGTTCCAAAATATCTATTATATCTTGTTTTAAATTTATCTCAATTTTCGGTGTAGAGGCTTGTTATTTTAATGCGAAGTATTAAGCAGAAAAACTGAAAATAATATTTTTGGTAGTGTTTGGTTTGGCCCGATAATGAAACGCAACCTACCGTTTTAGATTTCAATAGCAGATCGGTGCTCCATGCACTACGTTAGCGTTTCTTAAATTGATGACGGAAAATAGCTCATTCTAGACTGAATAAAATTCTAAAGCGTAAGACCACCAAAATAGGTGAATGAGAGTTATGAAATGGTAAAAAAAGCTGGAGCATGGAGAAGAGAAACCTTGTCCCAAAGTATGCTAATATCTCTGGTATGCTTGCTGTTTAAACTTACTCATTAAAGGGGGTGAAGCATTCATGCTGCCAATTCTGGTAGTTAGCAATAGCTAAAATCGAAATATAATTTTGAAATTTTTTGGTTCTCATTTCTTGAGCTGCATTTCCAAAGACATTTAACAAATGCAACGAAATATCCTTCTAAAAAGTTTGTGGAAACCCTGAATTGGCTCTTTCAGTTCGAATTTCCAGAAAAATGAGAGGTTTTTCCGAATTGCAATTGGTCACATGATGTGACTGCAAGGAATAACATGATTCGGTCTCTCTTCTTCCAGGAACTTCAGGCTGAGAAAACATATTAAAGGATTCCAAAAACTTTTTATAGGAATGTCTCATTGTAATTATTAAATATCTTTTGGACTGCAGCCCCCAAATGAGAACAAAAAAGTTGATTTCGATTTTAGCTATTGTAGAGTACCGAGTTTGGCTGGATGCTTCACTCCCTTTAATGTTCAGCATCCTACAGTTTGGACACAATGTCGTCGACCTGTAATTGTGTTTATGGCGTTACACAAATTCTGTGGTGTTAGTCAATCTACTGCGCTACATACGCGCACTTTCAATTAATTGCTTTTAGGTCACCAAAAGTACGTTTGAATATATCGTGACGTTGGTGGAGCCCTACATGAGGCCTAGTCCCAAACGGATACGCCCATCTCTTTCAGCCACAAAGAAGGTTGCGATAGCTCTGTACAAACTAGCTAGTTGTGCAGAATATCGAGTGGTAGGCAACGCGTTTGGAGTAGCAAAATGTACCGTACACAAATGCGTGTATCAATTTTGCAGGTAATGACGTAAGATACGCTTTGTTGTAGTTGTTTTAATTTTTACGTTTTTTAAATTAGTTGGCCAAAATGCTGTTCACAATATACAAAAACTTTTTATACAAAGCTGCAGACTCGAAATTGATCTCGAACTCGGTTTTTTTGCTGAACTCGAAACACTTTTTTTCTAAACTCGAACTTAAATAACCTTGTTCGAGTTCATTAAAAAGAAGATTACCGACTAAAAATTTGTTGGAAAGAAATATTGATTTGTGACCATGCCGTGCAAATTAAGATAGTCGAGAAAAAGCAGACTTAGTATTTTTGTCGACCTGAACTCGAAAAACTTGATGTTTTTGCCGAACTTGAACTTGCTGAAATTGGCTGAACTGGAATAAAAATTGATCGAATTTGCTGCCCTGCTCTTAAGCTCTAATCCTAATGCTTACTTTGCTAAATTGAGCTTTCTTATAATTATTTGGCGTAAATGTACATTTCTTTACCAACCATTTCGTTCTGCTATTTGCTTATATTTTTCAGAATCGTTTCTAGCCGATTGGCACACACTCTTGTTCAGATGCCATCGGAATCGGAGGCTTTGGCAATAAGCTTGAGAATAGAAGAAAAATTCAAATTTCCTCATGCATATGGCGCTATAGATGGCACCCACATACCGATATTGCCACCTTCGGTTGGCTATCGGGATTTTACAAACCGAAAGGGCTGGCCATCTATAGTCCTTCAAGCGGTGGTGGATGACAAATTACGGTAAGCATCACAAGCTTATGGTTATACCGTTCTACTTAGATTACGTCGTTGCCAGGGAAACGCGAATATGCAATCCCTTCATTATCCCATTTTTTAAAAGATCCATTTTTTTCGCTTTCAACCTACAGCATCATTTGTGTTGCTTCCGACGTAGTACATTCTGCTGTACGCATTCAAAATTTCGCTATGCCTTGCTTGGTTAATGGTTATTTTCACATACCCTGGTTTTTGGTCATTTCCAAACTTAACATTTCAGTAGGTCTATAATTATGAGGATAATGATTATTTTAAATGATTATCAGGATATGTTTCTGGCCAGTTCTTGCTCTTTGCTTGCCACTATACAGTTTACTGCTCCAGCATCGAGTTTGAAAAACTTTTTTTAGTTTCAGATTGTAGAATTTTGTTTATTTTGTCGTTCGCTGGATACGAACCCTTGGCCTTTTGTTCACATTTTTTTTCTCGCTTGGCTTGTTTTAGTTACAGCTGCTAAAGGCAACTAATCAAACAGCCTTTTGCAGCTGCAGTTTGGCACGTAATCTTTCCTGCTTTTTGGAATTCTTTTCTAGCACATTCAGTTTGTCAATTTTGCGTTGCAAGAAGGATCATTTAATTTTTCATAGTAAGCAGAGAACCTCGGTTAAATTTGTATTGATTTTTTTATTTTTGGATATGCAGTTTGACTTAAAATTTTAATTGCAATATGACTAATTGTGATACTACTAAATAAAACAGGATGACTGTTTTCTCAATTAAGTGTACCGAGGAGTATAGTCTTTTAGAAAGCATATCAAGACTTGGGCACTCCTCCGGGCTCTTGTGGTTTTCGACCATTTTCATCGGTCGTATGCGCATAGCAATACACTTTTGTAGCTCAGCCTAAACGGACTCAATGTTGTTTTAGATTCAGAGGCATATCATGCGGCATGCCGGGTTCTGCGCATGATGCCTCCGTGCTCCGTAATTCCACCCTATTCGAGCGCGCATCACAAAATCGAATACCTAAAGCAAGTATTGTTCTTAACAAGTCTGCGAACACAGATGATTTTTTTTTCGAGTTCAAGTTTAACCTTTATCCTAGCAAGTGCGATTTGTTTAATTTTTCGAGTTCAAGTTTGGCAAAAAATATCTATTTTTTCAACTTCGAGTTAAGAATTACAAAAATACTAAGTCTACTTGATTTCGACTTAGTTTCTCTTTTTTTGCGTACAAACATTTTTTAATATTTCAATTTATTTTTAATGAACTCGAACTAGATCAGTTTTATTTGAGATCAGAAAAATTATTTTTTCCAGTTTGCGGCCCTGGTATTCTTTTTGCCGTAAACGAATTAAAAGAGTTTTATGCAACAGTATAGTAATCTTACTTGGTTATAATATTTATCAGCACATCGTCTCGCAGAAATCCCATACGTGGTAGTATTCACATCTCACTGGGGTTGCTGTGAGCTTAGTCTGCTTTAAGATCAAAAATTTTGCTACATTCAAGTGCACTGTTAAATAACACATATTATCTTTTGTCAGATAACACGAAATTTTGGTGGCCGAGAAGTACCACTCATGATACTGGGTGATCCAGCATATCCTTTATTGCCTTGGTTAATGAAAGGATATGTCGGGTCACTCACTCAAGAGCAAGAGTCTTTTAATGTGTACCTTTCGTCTGCTCGGATGGTGGTGGAACGGGCGTTCGGGAGGTTGAAAAGCAGGTAGGCAATCTACGCCGAGCTGAAGGCGTTATCTTTTTTATGGGAACAACTCATTTTCCGGAAAAAACATTGCCCAATCTATTTAAGTTGGAGAATTGTTTTTTTTTTTTTGTCTTGATTAATACTTCAGCTCTACAATCTGCATTTCTGAGCCAAAGATCGGAGCTTTTGGCCATTGCCTCCACTTGGAAACTGCCGTTGCATTACGTTTCAAATTTCATGAAAAAATTAGGCTCATTATTATAAACTGTGTAACCTATCTTTATTTTAGGTGGTGTTGTGTGTTGAAACGGTGCGACTTGCACTACCAATTCATGCCCAAGGTCGTAGTCACATGTTGTGTGCTTCACAACATTTGTGAGTCACGGAACGAAGTGTGTCTACGATCTTGGCAAGAAGAAGTACGTGGACTGCGAAATGACTAGCCACAGAGCCAACCATCGCAAGCGCAACCAGACGACGATGCTAAGCTGAACCGAAATAATATCTCTGCATTTCTTCACAGCATTTTCCCATTGCGTCACACAACTTTTTAGATTGGACGTTAAACACGAATTTCAAACTGTGTAATACTTCGGAGAAACTCAGAGCTTTTATTTTAAATACACATACACACTGTGTATGTTTATTTATTTATTTTTTGGTGTTCGATTTTACTTTTACGGGAAACTTGGGCATTTTTACCTTTACGGGAAACTTGGGAATTCCTACCCTTCTTTTTGCTCCAAGATTTTTCAAGTATTATTACCATTCATTTGGGCAATAACTTAAACAAAATGAAAACGAGTTGGTTTTACAAATTCATACCACAGCATAAAAACCAGCCATGTAAATTCTGTCCGCATAAAATCGGGAAAACACTGGTGTCTGCTTTTGATAAGCTTAATTATTGTTGGGAATGTGACTATCGACAACTTTTGGTATGTCACTGCTATGAAGGAGCTAGATCGACATCTACAGAATTAATTTGTCATCTCTTTGCACTTTGTACAGTACATTTTGGTATGCGCATAAAACAGTAGGCTATAGCATAAGAATACAGTATTCCTTTATAGGAATGCAGTATCTTAAAAAAAAAAGCAACAAAAAAACGTCAAATTGTCCATAAAAAATCTGAAATTGCATTTGAGTTTAGTTGAAAAGCACCAATGTTTTCACTATTCGGACATCTGGCCCGAAAGATTATCTAGTTGGCCTATTTAGTAACAGTTATGTTGCGAAACCAACTCGTTTTATTTTGTTTTTAACTTATTGCCCCAAAGAGTAGCAATAGGCTAGGTTCCCCATTGTAATGTGGGTCATGGCAACGTTCTTAATGCTTGCGGAAAATCAATCGAAAGACTGCCGATTAAATAACCAAGAGTCGAAACCGATATCTTGACATGTAAACAGGTACGTAGCCAGGAATTTGCATTGGGGGGGCTGTTTTGGAGGCTGGGAATAACCTCAAAAGGTCTTCACTGAAATTGAGACGGTTTTTCAGTCCAAATTTAGGTGATCTCAAAAAAAAGGTCTTCATCCAGGCTGAAACCCAGTTTTTCTGCTCAATATCACATCAGGTTCTCGACCAACTCTCATCGCCAAAACCGCTGGGGGGATATTTTCGTTTTTAGTGCAAAAATCGGCCTGAAAAGTGCTAAAAACCGGGTATTTTTCATAATTTTCAAGCCAATGGGGGGCTCGAGCCTCCCCCCCCCCCCCCCCCCGCCCGCCCCTGGCTACGTTACTGCATGTAAATATTCTAGTCGAAACACATTCTTTTTCAATATTTATTTGCGTTAGTTTTGGTTTTGTATTACGTGTAAATGTCATGGTTCGTTTGTTGCAGTGATCCAGTTGTTTGCAGGTCCCTCTCAACCACATCTGCCATGTTTTAGTGACTGCGGGGTCACTTTGCGTGTTTGTTGCGGTAAAGTTCAATTTACACGAATAGATTGAAATTTTTGACTGGGCTGCGTTTTGCTTGTTTTTTTTGGTGAGAAAACAATAACTTCATTGCCTTTGCTAATTAACATTAGCATTAAGTTTTACTAAATCTTTCGTTTAGCTGTGTTACGCCAAAGCGAGTAACGAGTCTGAGTGGTTCATCTCTACGTCATTGTAGCCGAACGCAACATATTTTTCGAAATGTCGCTGCGGTAGCGAGTCGTTGGCAACATCGTATCCGATTTGACCGCCCTAGATTTTTGAACCAAAGACCTCCCGCTACAAAGTCGACACGTCATCACTCGACCAACTGACCAGTTTGTTAATTGGATGGATCATGTTAAAAAATGATCATACCAAAAAGGTTGGATCATGTTAAAAAAACATTCATTCACCATTACGGGAAAGATAACCAATGAACAAGATATTGCAGTTCAAAGTTAACAATTTCCTCTTGGTTCAGTGTTACCGTTTTACCAGAACAGAAGTTTTCCAAACTTGGGTTAAATTTTCTGTCATTTGCGAGTTATAAACATGAAATCTAAATTGTCTATCTTGGGAACGGAAAGTCGTAGAAAGCTTAAATTTGGTGAAGTTAGTTGTCAGATTAGTCACTTTTTTTTTTGAGAGAAAAACAAGTAAAATATTTTCCTGCTGAATGCCCTTTCAAGTTGTATTACGCCAAAGCCTTTAACGAGTCTGCGTGGCCGAACTCCGCGTCATTGTACCTAAGGGCAACATCTTTCGAAATGTTGCAGCGTTGGCGAGCTGTTGGCAACACCGTATCCGATTTGACCCCCAAGCTTTTTGAACCACAGACCTCCAGCTAAAGTCGAACTCGTCAACGCTCGACCAATTACTGACCACAAGTGACCAGTTGTTAAGTGCATAAATTAGTAATGCCAGCTCCAAATCTTAAACTGAAAAAGTGTTTGTAATTGCGGGAGTGTGAGGTTGTAGCCACGCCACTAATGAGTACTTATTTTCTGCAGAAAAACTCCTTTCATACGCTTAAATATATTCTGAACCACGCTAATAATAAATGGTTGGATCACGTTAAAAAAGAAAAACAAAAACATTCACGATTATGAAAGTGGTGCAATTTTGAAACACCCTAGAGGAAAGTCAGAAGAAAGCAAAAAAAAAAAAAACGGCTCAGTATGAGTACTTTCCCCTAAATTACTCTTCGGGTTTTGGGTTTCGGCCAAAATTTTTTGCAGTTCGCCGAAAAATGTGGAGCAGACTTTCTCTAGCAAGTTTTCTTGCAGTTTCATCTGTTTTTTCCAGGAATTTTTCTTCCCTTTTGTCTTCCTCAAGCTTTCTTTTTTTCCACCTGTCGAAAAGAGAAAACTTGCCAGAAAATTTGAACAAGCTACATGAAAAGCAAGCTCAGTACCACAGCAAGAGCCTTGCACTTTAGACTATGTATCTTATCTCAAAAACTAAAACAATTACCCGTGCTCAAATCTGCACAGCTACTCAAGCCGATTTATTTCGTTTACTCTTGGGTGCCTGAATAAAACGAATATCGATGATAGTGGTTAAGCTCTCACTGTGCCAGGACTGCTAACTTCTACTTCAAACGAACTCGATAAAATTGTTCGAGTTCAGTAAAAAGAAACTTAGATATTAAAAAATTGTCGGAGAGAAATAGGTTTTGTTGCTTAACAGCCAAGCCGTGTAAATTGCGATTGCGTCGTTCTCAACAGCTGCATGCTTACTTGTTTAAGCCGTTGCAACTTAAAAAAAGCAAGTACTTAGTATGCAAAAAGCAAGCGATTACATCGAAAATAGGTGGGCTTAATATTTTTAGCAGTAAGAACTTGAACTCAAAAAAATTGAAACAATTTGAGCTTGCTAAAATAAGCTGAATTCAACTTGAACTCGAATTAAATTCGATCGAGTTCGCAGCCGTGCATTGTGCGTAATATTTCGGTGTGATAGACATCATGTGATTGAAAATATGCATGTTTAATTAATTATTGGACGTTGTCTCAATTTTTTTTCTAAGTCTGTATGTTATCTACAAGTTTCGATCTTAATTTATTCGTTGGAAATTTGATTGGTGGTACAGAACTTGAGAATTGGTTCGATTCAAATGTTCATGTCTTCGAAGATTTTCGTCTGACTTTTGTCAAGAAGAATCGCTATGAATGGAGAGTGCAGAAATAGGAGCGGCTTTTAAAAGGAAAAAGCCGAGCCGTGATTGACTGGAAAAAGACCAAGAATCACGGCTTGGCTTTTTCCTATAAATAGCCGCTCCTTTCCCCGCGCTCTCCATTTTGACGATTCTTCTTGACAAGTGTTAGACAAAAACCTTCGAAGACATGAACATTTTACTCGCTGGGTAAAAGAATTATGGCATAATCAATTTGAAAAAATGTTATTCCTTCCAAGACTGTTATTGCTAGTAGGCTAATATCATTGTTAAACATGATAATATAATAATATCATTGTTAACCGATGCTTAGCTCTACCAAGTGAAATAGCGATAAAACAAAATGCAGCACAAGAAAGATTTGACAAAATAAGCTATTTTATTTTACCTTTAAAGAAAATTTCGATGCCGCATTTTTCCTTCACAGCCTTTGCAAACATTGCTTGATCTTCCATGGCTATGTAAAAGTTGAAAAACGTAAGTTTAACTTTCATTCGTATATACTTTTCAATGAATGCATTAGAAAGGCCTAGTTTGTTATTAAGCATTTCAAAAGCAGTTGCAACTGTAATTACATCTTCAGTCACCAGGTTCCATTGGTCAAGGGAAAGCGAAGAAACATTTTGGTTTTCGTGTCAAGCCAACACCAGCCAAACTGCCAATCACACACAGTGGAGACTGCTTCTGCCTGTGCCGTGCCAAATCCATGATCCTGCTCCAACTACAACTGTTCTTGAGCACTTTTAAACAACACTAAAAGCACGAAGCACTTAAAAAATATTACATATATATGAGTATTGTCTGGTCATATTACCTGAGTCATCACTACTTTCTTCTGAAATCTTGCTCTGAAATCCATGTTCATCAAGGAATGACACTGCTGGCCTGCCACCCAAAGTTTGGGCCAATTCATGAAAATATGGAGCTTTAGGAAGACCAGCAGCACCATTCTTTTGAAGTAGTCTTTTTCGCTTTACAAAAACAGACTTCAAGCTCTTATACTTCGCTCGACATTGGATCCATCTACAAAGTAAAGTACATAGAAGTTAACCTTGCTATTTACATCCCATGATATTACATGGAAGCAGGAAGCTACTCGTATTCTGTACACTTTTCAGTACTGTGTAATGCAATGATCAGATGGTTCTAATAATTCTGGTCACGTGATTAGGCGTACTGGAACTCCCAAGTCTACCAAGGCATACAACATCTTGTAATCTTTTATATAAGGGCACAACAATGCCATGTCAAAATGAGTTGAACAAAATACGATACGCTCCGCTCCGTGTGATGTCAATGTACTATTTGATTTTTGAACTTGAAGTTGGTTACACATCAATTAGGTGAAAGTACCGTACCGTTATCATGGTCCTTTTTCAAAAATGTACCAAATATCGTCAACGCGGTAAATTTTAAACAGACCGTGCCCACTAGGGTGCTTATCTTGCCTCAAAATTTTTATTTTACGTTTTACCTGTGTTCAAAAGGTGCAATTTGTATAAAAAATCTTTTCTGTGAAATATTTTTGAAAATAATCAATTTCTAGGGAGTCCTATGGCAAAATTTCATGAACCATTGTGAAAATAAACAAAAACGTTTATAACTTCTTCATTGTTCATGTTAGAAACTTCATTTTGGGCTCTATACCCATTAATTCAAACCTGAGGATGGTTTTGGAGTAGATTAAATTGTGATCAAATTTAAGCTTACTTTCACAATAGAGCACCAAAATTACTGCAATGAGGCAATTTTTCATATCACACAATATAGTACTTCACAGTAATATGTTACCAAATCAACTTTTAGGTAAAATTTTCAGTGTGAGGTGACAACAGTGTTCCCACAAGGCCGATTTTTTTCAGCCAATTAGCAGTTTGTTGGAGCAAGTGCAAAAGTGCAAATAATTTTTGGCAATATGGTAAACATAGCTTTAGAAAACTCAACAAATTTGCGGAAATATGACATTTGCTATATTTTAATACTCGATTGGTAGGAAAATTAGGTCACATAAATGTCTTTTTAGAGCTTTGGGCACAATTGTTTCAAGAAAATTTGGGCACTGACTGATTAGCCATAAAGTTAGAGGGAACACTGCATGACAATAGTCATATTAGAAAGTTCTATTGCTTTCTTATAATGCAACTTTATTGACTGTGTATCTAGTTATCAATTTTTAGGTAAAATTTTCAGTATGAAATGACAATGGTGATATTAGAAAGTTTTATTCTTTCTCTCATTATACTCGCTGTAATATGCCGAAGTGTGTATCAAATTTGCGGGGCCTATCTCTGCGCTATTGCACCTAGACAACATAGCTCCATCCGAAGAAACGTCGCAGTGGTGGCGAGCCGTTGGCAACACTGTGTCCGATTTGACCGGCCCAAGATTTGAATTTCTGACCACCCGCTCCTGAAACGAACGCATTACCACTCGACCAACTGGCCAGAAGAAAGTTTTACAGCTTTCTTATAATGCAACTTTATTAACTGTGTATCTAGTTATAGTACTTTGGCTACATGATTGTGTGGTAGCCTCTTCATATTCTTTGTTCGTTATTCAAAGCATAACACCAAGTTAAAGAAAAAGATCACTGCAGGCTATGTAGCAGATTATTGGTAAACTTTTGTACAAACACTTCAATTTTGAGTTAGCGAACCTAGTACAAGCTAAATTGGGTGTCGTCCAGAAATGTTTCTGTACTAAATCAATTCATTTCAGTCTTTTGCCATAGGACTCCCTAGAAATTGATTATTTTCAAAAATATTTCGCAGAAAAGATTTTTTATACAAATTCTACCTTTTGAACACAGGTAAAAAGTAAAATAAAAATTTTGAGGCAAAATAAGCACCCTAGTGCTCACCACTGCTCAAAAGGTACATGACATTTTTGGCATATATTGGATCAGTATATCCACAATTAACTGTTTTCTTAGTGCTGTGCTAAGCTATTTTTGTCATGTATAATTTCTGAAGTTCTGAACAATAGGCCAAAAACATTATGCTGCTACATTTTTTCTTTAAGCTAAACTTTTTGCTGAATCTAGCATTAAGATTTTGGCTTTATTTCACAAAGCTGCGAACAGTTCACAACTGGGCTTTAATGCTTAACCGCAACATTATATTTCTACTAAAAAGGTCAAAATCTTAAATATACTACTGCTACACTCTTTCTTTAGTCTGAAATAAATATTATTATTTTTTTGGAATGGTCTCATAAACTTCGAACTGACTAAACCATCTTAAGCACTATTGCATATTTCACCTCTATCACTTATACCAAATTACACAATAATGAAATGCAGTATTTACGTTCTCTGAAAACCTTGTTCCTTCATCTGATTCTGTACTAATTTATAAAGTTCCGCTGACCGGCTTTTTTTTTTATCCAAAATAGCCACCAAATTCAATTCTGACACAATGGCGATGAGACTTCTAGTCTCATCCTCTCCCCACCACTTTTGACAGCTGCCTCCAACACTTTCAATTTCATCTGAAAAATATACGCATTTGATGGCAGTACAGTATGACTGAAGACTAAACTGTGAAAAAAATGACAATTCTGTTAAAAAGGCTTTATGCGTTACTTCTACAACTGAAAACTTTGCAAATTAGTAAGATGATAAGCTTTTCTATTCTGTTAGTATCTGACAATGCAGCTAAATTCGGTTACTTGATAAATAAATGACAGGTAAGAGGAATCAAACCCTACTGAAATAGTTTATACACATTTCTTCAGCAGCATACACTTAATAAACCTGCAAAGAACTTTTTCTGCAACAAAACAAAGCAATTACCATGTACAATAATCAAACCGTACCTGCAGATTGATTACCCTTATTTATATCTATTTTTTGTAGAATATCCTGGTAAGACAAAGATGAAGCATTAAGCAAAGCATGTGAGGTGTTATCATTTTTCCGAGGATATGGAGGTCACAAGGGTTTTTGATGTCCAAAGATATTTTAAAAATTCATCCAGTATACAGTATATGTAATTGTAAAATTTCATTTCATCAATAACAGTAAAACGATGCATTGAAATCATACAGTTATCAAATAAACATAAAAAATAGAATTAGTCAATTACAAATGGATCAATAACTGACTCATCATATCAATAGCTAAAGTAAGCAATTCTGTCCAGTTTTTATCATAATGTAAGCAATTCTATCTAGTTTTCTTTACAGCTATAGGCTACTCTCACTGTTGCACAGTCTGCATTACACAGTGACAATAAATCACTACACCATCTTCAAAGCACACCATTAAGACCCTATGGTATAAGTAGCAATATCAGCTATTAATTTCTACATGGGGTATTATATTTGACCAACATATTTTACACAAGGTGCAAAAATACTGCACCCCCAATTGGTCTCCAAAGCAAAACTTATGCTTCGCCTCTTTAGATGCTTAATTGAATGTTGAACGTTGAGCTAATAATCTACAGGCTTTGCAAAGCTCTAGGACATTAATGATCAAGTCTGTAGGCTACCATGTTATTAAAAAATGTAAATCAAATGCGAAGCATCACCAAACCATGATCGTCGCTCCTCAACAGAAAAGAAGCATTGCCTGATTGCTACGACTAATGTAGTAATATTATTCTCACAATTAGGCTATAGGTATATTAAGTTAATCTCCAGGACTTTGTGATTATATTAATATCCTGAATACGAATGGAAAATGATTATATTTATTGGCTTGAACATAAACGTAAGCCAACTACAGCTTGCTGCAATGACTAGCAACTAATGACTAAACTGTCAAATCATTCAATTGTAATCAGATGTGCAAATAACTGCAAATTTTCCGAAATTATCCAAAATTCTGCTTTAAAAGGAATGACTAGCATCCTACCATTAGAAGAGGAGCACGATCCAGTAAACATTACTTTTTCCAACAAAAGCTTTGTTTTGGAGTTTACAACTTTGACTATTGTAATCCAGTTAACCTGTTAACGCAGCTACAGTATCGTGAGAAAAATTTTTGAGTAAAATAAAAAGAGCGAAAAAAGTTGCAAAGCGCATCTTAGTATAGAACAAATCTGAGTTTGACAAAGTGTTCCCTCTCGACTAAGAAGTTCAACTTAGAGCTCGCCTAGAGCAAGCATTAATTTTGAACCTTGATTTCTGACTCTGACCAAAGCCTGCCAAGCTTTGCATCTTACCGGTAGCACTTGAAACTTTAGATTAACACCAAAGAATGCCTAATTTCATCAGCTTCAAAACTAGGATACAGTACTTTAGAGTGATTTAGTAGGATTTTTGTTTAATTAGGCTGCTTCTGATCATTTGGTCATGGAAGTAACTTAGTAAGCCTAGGCCTATGCTCCACACTAAGCTACTGCAGACTGTACAGTAGTGTTAGGCAACCGGTTGCCTACTGTTTTAGTAGGGTATAGCCTAAAAGGTGCTCCTTTGCCTAGTTCTCTATTTTTAAACAAGTTTCCGTCTTGTTAACAAAGCAATTAATTAGGCTAGCTCCTAGGCTAACATTCCTACCCAGCTAACACAAAAAGGGTGTTTACATGCAACCGATTATTTTAGCGTATTTTCCCAGAATACAACGATGTGAAAAAATAATCCAGCTCCTTGAGCGGATCGTTTTTTTCACCAATATGCATCGATTTGAGAAAAACCAAATCGATGCGGAGTGTTTCCATGAACACGACGTGAAAAAATAATACGTACATCAAAAAATAATACGATGAATCGTCTCCATGTAAACGCGCTAATAGAGATAGTCCATTGTAGAAGTATGATGTTGCTCCTAATGGTTTAGATGCTGTATTTTTGGTTTAAAGTTTGTTTATTTGCAGAGTAAGTGCTTCAACCTTGAGAATCATACAGATAGTCCATTGTAAAAGGATTAATCTTCACGTACCAGTACCTCAGTTGATAGTGTTCCTTTTATTTTACAAGTATTATCTGTCTATGTTTAATTGTACTTGAATAGAGCAGGAATGTATTTTCCATGCATGCAAGGCATGCATTGCATGCCTAGTCATTTACCCAAAAAAGATGATAATAATGTGAACAAGGACATGTATATAAAAGCTTAAAATACAATCAAGCTCACTTGCCACAGTTACATGCATCAACTTTCAAGTTAAAGTAGCAGTAAATAGTCTCAATTTATTGGTTTCACTCATAGCCTGCTTTTAGCATATCTCTAAATTATAACAAATAATGGCAACGCACATTCAATTTTTAAAATGCATTTAACGGCTTAAAAGATTTTTATTTTTCGATGAGATTATGAACAAAATTTAATAGGTTTAGAAACTCTGATTGGCACATTGTTTGCTGCAAAAATTCTTCTATACGTCTACTTTCTTGTTTTGAAGAAATGTAGGCTCTATTTTCATTTAAGATTTGTCATAGTAAATTAGCTTAAAACAGGCACAATCTATGCACCAAAGCATGCATACTTGCATTGGACTAACCTTGAGCCTACCAGCCGGCTTAATATTGCATAGCATTGCTGGCTGTTGCATTACGCTATTATAAATGGTTTGAGATGTTTCTGTTTTTTTACCTGCTTTTTCTTTATTCAGAATTTCAGAGATAAGTTGTATACATGTATTTTGCTTCTGTTAGTCGATTAGCTACGTATTATGCAATGTAAGCATGCTTGAATGTAAAAAAAAATTACAGAAACATGCTTAAATTTTCAATCTTAGGTTGACAATGATAAACTCTCGTAAGTTATGAAGAAATGAGGTGAATCCAATCTTTGCCTTTAACGCAGACAACACAGAAAAAAAAAGATGGTTATTACTGCTGAGGTATTGCAAACAAAAACTTTGCAAATGAAAAAGCTTTTATTGAAGAACCGAAACTTGAATGTACACTGCGTACAAGTTCAAATGAAAAAGCTTTCATTGAAGAACTTGAATATACACTGTCTACAAGTGTACAATAGAAAAATCATAAATAAATGTTTAAAGATTACTAAGCAATGAAAGATCTTATTCCTTAAAAAGATGCTGTTACGATTGTCAAATGTTGTGTTTTAATGTGTTAGTAACAAAATGCGGATAGACTTTTTGGTAATTTTGAACTGTGTGCACCTTCAAATGGTCAACCTATTTTGCTTTGTATATGATGCTATCAAAAATGATTAAAATCTTTAGAATAGAATGAAGAAATTTTTGCACGTAGCGCTATTTAAAGCATGCCAATTTATCTCTTTTTTTCTCACAGGGTTGACATAATTTTGTCTGATTTGTATGATAGCTAGTATGGCATGCATTGGGGTGCCATCTCTTGAACACTTTCTTTCCTTTTTTGAAATAAAATTTTTGATAACTTGAAGTAATTTATTCCACAACTGTGTTTCAGGGTCGTAACATAAACATGATGTGATAGTTCTTCCTCACAGCTCATGCCATCAGAATATTCAAACTAGAATAAGTGAATTTATTTTGTCTTTTTTCATGTGGTTTGCTTAATTTGCTCTGACTTGTATGATAGCTAGTATGGCATGCATCGGGGTGCCAACTCTTACCCAATTGTGTATGGTTTATTTCTATTGTAGTGTAGATGCAATACCTGATGTATTGCAAGTTGTTCAATGTTGCATACTGCAGTTTTGATATTGCCTTGGTTGCCACACCAGCATTTTTGTATAAATTAATCCTGCTCTGCATGTTACTATTTCGTATTGGTTTTGTTTATTGAACTTGCATCACTGCTGATTTGTAACTAGTATGAGTAACTATCCCGATGAACGCTACGCGTCCATTATTTTTGTCATTACCGATGCTATACTTTTGTTTACAGATTTTCGTCACACTCATTTTGCATTGTGTGTTTGTGATGATTATGCCATGATACTGTTATCTAAAGAATGTGGCATTTATCTCCGTTTTTTTTGTTTTTTTTTTTTTCATGTAAACTTTTTTATCTAATCCATTGAGTTAAAGTTTCTTGCAATCTGTTGCAACTATCAACTTTAACTGTGTTGTTTTATGTGTTCGAACTCAACAATGAAGAACTTGCTAATTTTCGTCTGTAGCTGTGACTAAACCAACATTTAAGCTCGGTGTATACTGGGCAAAAATTTGAGCGTATTGTTAGTTTCTTTTAACCATCTGGCAGCTTGTAGGCTAGTAAGAGCAGTGCGGCAGGCGTGCTTAATTTCTGATTAAAATAAGCTAAAAATACGCGCGTATGATCACGATTTTACGCACAGTGTAGACCGCGCTTTAATAATAGAGCTTACTTCCTGGGCAATAGGTAAGTAAAAATTGTGGTTTATAATTGCAAGTGTCACAATGTCGGTGTGGCTTCCATGAGGGGGGTCTGGGGGGCGAAGCCCCCCAGACGTTGGCATGGCAATAGGTTTGCAGCACCACCAAATATTTTTGTCACGAGCCGCCACTGCCTAAGAAAATTATAAAAAAAGATGAGACGAGGTATGCTGTAATAAACTAAAGTTAGCGGCTCAAAAATAGCCCAATTTGTCAAAATATGATCTGTCGGATATTAGTACTGACTAAAAGCAAAAAAGCTCATGGGACAAAGCAAATTGACATTAAAGTATTTTAAAACAACGTACTTACTTTTCAATAAACAACCGCACGGACGGATGAGCTTAAAGTTTTCATTACATATAAATCAAAACGAAATTTCTAGTAGCGAATCAATGAAATATTTGGGTGTGTGGTTTGACGATAAATTGAATTGGTCGGCTCATATTCAAATACTTTCGCTTCAATTGGCAAGATGTTGCCATATGTTATATCATATACGTGACTTCGTGAACGCCCATGCTCTAGTTATGCTTTATTATAGTTCTGTTTATAGCCGATTAACTTATGACATTACTGCTTGGGGCACAGCCGCCTAAAACCAACTTCGTGAGATCGAAGTCAAATTAAACAATATCATACGTACCATGACTTGGAATAAAACATTTTCTCATGTAAGTCAATTGTATAAGAAGCTAGGCTTGCTGAAACTTCAAGATGTTTACAAATTGGAGCTTGCTAAATTTATGCATGAGCTTTTTAAGAACAAGCTACCAAAATTATGTAATTATAACTTCACAGCAATTAACAAAATTCATGATCATGCAACTAGAAAACCAAGCAGATGTAATTACTCTTTACCTCGAGTCTCAATCTGCTGGACAGAATAAAATCGAATTTAGAGGTGCTAAACTATAAAAAGTAACTAGTTAAAATCTAAAAAATAAACCCTTCAATTCTTTTAAAAAGCAGTTTTAAGAAAATTCAAAAGTTACATAGCAGACTTGAAACATAAAGTTTTTTTTTCTCACGGTTGTGAGGTAGCACTTACCTCACATATCTGCTTTCCCATTAGGCTAGTGTTTCATCAGCATCTGAATTCACACATAGCCTATCCTGGCATCCCACCCGAACCTTCAAACCACACACGAGGGCAATTTCTACACTTGCCATCGTACCCTCTTCTCAGATTACTCTGATCTAAGTCTGACAACAAGGTCACCAGAAAGAGGATTCTCGACCAGTATCACACTGGCACTTCACTTAGCTCAACCGCATTGCGCTAGCATCACTAAGCATGGACACCATATATTGCTGATGTGATGTCATATATGGTGTCCATGCTTAGTGAT
This sequence comes from Trididemnum nubilum, assembly GCA_963965965.1. Taxonomy (NCBI): domain Eukaryota; kingdom Metazoa; phylum Chordata; class Ascidiacea; order Aplousobranchia; family Didemnidae; genus Trididemnum; species Trididemnum nubilum. The sequence continues at coordinate 13,618,320 of OZ014469.1, forward strand.
GCTAGCGCAATGCGGTTGAGCTAAGTGAAGTGCCAGTGTGATACTGGTCGAGAATCCTCTTTCTGGTGACCTTGTTGTCAGACTTAGATCAGAGTAATCTGAGAAGAGGGTACGATGGCAAGTGTAGAAATTGCCCTCGTGTGTGGTTTGAAGGTTCGGGTGGGATGCCAGGATAGGCTATGTGTGAATTCAGATGCTGATGAAACACTAGCCTAATGGGAAAGCAGATATGTGAGGTAAGTGCTACCTCACAACCGTGAGAAAAAAAAAGTTTTAAGAAAATTTACTAAGAGGTTACTGACCACACCGATAGGCATTGATTAAACATTGTATGCACTGTAGCCGTGCGCATTTGAATATGTGGGAGCTTCGCTGCAAACAACATTGTCTGTACTATTCCACAGGGCCGTAGCTAGGAATTTTTCTCAGGGGGGGCTCGTCGGGGCTCAATTTTTGTTACTTATATGACGTTAAATATTGCACTTAATCGCGCATTTAGCATGCGTGTCGACTTATTGGCTTTATACAGTTCTCCTCGATGCTACGTGAGACGGTAAGCCCACAGCATCTCTTAGAGATACACAGGGAGCAGCTTAACTTGAAGATCGAGAAGTCATTTCAAAGTCTCCTGTCCGAGATAACGTGGCAAATAAATAAATATGCCAGCTAAGCAACAAAAGTTTTGTAAATAAATTTGTTTCAATTCTTTTTTGCACGCGTAGCCTAACGAGTAAATACTGAATGAGTGAATGGGAGAACATGCCTACACTGATCATTAACCAATCAAAGAGATCATAATGCTTGAATTTAGCAATTATTGGCGTATAAACTCCATTAGCTAACTAACAAAGGGGCCGTTCAAATATTAAGCACGTCTTCAATTGGGGGGGGGTTGCACAAAGCGTTATATCCCATACTAAAAGGTAGGCTATAACGTCAAAATACCGTCATATGGGGGAGAGGGTCAAAAATTGTCTAAAAAAGCTTTATCATGATATTTGTACGGTCTCTTAAGCTAACTGCCACCCCCACCAATATCACGACTTTACGAGTACTCGTATCTACACACTAGTGACACTATACCCTTCAACCACAATGAATAGAAAAGATGGCATCAAACAAGAACAAAATATGGCCACTATGCACCCGGTTAATAAGCAAACAACAGTTTAATCACAATGCTAAGCAATTAATTTGCTAGTTTTGTTACATATCTGGCCTGAGAGTCTTTTGTTTTTCAGTTAGTATGCTTGGTAGACAGGACGGTAAGTATATCTGATCCCAATATTTAACCCTATTCGGACCAGGCAAAATTTTTTGATTAATGGCCCAGGGGGGGATCGATTCGACACAACAAATTCAAACGTTTATAACTCCCGAACTACAAAAGATAAAAAATCCGTTTTTGCTTCTCGAGAAGCACAATTTTCTGACAAAAAGTCCAAACTTTTTGTCCTTATGTTTGCAACCTTGATCTTCGATTAATTTGAACATAAGTCAAGGACTATCAGAAGCGATCGGTTGGCTTTTTATCTGCACAATGTTAATAAGCGTTTGATTGCCGTGATGCGGCATCGTAGCTGGAGTTTTATTCAGTAACTCCGAGATAATTACGGATTAAATTAAAAAATTATTTCTATTGTGCAAAAATATCTAAAAGATTAGTTTGTTGCTGGATTAATTGCAAGCTGAATATTTGTTACTCTTGTAGTTTCTTTTGCTAAACACTACAAAATATGGTATTTTTTGTACAAAAGTTTATAAAAGAACAAGCATCAAACCTCTAATTTTTCTCATTTACATTTTGTGTGTAAATGTATATAACATAGCTGTAACAAACGTCAATAAAATTGGTTGAATTTTGACGTAATTTTTGGTAAGCTGAAGATTCGCAGTCTAATATAACATAGTAAGAGTTTTCACTTAGAAAACTTGTACTATGGGTTTCATTCTCATAATGGTATACCTGGCAATGCTAAAGCTAATCAAAAGTGCAGCATAGCATTCTGTATATAACAACACTGTTATAAAATTTTTTTATAACAACATTTTTATCATTAGTCGAGTTGATAAGCGTCTGCTGCTGATGCAGTAGATTTGGGTTCGATTACCGCTCTGGTCAAACCAAAATTTGAAAAAAGTTTGTATTTACATCCAGCTTCCCGGCTAAATATTAGCAATAAAGTGGGCAGTGTGAAGCTTTCACCGCGTGTGGTAGACAGGTGGGCAAACGACAGCCTTTTCTAAAAAAACGTACGATTTTTTCGCTGTCTGTATACAACTTGGTAAATAAAAATGCAGTTACTTCAAACTTAGGAATAAAACTTTCAAAATGTGTCGCACGGAGTGTAGTAAATGTTGATTTTTTCAAACTATTTTTTGTACGATTTTTCACGGACTTTTGAATTACAAGAAAAAAAAGAAATTGATCTAACTTGGTAGTCGGATTCTTGGTTAATTTTTAGAATAATAGTTTGGATAATTTGGAGTACTGTAATAGGTTTTGGCGTCCGAATAATTTTTTTTTATTGCTTACGTTGTGAAAGATTACGTTGTCTAATATTGGAGAGTAATTTTTTCTCAAAAATTCAAAAATTCTGTAGTTTTTATGACGTTTATATAAGAAAACTTAAATTAAGTTGATCATTGCTCGTCATAAGATTTTCCAAAATCTTATATAGTACCCAAATGGCTTACCTTCTAGTGTATTATCACAAATGATTTCAGAACTAAAAAGCAAAAATAACAATTGTTTCCAACATTGTAATTATAATTAATGGTTGTACTGATCGAAATACCATTCTTTTTATCACTATTTGTATCATTCTACAAAGAATGTCTAATTCTCAAACGTAACGATTTTGTCTTGATAATCTTTCAGATTTTATTTCAGAGATGGCTTATAACAAATTGTTGCAAACTTTGGTTGTTACTGGGATTAGTGCTGAATAAGTTTAGAAAAAACATTAAAAAAGATAGTATAATCCCAAGGCTAGAAATTTATTTGCCAGTTCTCATCTTTGATCAAAATCTTCAATGCTATTCTACTTCTATTGTCCTCACCACTAGCGTATACAGAATTTTCAAAGGGGGGGGGGTGCCAGAAAATTTGAGAATAATGAAGACCAAAAGAAAAATTTCTCCACTCAGAATCAGTCCGTTTTCCTGCCCAAACTTAGGTGAAGATAGAAAAAAAAAGGTTATTAGTCAGATTTTGTTCGTTTTTGTGCTCAAACTTTCTGCTCAAATTACAAATAGGGGGGCATGCCGAAATTTTGCATACTATTCTATGCTAATTATACTACACTGACGACCCAAAGGGAGTGGCCATGGCACCATGTCCCCCCTAAATACGCCCCTGGTTTTCACATCCAGAACCAACAATATTGGTTGTATGCGATAAAGTCGTTAGACAGTTGCAGCAAATTAGAAACATTAAAAAATTTGCTAACGACATCAGTGAATTTAGATATCTTATTTATGATCACAAAAAAAAATCAGAATAAATCCATTTACTAAACGGTCAGCTAATCGGATTGTTACATGCAAAGTCTGCTAGTAGAGAATTTGCTTTCCGTCTTTATATTTTGTATCTAGAAACATATTTTTTGTTGGTTGTGAAAGTACACACATAAAATCGAAAATTGAGAAGTAACGAAACAACATAAATTTTTCAAATTCTGCATGCCACGGTTGTCACCAATCATTATAGACCACAAATGAAAAATCAATGTGAAACTCAGTAATATCTGCAACAGTATGCCATGCTGTAGGCCTGTAGTAGCATCTAATACGAAAATAAATGCGGTAGCAAGTAGAATATACCACATGAAATGGCACATTTTACGACGTACATTGTATATACTCAATAATTATTGTTTAGTTTGATGGGAATTTTATAAAAAATTGGTAACATTTTACACTAGTTATTGGGTATTGCTTCGAAAAGCATTTTTTACACAAAGATTTTAGTAATAATAACCTTGAATAACAAAAAAGGTAAAAATTGAAAATAATGATTCCGAAACAAGTATTATCAAAAACTCTCTACTTCTTGCAATGTTATTGAATATCGCAAAGGCATACTCGTATGAAATGTTGCAATTTGGTGAAAACAAAGCGTATGCGCACAATGAAGTTATCAGTGTGCTGCTACGCCACGCGCAAAGACACTTGGGCAAATTTTTGTTTTGGATGTTATCACTTGAACTTCATGAAAAAACTTTAGGCAGTCAAAATTATGCGTATGTTTTTGTGAAAAATGAAATGAACATTATTTTACTAATACTGCCACTTAGCAGAAACTATAAATTTATTTAAAATTTGCGTCATTTTTCTTTTTTTTAGTCACCAAAAACAAATTTCCAACATAAAGACTACCGAAATTCATGCTACATGCCACACACTTGATAACTTATGGACACTTTTGACTACTGTACTACTCGTATATCAGCAACGTGAAAAAAAATACAGGCAAAAAGCAAAAGGATTTGCGCTTATGTTGGCCTCTAATTTTTTTATCAATAAATACGTTTATTTTGCTGAATCGCAATTCTTACTTATTAGCAAAATGCTAAAAATAAAGCTTAGTATGAAATTCGGTAAAACTATACAAAATTATCACAGAAATTCATCTGCGAGCTTTTGAAATCATAATGAAAATTATAATGCCCCAGGCAAACTAGTGAATGAAAATCTATTGTCACAGCTCTTTTAGAACATCGATAAAAACAAAAGCCGTTCAAGTGGTCACTGGATTTACGTTCGAAAAAGCGTAAAATTATTAATTACGACAGAACAATTGGGACTAACAGGATTAAATTAATTTTTCGAAAATTTTGCCAGAAACGCAGGGTCGACCTTGAGAAACGTTTAATAACTCCGAATCTAGTTGTCATACGACAATGGTTTTACAAATGAAAGTTGAAGCAGTAAATTTTAGGAAAAGTCAAGAAATTTGATTATTGTGGCTTGACTGCTTCATAACAAAATTTCAGAAAAAGTGAAGGGGGGAGCTAATCGATCCCCCCCTGGGCCGAATAGGGTTAAACCGAATAAAAAGAATGTTCACGAATGAGCACTTTTGGAATCTATACTCCGCAATAAGTTATAAACTCATGCGTCGTGGGTGTGTAGTTTTAAAAATATCTACGAAATCATCAAGATTAATGTTATTAGTAATGTCACTTTCGTATGCAAGATGTATCAAACCACTTTTTCTTTTTTGAGTCATGCTTAGACGTTGCTTGCTTAGCACTCTTTGCGAGCATGAAAAGGAATTTTCGCACGCAGCAGTGGAAGCCCCAAAAAGTTGAACTCCGCAAAATAGTTTGTACACTTCAGGAAACGCTGCCATGTAATCAAACGCTACTTTTAAGATCTTTTGAAAGTCATCACAATCTTTCGAGGCCAACATGCAGCGAAAAACTTCTAGTTCTCCATTCAATTTTTCTGGCAGAAGATGCATTAGTTTTATTAATTCTGACAGATGAGGCATTTTTAAAAATGTGGGCGAATTGACAGAGTAAACTGCATCTAAGCTTTGGTACAACGCTGAGTTTTTTTCAGAAAATCGTCTGCTGATCTCCGTTTCTGTCTCATTAATGATTGCCTGATACAGACTCCTCCACTTTACTTCTTGATCTTCAGGCTGGGAAGTGGATGATGCACTTGGTATTCGCTCCGTCACAACAGAGTTGTCAAAATGGCGTGGTACTATCCTGCGTCGTTTCTCACTAGAACATTCTCCGCTTTCAATTCCAAATATTTGCGGATATGTTTCGCCAAGTGTTGAGATAAATTCGTCGAATGAATTCTTTTTCGCTTCCAAAACTTTTGATGATGCGTTTATGAGATCTATCCCAAGCTTAAGATTTGTAACTTCTTTTTGAATAAGCTTGTTTGCTGGGGAATATATATTACAAAAACACTAAGCATGATCTCACAAAGGAAAATGAAATCAGATTTCGAGACCGAAACCAAGTATCCTTTCGCTTCCATTGATAATTCAGCATGATTTTTTGATAAGGCTAGAAGAACTTCGGTGATCTCAGAATAGTTTTTCAAAATGACTTCACAAACTGCTAAATGACCGGTCCATCTTATCTCCAGTAGCCTTTGCAGATGTTGACCTTGGTATAACTGACTTACTGCAAACTTAGGAAAAAATTTATACAAGCCATTGCAAGTCGCAAACATATCAGCTACTTCATTAATTTTCGCACATACGTGGCTGATAACCAAATGTAGCTGGTGGTTCAAGCAGTGAGTGTAAGGAATTTCTTTGTTAAGTTCTCTTTGTAATAACGCATGTACACCTCCTTTCGACCCACTCATTACACTCGCCCCGTCGAAGCAAGTGCATAACATATTTTGGGGGTCCAGACCAACTAATTCTAAATCTTTTAGAATTTGCTTAGTTATGTGAGCAGCAGAAAGACCGTCTAATCCCGACAGTGCAATTAAACGCTCGTGAACAGTGGCGTCAATGGAGTAACGAACTACAACAGATAAAATTTCAGCATTAACTGCATCTCTCGTACCATCGCATTTCAAACAGTAAAATGGCAGATCACATCGTGTGTTTATTTCCTTCGATATTGTGCAGAGCATCATGTCTTTAAAAATAAATATGATTTCGTTTTGAATAGATGCCGAAGTGTATTTAGCATTTTGAGGTACCAACTTTAAGGCTTCATGAAATTGAGGATCTTGACCAGCAGTAAATTTTATCATATTTACAAAATTTCCAGCACTGATATCAAAACAAAGATCAAAATCTTTTTCACCGATAAACTGTTCGTTTCTCCCTCTAAGTGCTAATTCATTGACAACAAGAAATTGCACAATTTTAGCTAAAGTTTTCAAATAGTATCGGTTTCTTTCCAATACGGCTGTTGTTAAGAGTTGTGCAACCGTCGTATCTAAAAATAGAAATAAACGTATACCGGTAACATAATTTGTGGGGCTAATTATAAAAAAATGTATCATGATAGAGCTGCATTCTTAAGCAAGCAAGAAATATTGACACATAAGAGCGGCTAATTATTTTACCACATTGAAGCTATTTACGGGTATTTACCTTTCTTGATTAAATCTCTAAATTTTCATTATCTATTATAACTCTACCAACGCACATTGAAAAATCGCTTTTCACAAAAATTACGCTTATGCACAAGCTTGGGAGTTTTCTAGGACTGTACGATTGCCGAATGGCTAATGTGCAGTAGCGTAGCCAGGGGGGGGGCGGGGGGGGCTCGAGCCCCCCCCCATTGGCTTGTGAAGTATGCAAAATTGCATGTTTTTTGTGCTTTTGAAGCCGATTTTCTGTGAAAAATGGATAACAGCCCCCCTCAAACGTTTGAACATGCAAAATTGGAAGAAAAATCGCCCTGAATTTTGGCGGAGACCTTTTTTTTTTTTGGAGATCACCTAATTTTGGGCGGAAAAAACGTTTGAATGTTGGATTTCGGCCGAAAAATCACTCTGAATTTTGGCGAAGGCCTTTTTTTTTTTTGGAGATCACCTGATTTTGGGCGGAAAAAACCTTTGAATTTCCGAAACATTTCGTCTCAAATTTCGGACAAACCGTCTGAAACTGATTCAAGGTCAATGAAAATTCGAGTCAAGGTCGTTTGCACACTTCTCACTGTTTCAAAATAGCCCCCCCTTTTCCAAATCCTGGCTACGCGCCTGCTAATGTGTACTTAGAAAAGATTATGGATATCACAGTTTTGGAAAAATACGATACAGTCACGTTACAGCTACCAGTGGTGTAAAAAGTAGGCTACTCGAAAAGTGTAATCAAGTAAAAGTTTTGTTACTGACGAAAAAGCTACTTGAAGTAAAGTACAAAGTATTGACCTAAAAAGTACTTGAGTAAAAGTAAAAAAGTAGTTGTTTTAAAAGTAATCAAGTAGAAGTATTTCTGAAAGTATGCAAGCAAAATAAACAAACTAGTCAATCAACATAATGACAATTGTTCGACCACCTTCAATCACTGCAACGCTAGGTCTAACCCAGAGCTGCGAAATCGACTTCAACTCGAAAAAACTCAGTTACTATTTTGCCAAACTCAATCTTGAAAATAATAAAACGAACTCGAACAAAACTCAAACTTGCAAAAAGTTTGTGAACTTTACCTAGAAATCGATCGACTATTGCTCCTTTTTTGGCTGGCAACTCTTGAGTCACAGAGGTCAGGCCACCATGCATGTAGCCGTGGTGAATCGAACGATTGAACAACTGTCGGTAAAGTCAACAGTACTGACGAATTGGTGGTTCAAATTAATAGCTACAGTACTTTCTACTTTTTGAATCAAAATACTACTTAAGTAGTGTAACTTCGCGCAAAAAGTAATCAAGTAAAAGTAAACACAAAAACTACTTAAGTAGTCGATACTGAAAAAAACTACTTGAGTAATTTACTCAAGTAAAAGTATTTTGTTACTTTACACCACTGACAGCTATAGTATCTCATACCTGATTGTTGGCGCTTTTGTGCTTCTAACCACGATTTCATAGAGTTTATGTGAGTCTTACTGGCTTCGTGTTTGAGCAGGCCTCTATCTTTTTCCAATGCAACTTTCCATCTACTGAAGCCCCCTTCAATAAATGCCATTTCAGAACCCATTCCTCCTGCGTTGCTTGTTAGACCAAATTTGCGGCATGCGAAGCAAAAAGCCTTGTCACGAATAACTGAATATTCAAACCAACTTCTACCAATATACCAACTCTTCTGAAACGAGCGAAACAGTCTACCTGTTTTACTTTCCGGAAAATTTAATGTTGGCTGTGAGGGCTTTTCCATATTCAAATCTAAGTCAGTTTCGTTACTTTCGTCTTGATGCAAATTTGCAGCTTCAGAACAATCGCTTTCACCAATATTTTCTGGAGATACGGTGGATGGTAGTTGAGGTGATCTTGAGGTTTTGGCGTGGACTTCTGCTTGCGTGTCACACTCAACGGAAGTATTTAATCTTGTTACAAATCTGTCCATATTTGACAAGTTTAACTGGTCAAGTTCAAAACATTTTTCCGGTGACGCGATAAACTTAATAATGGATTACTGTACTGCACTACTCTTAAAACGCACTATACTGCTGCACGTCGTTTCACACTTGACAGTTATTGTTACGTCATAGTGCACATCACGCTTCTTTGACTCGCTGTCTGGGATCTGTGCTCAGGATTAAGGCAAACAAAGCTCAAAATTTATAGTTCCATTTTTCCTCTGGGCGTTTTTGGTATAATTTTTAAAATAATTTTGAAATTTTTTCAGAGAAGGATTGGCAGATTATTTACAAAATTATAGGGGGGGCTCAAAGTTTTGCAGGGGGGGCTCAGCCCTCCCTGCAAAAATGTATTTCATCATTTTTTTGCAGCTTTGTGTGGTAACGTATTGTTCATATTAACAAGAAGCATCTCGACTAGGAAACCTTAGGGTTATTTGGTGCTCCTTGTGTTTCGAATGTGACCTCTGACTTGTGTGTAAAACCTTTGTTACTAGTAAACTACTACCATTACATCTTTTGAAGAAAAATGAAACTGCTTGTACGATAAAACAGAATATAACTATTTATTAACTAAAGGACTGTTAGCACAAGCTAAAAGCTGGTCAATAGTCAAATGAATTCAGCGCCTATTCGTCGGCAGCGTGGCCCAGAACGTAAAGGCATCGTTTTTACGACGACACTGATCGAATGATCTGCGTTCAACCCGCACCCTGGTCACGTTGTTGCGTCCTTGGATAAGACGCTTTAAGATGATTATCTTTGCTTGGTGACTTTGAACTAGAATCAAATTCAGCGGACATAAATTTGAAAAAATTTACAGGAATTTACAGGATCACTGAAAACTTCTAAGCAGGTGTGGTTTCCTCCAAGGCTCCAACGACGAAGTAGTCATTGCAATGAAAAGTTCTAAGCAGGTGCGGTTTCCTCCAAGGCTCCAACCACGAAGTAGTCATTGCAATAAAAAATGCGCGGTTTTTCAATATTTAGCGTCTGACGCTGTTCGGTGACAGGAGGATGAATATGTGCTACAACAACAACTCAAGCTGTAGACTAAGGTTTGAACTACAGACGAAAAAACTGTTATTCACAGCTTCCTTGCATGACGTTCAGCGAAAACCGAGTGAAGTTTCTCCGCTGATATGTAAACGGGCCATCTAGTTCAGGCCCGAAACCAGAAATATAAGAACTAACCCAAAAAATGATTTAAATCTCAAGCCAGGTCCGAAAAAGCCCGAAAGATAAGTTTGGTCTAAAAAATGAAAGGTTTCTTTGCTGAATCCTGGTTAAGTCTACTTTGTGAATAAAGACTGACGAACATTTATACGGCGGAGTGATTCCGTCACAAAGTTGGTTATAGCGCTAGCGCTTGAGGCTGCTTCGGTTTGCGGGTGTGCTACGTACCAGAATTGAAAAAAAAGTTGATTACATTGAAAAACCTTGCAATTACAATTACAAAAGGCTTTAGCCTTGCTGAAGCGAAAAACACTCTGTAGACTTTTGAAGGCTCCAAAAGCTTCTTAATACAATTATGCAGCTTCAAAATACATAAAAAGCGTGCTGGCCGCTTTATTCAAATGGCCAATTTTCGGAAGCTCGCTACTAACACTGTCCATAGCTTACACCGGTCCTACGCAGTAATGCTTTGCATTACTCTGCGAAAAAATTAAATCCCCTTTTTTTTATCTTCTTCAACGAGATTACCGTCTTTGGGTGTTAAATGCTTTATATTATTTTGATTGGTTAAAGAAACGCGAATTAAATTTTTTATTCCTTCTTTTGATCAAAACCAGACCTCAAGTAATTTGTTCATTTGAAAACTAATCAGGACTGAAAAGTGACAAAAACAGAAAGCGACAAAAACAAATTAACGCAATAAACAGTAGCTTTGCTTGATTTAACATCTTTTCTTTAAAACATATCGAACGTTTTCGGCTTTAATTAATCAAGCCTTCATCAGTATAAATATCAGCAGCAATACACTAACGTATTCAAAAAAATTAAAACATTTTTTGGTAAAATGATTTACGTATAACTGACTAATAATCTACATTATATGAGGAAATTTGAAAAATTAGTTTCAGCAAAAGGCATTTTTAATTTTTTTTGGTAATATTTTATGTATTTTCCCTTATAATGCAGGATATTAGTCGGTTGTAAGTAATTTATGTTACCGCAATCTTTCTATTTTCCTTTGCAGATGCTAATGTATTACGGCTAATATGTATCCTGATAAGGGCTTGATTGATTTAAGCCAAATATGTTTGATATGTTTGAAATAAAAGATGTCATATCCAGTAAAACTGCTGCTATTGTTTTAATCTGGTGTTGCATATTCACATCTTTGCCTAAATTAAGCGACAAAACATATAAGGTAAAGATCAAAAAATAACACTTTTTTTGTAATTTCTGTTTTAATCAGAAAATTATTGTATTGTAGAAGCGAACTAAATACCACCTCTAGCAATATATAGCACCAGCAACACAAATTTGGTAAAAAAAAAAAAAAAAATCAAATAAAGAGTAAAATAATGGCTGCCTAGTTAAGTCAAAACGAAGTTTTAAAAGTTTGAATTGATAGTTTTTCGGCTTAGCGGTCATCATTAAAAAGGACAGTATAAGCACTTCCTGCAGTGTGTGGCAGGGGCGTATTTAGGGGGGAGTCATTGGCAGAGCTGGGCAAGTCCGCAAGTTAGTCCGCAAGTCCGCAAATCCGCAATTGCGGACTAACGAAAAAAGTTGCGGATATGCGGACTGGCGGACTTTGGCAGTTTAAATTGCGGACTTGCTGTTGCGGACTATTTTCAATTTTAGTCCGCAATTCGCACGTTTTATACAAATATTTTGCGAAAATAGAAAGGAATTTCAATATTTAATACTGAAATTATTTAACATTGAATACTGAATCAATATATATTATTGAAATTTTATCCAGTATTTTAATATTGAAATATTAAAATATTTTTGTTTTTACCCAGTAAAACATGAGAAATCAATTTAATTTTTTCGAGTTCAAGTTCGAAAAAAAATTCAAGTTTTTTGAGTTCAGGCTGGCATAAATACTAAGTCTGCTTTTTGCCTTAATGGCTTTCTTTTTGTTGACATGCTGTTTGGTAACGTGAGAAACGAATCATGCCGCGTTCTCATCTTCTATGCAAATAGTTGGTTAATTTTTAGAACATTTTAGAAGGCCCTTTTGTGATTGTTTTAAGAATCTCTTAAGAACTGTCTTTGTGGTAATTTTAACTGTATTGCCTTTAGACCTTTAATCTCATAATCTTTAAGTATGCAGCCATTACTCAAATTAAATAGTCTTCGACAGCAGGAGTGATATGGTGTCTCAAATTTTCGTAGTTTAGTGTATCAAGTTAGCTATATAGTAAGTTGGTTATGTAAAATGTTAACGTATTGATGTTTCTATTTCTATATTGCGACCTCGAAGCAGTTTTTTAACAGTATAGTCTAGCACAGTGTTGGTATAATCAATAGCGTAAATGTTGGTCAAGTAAATTTTAGTTGATTGATATTCATTTGGCTAGCTGATAATTGACTTTTTGTTTTGCCGTGCTTCTTTAGATGAATCAAGTTTTTGGGGTTCTGTGAGAAATACCATTGTTATATTTATATTCAAAGTGTGGTATGAGTGCAGAAATATAAAGGATACGGCACGCGGCGAGACAGGCTATTAGAAGAGGGTCTAACGTGATTCAAATTGGAGTTAACACTGTTTTTTGGCGTTCGGCAAAACAACCGACTTTTTTTGAGTTTAAGTTCGAATTTGCAGCTTTGGTTCAAAGTATGACTTTGTTGTTTTTACCGTGAGTTCATAAAATTAGCCCTTTTTTCTTGCTTTTCCAGCATCGTAAAATTGCAAAAGCGAAAAAGCAAGATTTTTTCACGTTGAACAACTCCAAAAAAAAATTTCTCAATTGCTTGCGCAGAGCAACAGCGCTCAGTAATCTTAAATAGCTGCAATTTTTAGTTTCTTTTATTGGTTTGATTTCTTTTTTTTTGTTTGTTGTTGGTTTATTTTGCTGCCAAGGCTGGAATTGTTTTTAATTTGTTGGTAAATTTTGACCAAAAATGAGCCGCGTGTTCTAAGAAAGTTGTTTTTATAAAAAGAGTGTATTGCTACTTTTGTCTATTGGCACTACTCAATATTTCTTTATCAGTCGAAACAGCAAATGGGTCTCAATGCAATTCGCTTTTTTTCAGCAGTTTAATAACAAACATGGCGACGATTTTAATTAATTTTCAGCAAAAATTCGCTTTAGTTTGAAGTTTTCAACATTTTGCCACTAAATTTCCAAACCAAAAAAGATTTCTCGCACGCTTAAGGGCCTGTCTACACTGTGCGTACAAAATTACAAAGTTTTTTACGCTCGTACGTCGAAGGTGTCTACACTACACAAAACGGCACGTACGAGCGTAACAGATTAACAGTGCATTCTGTGGGAGGCCATAATATTGTGTTGAATTGGATGACGGAAATCACAGATTATTACAATTCTTTGTTGTTTCGGTTAAATTTGGGTCAGATTATGCATCACGAGAAGTGGTATTGTCTTTTTGATAATTTTAACGTGAATTTTTTTCTATCTTCCTCACAAAAAACATAACGTATGTCCAATCAAGAGTGTTGTGATGGCTATTAGGTAGCGAAGTTTTTGTTGGATGAAGAAAAAAAATATTTGCACCAAGCAGTGGTCGAGCGACTCTTACTAAAATGCTAGATTTGGGCTCGATTCCTTGCTTAGCGTACAGCAATGAAAAAGGACAGCGTGAAGACTCCACAGTGTGTTATAGACAGGTAAACAAGAAGTGGCAGCTTAACTCGAAGACCGAAAAATTCCTTTGCTGTCTCCTGGCCAAAACAACTCGATGAATATAACAAAATTACAAAAATTAACTTATAGGCCACTGATGGGCAATAGAGGCTGGTATGAAAAGTCTGGTTCTTTCTCTTAGCAAAGGGTGACTCGGTAGAAAGATCCAATTGCAATATTTTGCTGGGCACATTTTGTTTTCAGCTTTCAACTGCTTTTCAGTTCTACTGTTACATTCCGTTTACAGAGGTGGAGTCCTCGAGGACACATTTTGAAGTCCTTGGCCTCGAAGCCTCAACCCTCAAAAATTGCCCTGTCCTCGGCTCGAGAACAGCACTATTTTTCAAATCCTTAAAATTTTGTAGATCGCGTGAAAAATTTTTGTGTAGACCTTGTTTTTTGGAGATTTTTTGACTTTGTTTTTTAGAGATCACCTGAAAAAAAATTTTGAAGACCTTTTTTGTTTAAGATCGCGAGAAAAAAATTTTGAAGACCTTATTATTATTATTTTTTTTGGAGAACACTTGCGCCTGTGTCCATGTCCTGGAAAGAGTCTGTCCTCGGAAGGGCTGTCTTTGGCCTTGGATATTTTTTGTGTCCTTGGCCTCGAGCCTTGTGCCCTCGACTACACATTTGTCCATTTAAGCCAAATTTTGAGCCTATTTCGCCTCTCTCCCATATCAACTTTTATACAAACTTTATTCAGTTCACCCCTAGAAACACAACAGACGGTGCATGATGCGTAGCATGCTGGTGGGAGCTATCCTCTCGAATTTTCAAACGGTTTGACTGCGCGTGTAATGCGTAAATACGTGATGTAGTATCATATTAAATTACAATATTTTCCGCATTTGATCCCTTCTGCAAGAGCAACATGCGTTTTGCCATTATTATGTTGACTCCTCTCCCGAGTGGTTTGTGTTAATTCCTTGTAATCAATCAGATTCAATTGCATCATAACTCCTGATTTCATAACTAAAATTTTTGTTGACACGCTTATTGCAGTATTCATCTTTTTCTTTTTTCCACAAAAACTTCTACTGAAGGCTTTTTTTCTACCACACGGTAGTTTCGTATCACAGTAACGCGCAAGAATTTGATAATAAAAGTTTTGGATTCAATCCCTCACCCGCTAAACCTAAACTTATTCGGAGAACTGCATACCCTAACTTTACCTGAAGATTGAGAGAAATCTCACAGATGTCCAGCTAATTTCACTTTCATAAAACATAAAACAAATGTAGGGCGAAGTATGGTTGCTAAAAAATTTCAATTACCCTATACTGCAAAAATATTATTACCACTGAAATTGCAGAAAATTGAATGTGCGAACAGAACATTCAATAAGTTTACTGTACTCTGAGAAGGAACTTTTATATTCTCTCAATAAGACAGATATTGTAACTTTTGTAATACAACTGTATTCAATATTTTCAAAAACTCAATGAACTAGATTCGTTGCAAGCAAAAGTACAAAATTCTACGCGCAAAGCAGATTATATTTAGAAAGTAACATATTGGGCATCTCTTATGATTGTAATGCTTCAGAGGGAGTCATCTGCTTGTCACTTCACGTAGATATTAGCGCAGGTTAGACAAGCACATATTACCATTGATATATAAATCAGTGTAAACCAAAAGCTACCTCACAGGTTTAATCAAAACTTGTAGAAAAGTTCATCATAAGAGTTTGGTAACAATAAAAACGGCAAAAATAGGTTGCCACTCACCAAAGTAGCAAGTTATAAAAAAAATAATCAGTTCATACTCCCCTTGAAGCAGAAACAAAACAACTTTACAGAAATAAACTCAATGCACAGTGACACACAACAGACGTATAAAGACTACAATAATAAGCTTTAAATTAAGGAGTCAAACAGTGGCAACATCCTCAAACGCTAAATTAAAATAAAAAGTTTACGCTGTCATACATTTTTTAAAAAGAAACTAACTTTCACTTTCATATTTCATGCGAGATAGTGGCAACGAATTCCATACGTTCAGTGATGCATGCAAACACACGTACGGTTGCAGTACTAGATCTACTAGCAAAGGTAAAGCTAGTTACATTTTAAACCCAATTATTATCAGCATTGACAAGCAAGCTATATCTAGCGCTTGCCAAATCAGAACTAAAGCTGATTCAACCTTTCAAATACGTAGGAGCAAAACAGTTTATGAGTAAGCAAAGCAATTTTGAATTGAATACAAGATTTAATTGCTAAAAGTCTTAACTCATTGTGTGGTATAAAACCGATGCTAGACAATTTGCTTTTAAATTTAATAAATGTGCATTAAACCTTGAAAACGACATGAAAATAAGGAAAAAATAACCAAAGGATTAAAATTGATGTCAATATCAAACCAGTTTCAGATAGCAGGTATTTTTTATACATCACCTACATTTCGATTATAAAACCTGGAAATGAATAATGCCTGCCTCCTGGACAAGTCAAGCAGCAACTCTATGAAGCATTAATAATCACCAACGTCTTGGTTGATTTTATGGTGGGAAAAGAAGAAAATGTCACAAATTTAGCCAAGAGCACTTAATTTAAACCATGGGCAATTTTCATTACGGTGTGTTGACCATGAGGCATTTTGAAGAAATACAGCACAAACATAACTGAAACTTGATGACTTTACTTCTGCTTTTCACTCTTTTCACTAAAGGAGAAATTTTCATATGTTTAGTCAACAGCATTTTACCCAAACTATGATCAATTTTCGATAGGGTGCGATGACCATGAAGCATGTTGAAAAAATACACAACAAACATTAACGAAACTTGATGGCTTCTGCTTTTCACTATTGCTGCTCCAATAATCTTCTACACATTGGAGGACCTACAGTAAAACAAATAATTATTACTCTGACCAGACAAAGTTCAAAATTCTACAAGTTCAAGTTCAAGTTTGTTTATTGACGCCCCTAAATAAACAAAAAACAAAACAGATAAAACAGAGAACGAATACTGTTATTATTAATGAAGCAGCGCCTGAGCGACGGCGAAGGGACCATGAGATCTTCGAGTCTGCAGCCACTCTGGAAAGCCATAATACAAAATATGGCGTCTTTTTTCGAGCTTCAACGAACTGACATAAAAAAACACAAGGAAGCAAAAACTGAAACTTACAAAAAAAAAAAAAGAAAAGACAAAACAAGAGCTACAATAGTAATGTGCTGGCTACGAGTTACTAAAATTTAGTATTTTTAGAAAATAATTTAGATAATAACTTTTAATTTTTAGAAGATTAGATACGAGTAATATACAAGCATTTTTCAAGTCGCTACTTTATAATTTGAAAATATAGACACAAGAAAATTAACACAAGGAGTTCAAAAGAATTTCTTTGCTTTCTTTTAAAAACTTTCTAAATGAGAGGTCTTTAGTATTATTAGGAACGGAATTCCAAATTTTTACACCGGAATATTTAATTAATTGCTGTGTTCTTTTGGTTTTGTAAAGAGGAATTACTAAATTCAAGGATGCCGTAGTACGAGTTTGCCGACTGTGCGAGAATTTTGCCAAAGTGAAATAATTATTAAAATTTGGAAATAGACGCTGATTGATTTGATTATGTATGAATTTGCCAGTCTCAAATTTATGTAAATTTTGTAGATTCAATAAGTTAAACTTTTGATAAAGAGGCAAAGCATTTTGATACCATCCACTTTTTGTAACGGTGCAAAGAGCTTTGTTTTGAAGTGTAATTAATTTGGAGAGATAGGTTGGATATGTGTTTCCCAAACTATAAGTCCATAAAGCAAATGCGAATGCACTAAAGTATAATACAGTTTAAACAATGCATGCGTTGGTAGATAATTTTTTAGTTTAGACTACTTATAATTCCCACTGAGCGCGAGACTTTCTTCTCTAAATGTTTAATGTGTTCTTGAAAATTTAGTTTGTCGTCAATATAAACACCAAGATATTTAGCGCTGCTTACTACTTTAATTGATCCTGCGGCACAACTAAGGTTCATTTCAACTGTTGGAGAATGGAGTTTCGGTTTTATTATTATTGCACTAGATTTAGCAGCATTTAATATTAGTTTATTGGCTACAATCCAATCATTGATTTTTTCTAGCTCATAGTTTAGAGAGTATTTTAACTCATTTGAAGTATTTGCCTTAACCAAAATGGTGTCGTTAGCAAAAAGTCGGGGAGTGCTACTAATATTTATAAATTATATAAAGTCATTTAGTCATTTATATAAAGTAAAAATAGTAGTGGCCCTAGGGATGAGCCTTGAGGGACCCCTATATCGATATTGGACTTCGAAGAATGATTATCGTGAATTATAAAAGCTTGAGATCTGTTTGTGAGATACGATTCAAAAAAATTATTGACAACACCTCGAATGCCATAATGGTTTAATTTTGTGAGGAGCATTTTATGTTGAACAGTATCAAATGCTTTAGTTAAACCCTATAGTAGGAGACCAGTAAATTTCTTATTTTCCACATTTTCAAAACAAGTTGAGACTATATCCAAAGTAGCATGAACAGTTGATTGCTTTGGTCTAAATCCGTATTGAGTTGGACACAGTACTGAATTGGAATTTAAAAAATCGATTGTTCGAGAGCACACAATTTTTTCCAAAATTTTCGAAAAACAGGACAGTATCGATATGGGTCTATAGTAAGTTAGTTTTCGTCTATCACCAGATTTAAACACTCGGACAACTTTGGCTTCTTTCAAACACGTAGGAAAAAAGCCATTTTCAAAACATGCATTAAATAGCAAACATAGTGCAGGAGCGATAACTTTAGCTGCTAATTGAACAAATTTAGCATCAATTCCATCGAGTCACAGCTTTTGTTACAATTTAGTTGTTTTATGACGCATAAAATCTCAAAAGGGGAGGTCGGACGCAAATACATCGAAGAATGCACTGAATTTGTTAGATAATCACGGAAATCATTCGATTGAGAACAATTATTTTTTGCCGCCAATGTTTTGCCTATACTGCAAAAGTGTTTATTGAAATTCTCAGCTATTTCATTTGGTTCAATAACTATTGCTCCATTCTCATTTTCAATAAGGTCGGGTGAGTTTGAATGAGGTTTACCAGGTGTTAAGGTTTTTATGATACTCCAAAATTTTCGAATATCTTGCCTTTCAGATTCCAAATACAACTTTTTGGAAAGGGTTTTGAGTTTGGTCAATTTGTTTGCATAAGTTTTGTAGAATTTCTTTTGAATTTCATTACCTTTAAGATAATGAGTGACGTATAGCTTTTGCTTTTTGCGAATGGAAACAAAAATTCCTTTAGTTATCCACGGTTTAGACATTAACTTGCGCTTTTTTCTTGAAGCACGTTTAAGTGGAGCATATTTATTGAGACAAGTCCTAAAAGTAGATGCAAAATTATCAAAATATAAATCAATTTGGTCCGAAGAGGTAAGTTCATTTGCATTAAAAAATGCTTCAAGCGCCTCTTGCAAGTTCATTTTAAACTAATAGCAATTAAATTGACCAGTTTCTCTGTACCAGTAATGATTATCCTGCTTGATTTTCAAATTAGTATTGTTAGGATCTCCGGTCACACAGCAAGCAATAGGATAATGGTCAGTTAAATCACTTAGAAATATAACAGGATAAATTGCATGCATTGAATCATTAGTTACGATATGATCAATAGTCGATTGCGATACATTTGCACCTCGAGTAGGTTTGTTTATAAGTGAGTAGGCTCCATTGCTAGAAATTGTGTTTAGATAATTCAAACCATCTTCATTATTCACGGTAGAATTGACATTAATCTTATTCACGGTGGAATTGACATTACAAAATGTCCAAAACCGCAATTAGCAGTAGACATATCAAAAAACGTCCCAATTATGCATAAACCACTTTCACACAGAGAAGAGTCTAAAATTTTTAGACGCAACCAGCTGATACAAGACGTTTAACTTGGCCAATTTCAATCTTAGTCCGAACCAGACGAGAAAGATGTTTGACACAAAACCCTAACCATGTCGCTGCTTCATCAAATCTTTTTGCAATAAACTGGTCACATTAAAATCTAAGGAAAGTACTGGTACTACATTACAGAACAAAGCTATCAAATTAAATAAGCATAAATTAAAACAAAAAAGCAACTTTTTTAACACTAAGCAAAAAATAATTTATTCTTTCAAAATTAATTTTAGCAAAGATATTACTACAGTATTTTTAGACCACAAAGCGCAGTAAACTGGAACATACAACTGTTATTGGGTGCACTGTCGTAATATCAATAAATAGCTTCTATAATTATTATTTTTTAGCATAAAGTGCACCAAATGGCTTCTATAGCTTTTGTTTTCAGCATAGGCTGGCAATACCGCGGTACTAAAGTACTGCGGTACCAGTACCACAGTACTTTCTTGGTACCGGTACCGTCGATACTTTTGTGGTAGCATTACCGCGATACTTTGCTATTTTGTGGCGGTACAAGTACTTTAGTTTTGTTTTAATTTTTAGAAGGAATTTTAAGTTAGTTAAAAAAGTTAATTTGCGAATGAACCGGATAAACAGCGAATCTTTTTTCTTAATTTTGTGTTTAACTGTTGGTCTTACTCGCTACTACCACCGCATTTGCTTGCCCATTTGAAAAATTGTCGTTTTCTAGCAATGGTACAATGACGCATTACCAGTATCCATGCACCAGCGAAACAAAAGTAAAACTGCTGAGGAAATAGTAAGAGACGACTTAAATTATGAATACTTATCACTTCAGGCGTAAAGAAGTATTTTCTACACGTTACTGCCGAGAACTGGCCACTTTTAATATTTGTTTTTGTCTATCTTGTGTGTCAAACGTTTGGCGTAGAAGACGTTCTCCAGAGGTGGAGTCGAGGACACAAGACCAGAGGCCAATGCCAACGGCACAAAAAAAATCCAAGGCCAAGAACAGCTTTTCCGAGGACAGACACTCTCGAGGCCAAATCCAAGGACCAAGGACACAAACGCAAGTGTTCTCAAAAAAAAAGTCTTCAAAAATTTTTTTCAGGCGATCTTAAAAAAAACGGTCTGCAAAAAAATTTTTCAGCCAATCTACAAATTTTTAACCATTAAAAAATAGTGCTGTCCTCAAGTTGATGACAGGGCAATGTTCGAGAACTTGAGGCTTTGAGGCCAAGGCCAAGGACTTGACCTTCGAGGCCAAGGACTTCAAAATGTTTCCTAGAGGTCATCTCTGACGTTCTCATTCAAAAACGGTGTATAATACGGCCAAAAGTATTTTACCCAGTTATACTCAAAAAATCCTTTTATTTGCACTAACCAACCCACTTTGGCTTCGGCCACAATGAGGTTTTATCTTTCTGAACATTGCTCGCTTTTCCAATAAATTCTAGAGGGAAAAACACCGCAATCTATTTTTTGTGCAAACTTGTCGAGTTAAAAACACGGTTTTGCATCTTGAAATTTTTTGGTGCCACCTCCCGGAAACCCCACAAATTAAATCCCCAGAAATCAATTTTTCTGAGTCCGCTCAAGCTAGAAAACTTTGTGATTTATCAATGGATATTCAAGAAGCAAATATTTTGGTGGTCCCCCCAAATAAGTTCTTTGAGCGGCTTAAGCTAACTAATTGTTTTGATACTGTATCAGTAGATATTCCAAAGACGCATGGTTTTAGGGTGCCACTCTCCGTTCATCCCCCAACTTAAACCCCACAAAATCAATTGCTTTAACGGCATAAGCTAGAGAGCTAGCTGTTTTGATATAAGTAGATACTTAACGGGAACCTCCAAATTATACCTCTTTTTGAACCCCCGAAATCGAACCTTATAAAAAATAAATATTTTCACGATTTAAGCTAAAAACCCAATTTTTTTATATCAGAAGAGACAAAGAACCTCCTTGAGAGTCCCTCAAAAGCGTGGCCGAAAGTGCAAAAGCTTCTTCTACGACGACCCAGATCGCATGATCTGGGTTCAACCCACACTCTGGTCACATTGTTGCGTCCTTGGATAAAGCGCTTTGCGATGATTATTTCCAAGGACACAAAAAAAATCCAAGGCCAAGCACAGCCCTTCCGAGGACAGACCCTCTCGAGGCCAATGACAGGAATGCTTGAGGCCAAGGTCAAGGACACAGGCGCAAGTGTTCTCCAAAAAAAAGTCTTCAAAATTTTTTTCAGGCGAAGTACAAAATTTTAACAATTCAAAAACTAGTGCTGTCCTCGAGCCAAGGACAGACCAATTTTCGAGGACTTGAGGCTTCGAGGCCAAGGCCAAAGACAAGGGCTTGACCTTTGAGGCCAAGGACTTTAAAATGTGTCCTCGAGGCCAAGGACGTCCTCGAGGACTCCACCTCTGCCGATAAGAACAGGTACTTTATTGAGTCAACTCCATCATTAGTTAGTATTACTATAGCAGTGATAATAATACTACAACTACTTTCTATTCTACTGCAAAATTTCTCTAAAACGAACTGTAAGTCTACGCATTTCGCACTAGTCGCCAAACGAACCAAACTGCTTAAAGTGATGATTTACAATCCCGCAAACAAGCTCGATCAGTCCAATTTTTTTCTTTTTCTTTTTCAAAAAAAGTATCGCAAAAGTACCGCGGTACTTTTAATTTGAAAGTACCGGTACCGGTACCGCGGTACTAATTTTAGCAAAGTAACGAGTACCGGTACCGCGGTACTTTTGCAAAGTACCGTGCCCACCTATGGTTTTTAGGCACAAAGTGCACCAAACTGTAAGGTGCACTACATAACATTAAATTTATTAAACTCTAAAAAACTTTTTATAAATCTAAATGGTTTAACTCTGAAAGAAATCATAAAGAGAGTCAAATCAAATCTTTCATTATACAAGCTCATTAGTGGTCAAGTTAATGCAAAATGTTAGCTTCGTTAACCACTAGTCCGTTAACCAACTTCACACCTCTGTTCACGTTAATCCGTTATTTTCAGCTTTAATTAACGGAAGTTAATAAAGTCCAATAATTCGTTAATATTTCGCGTGTAATTTACTTTTCTTTTTATTCACTCGCTTCTACAACACGTATTGACACTGTTGAGCTGATTGTAAGGAAATATTTATTGCTATGGTGGTCTTTTTGTGTTTTGGAAGTTACATTTGACAGTCTAATCTAATTTCAAAATAAAAATAGGTTCAAATGCACTAACGAAGCTGCGATCGGAAAATCTTTGGAAATTGCTTTCAGCGATAATTAATAGACCTATGAGCCTGCAGCTTGTTATTTGCCACAAAAAAGAGCTCCTTTCTTCGCTTTTTTCTTTTTTGGAGCTCATATGCAACAAGTGTTACCAGTGCAAACTGGTTTGTACTGGTATGATGAAGGAATGGTGCAAGAAATTAACGATAAAAAACTTAACAGAAGTTAACAGAACTTAACAGAAGTTAATTTAGTCCGTTAACATAAAAAAAACTTTTTAACAAATTAGCAAGTTAATAAAAAAGTCAGCTTCGTTATTAACGGATTAACGATTTACAGACTTGTGCCTACCTATATACATGCTGTAATACGTCAAAGGGCATGACGAGTTGGCCGGCACATCACAGCATCCTTGCACTTGGGCAACATAGCTGCCTTTAAAGAAATGTTGCAGCGATAAAAAGCCACTGGCAATGCTGTGTTCGATTTGACCAGGCTGATTTAAAACTTAGACCTCCACTCCAGAAATGAATGCATCACTGCTTGGTCAACTGGACGTAAGAGACCATAACCAGAAGTACAGACTAAATGCATCAAAGTATAACGCACAAGTTGGATTTCCTAAAAATCTTAGGTATTATAGGTGCACCTTTTGGTTTGAAAATATGACACTTTAAAATCTTAGTTGCACCTAAGAAAACAAGCAATTCTGCTCATATATTACAAGAAACTTGAAATTGGGTATTTAAGTTGCAGTGATGGGAAAACTGTCTTGTCACATCATCACAATAGAAAAAACTTTAAAAGTGACAAATTTTCTTTGGCCCACTGCTAATTTTAAATGATTATTTTAACAAAAAGCAATGATTTAGACAAAACTTCCAAGACAGTTTTTTTTTTTTTCATTATGAAAACGACTAAAGTTTTTTTTAAATAAAAGCTCAAAAAGCTGGTAAAGATTGTCAATCTAAGAATACACTACATAAGTAACGTAGAAAACCTGACAATGCCACTGTTAGATTGGTCATCATCCTTAAAATCTTTGAGCATTAAAGATCAACATTGCTTCAAAAGTTCATCAGCAAGTCTGTTTGAATCTGGACCAAAAGTACCACATCATTGATAAATTCCAATTCTCACAGTTACTACTGCATTTGTTCACTACAACAAAACCTTGCTAATAGAGTCTTTTTTTCAATTCTGAAAAGTAATTACAGAATATAAAACTTTTGATTTCACTATCTTATTGACACTGACAGTAGGCTAAACCTATTTGCTTGGCAGTGTTTGTAATTCAACTCAACTACTTCTAAAAGTCTAATTAAAACCTGATAGTTGCTGAATAATCAGAAAAGTGTGGACATCTTTAGATAGAATAATTTTACGTCTTTAGATAGAATAATTTTACATGCCTATAATTCTGTGGCAGCGTCTAGAGCATCAACACTGGTTTCCAACATGAAATCGCTGCTGCACCGGTGGCACCGGTCAGTTCTTTTGCACTTCAATTTACTATCTCTCAAGCTGGCATTGCTGCCCATATCCTAACTCTAATGCAAGGTTCTAAAGAGAAAAAAACATAACGCATCGCAATTGTACCTAATTCTGATTCTTGCCAAGCGCATTCAGTGAGAACCGAACCCCGACCCCTACACTTGTCAGGCAAGTGCGCTTACCACTACACTACCGGGGCTTCGCATTTGAATTAATGAGAAAAAAGCAAACTAACAGGGTGCCGGTGCACCAGCGATTTTATGTCGGAAACTGGTGCCGGTGCTCTAGACACTACCTACAGCTGCTACTGCACAGGCCATTAAATCAGGAGGCTAGTACCAGGGTATAAATCAAATCATTGCCAAGATTATTCTATTGCATTTTATTTTTGCTTTTATTAAGGTAGGCTCACTGATGCGGTAGACTCTAATAGTTTTAAGTTTCATTGAAATAAAAAATCAAGCTCTAGATTTCATTGGCAGACTAATTTTTTAACTTAACGTATTCTCTGACAGTAACCTAGGCCTCAGGGCTACTAACAGAGGTGGAGTCGAGGACACAAGACTCAAGGCCAAGGACACAAAAAAATCCGAGGCCAAGCACAGCCTTTCACAGGACAGACTCTTTCAAGGCCAAAGACAGGAATGCTCGAGGCCAAGGACACAGGTGCAAGTGTTCTCAAAAAATTGTTTTCAGGCTATCTCCCTCCCCCCCAAAAAAAGGTCTTCAAAAATAATTTTTGCTAGCGCTAGAGTTACGTAGCAGGGGATTTTGTCTTCAAGCCTATGCCGATGATCTAGCAGTGTTGGTCACTGTTGCTGATATGATTTAAATTGCTGGTATGGCCCAGAAAGCAATAAACATTCCTGCAAACTGGGCTTCGGAACAAGAGCTACAGTTCAGCAGCAACAAAACCAAAATTGTACTGTTCACTCACAAACAGAATCCAGATTGGGTTTCCTTGGCAATAAATGGTTCCAAACTTGAACTTTCCAAGGAAGCAAGGCTGTTAGGTGTTATTCTGGAAAGCAAGCTAACTTGGAAACCTCATAGTACCCGAATTACCCGCAAAGCAGCTACAGTATTACGGCAATGTAGACAAATTGTGGGTAAAACGTGGGGAATAAAATCATCCATGATGGAATGGATATACACAGCTATGATACGTCCAATTATGTCGTATGCATATGTGTCCTGGGCTAGCGGCTCTAGTGAGGAAGCTCACAAAGGTGCAGAGACTTGCTTGCCTAATGATTTCATCAGCTTTTCCTGGCACCCCTACTGGTTCTCTGGAAATATTGCTCAACTTAACTCCCAGGGAAGGAATTTTATTGGCTGAGACAGTGCGAGGGTCATACAAAATCACTGTTGGTGGGCTCTGGCATGTCAACCGAGTTGGTTCCTTTGGGAAAACGAAAAGCCATGTTGATGTTTGCAATGAAACTAGAAGATTCTTACCTCTGCTGCAAATGCCAGCTGACCGAATAAAGAAAACAAGGGTATTCGAGAGAAATTCTGAATGTCTAATTATGGATAAAAAGAATGCTATCAGATCTGAAAGCGTTCTAAATCAGAACACTGTCGAGGTTTACACCGATGGCTCGAAACTAGATGGGAGAGTAGGTGCGGGTTTTTATACAAGAATACCCAAACAACTCCCCAACACAAGCATTTTTCCACCTTGGAATTTACAGTACTGTTTTCCAGGCAGAAGTCTTAGATATTTCAGAAGTGGCAAAGAACCTGCTTTTGGAAAAAATGCTCAATCAAAGTATTGTTGTGCTGGTTGATAGTCAAGCAGTTATCCAAGCACCCATAAAGTGCATTGTAACTGTTACAGATTGAAAAAGCTGTGTCCTAGGTGGAGTGCCTAGGTCTTCACTGTCTGGTCCTTGCGCTCAAGACGCCTACAAAAAAGATTCCAAAACCAGAGGAGGAGTCGAGGTCTCAAGGCTCAAGGCCAAGGACACAAAAAATCCAAGGCCAAGGCCAAGGACAGCCCTTTCGAGGACAGACCCTTTCGAGGCCAAGGACAGAAATCCTCGAGGCCAAGGACCAAATACACAGGCGCAAGTGTTCTGCAAAAAAAGGCCTTCAAAAATTTTTTCGGGCGATCTTCAAGAAAGGAAAACAAAAAAGCTCTTCGCAAATTTTCCGCAAGGTTTCTGGCGTTCTCCTACATAATTTTAAAAATGAACAAATCCCTATTATTGCAAGAACTGATGCAAATGCGTATTGCACTATATGGAGATCCTCCGATATAAAATCTCGAGGAGAGAATCTCCTAGCGTATTGTGTTAGTGCAGACCTGAATTTCTGCTATGTAGATAATAAACCAACATTCAGAACTAAACGCGTGAAGAAGTTCTAGACTTAACCTTAGTGAACCGGTGTGCGTGGGACCGAGTAGTTGGCGGGCATGTTGGCGGGCATGTTAGCAACGTGCTATCATTCTCGAATCATATGTACATTATATTATTATATTAGGATCACATGTATGTTAGGTTCCGGGTTAAAAGCAGAATCCAAAACCAGGCTAAAATGTTTTGAAATGTTCGCCGAACGTGCTAGTATAAGTATGTAGACGAATTCGAACAAAAATTAAATGAACGAGTTTTACCACCAGTACCAGTACCTTCCTCAAAAGAAGACATTGATGAGCTGGCAAACAATGTTCATTCAGCAATAACTAAATCCATAGGTGGGCACAAGTCCGTTAATCGTTAATCCGTTAATAACGAAGATAACTTTTTCATTAACTCGTTAATCCGTTAAAAAGTTTTTTCATGGTAACGGACTAAATTAACTTCCGTTAAGTTCTGTTAACGGACTAAATTAACTTCCGTTAAGTTTTGTTAACTTCCGTTAAGTTTTTTATCGTTAATATCTTGCACCATTCATTCATCGTACCGGTACAAACTAGTTTGCACTGGTAACACTTGTTGCGTATTAGCACGAGTTTTATAGAAGAGAGCGAAGAAAGCAGCTCTTTTTTGCGGCAAATAATAGGCTGCAGCCTTATAGGTCCATTAATTATCGCTGTTCGCAATTTGCTAAGATTTTCCGATCGCAGCTTCGTTAGTGCCTTATTTGAACTTAGTTTTATCTTGAAATTAGATTAGACTGTCAAATGTAACTTCCAAAACACAAAAAGACCACCACAGCAATAAATATTTCCTTACAATCAGCTCAACTGCGTCAATACGTGTTCTAGAAGCGAGTGAAGAAAAAAAATCTAAATTACACGCAAAATGTTAACGAATTAACGGACTTCATTACCTTCCGTTAATTAAAGCTGAAAATAACGGATTAACGTTAACGGAGGTGTGAAGTTTGTTAACAGACTAGTGGTTAACGAAGCTAACGTTTTGCATTAACTTGCCCACCTATGACTAAATCATATGAAGCTGTTTGCCCTTTGCGAAAGTTGCTTCGTAAGAACGACATTTGGTGGAATTCTGAGCTAGCAAGCAGCCTTCGAAAAGAGGCTCGTCGTGCTTGGAGAAAAGTCATTAAAACGAAACAAGAAGATTGGGAAGGTTGGCCTCGCCTACTTCAAAAAAGCTGTCAGAAGAGCAAATCGCGATTCATGGCATAGCGTTGTAAAGAGCGTGAACAGTCAAACAGCAACGGCTCGCTCGGCTGGTTAAGATTATTTGAAGGAATGGAACGGTACGTGTTAGCAGCGTAAGTAAATACAACGGAGAATTCACGAAGTCACCACTAGAAACTCTAAACTATCAGCTCGATATCTTATCACCGGGTAGCCAGCACACCGAAACCATGCAACAGGGTGCGATTTAGTGGACAATCCATTTATGAGACCTGAAGACACTGAAATGATAGCAAACATATGTTCATTTGAGCGTATGGAAGCAGCTTTAAACAAATTTCAACCATTCGAAGCTCCAGGGCCAGACGGACTCTATCCTGTGCTGTTACAGAAAGGTTGGAATCAACTGAAAGGATATTACCATGTCATTTTTCAAGCATACCTGAGACATAGCTATGTGCCATCGGCATGGAAAGAAGGCACAGGTATATTTCTCTCCAAACTCGGAAAGGAAAGCTATTTGAAGCTAAATTCTTTCGTATGATTACTTTAACTGCTTTCCATCTGAAATGGTTGGAAAAAACTAAGTCTGTATCATATTAATGAAGATAATAACGTGCAGGCAAAGTTTTTGCATTGCAGTACGAATTTCGCGCAGGTATTTCTACGGAAACTGCTTTGAATGAATTTGTGCGCCGTGCAAAGCATTGACTTCTTAGAAAAAAAACGACTCTCCAGCAAATGCCAGCTGACCGAATAAAGAAAACAAAGGTATTTGAGAGAAATTTCGAATGTCAAATTATGGATAAAAAGAATGCTATCAGATCTGAAAGCGTTCTAAATCAGAACACTGTCAAGGTTTACACTAATTTCTCGAAGCTAGAAGGGAAAGTAGGTGCGGGTTTTAATGCAGAAAACCCAAACAACTCCCCAACACAAGATTTTTCCACCTTGGAATACACGGCACTGTGTTCCAGGCAGAAGTCTTAGCTATTTCAAAAGGGGAAAAGAGCCTGCTTTTGGAAAAAATGCACAATCAAAGTATTGTTGTACAGGTGGATAGTCAGGCAGCTATCAAATCACTCATAAAGTGCACTGTAACAGTAACATCGATTACAGTGCTCAACTGCATTCGAAACCTAAATCATTTAGGTAAATAAAACCACGTCAGCATTGCCTAGATTCCTGGTCATGCTGGGGTACATGGTAACGAAGTGGCCGACTATCTAGCCAAATCAGGATCTAAATCAAAAATACATGGTCCTGAACCTTTTATTACAGTCCCGCATGCCAGCTGTGTTAGCACGGCTAAGGACTGGTTCACAGATAGATGGGAATCTATGTGGAATAAGCGGAAGGACTGCTTGAGGATAAAGTAGTCGGTAGGTTGAAGGTTTCCTTGACTAACGATACGTCTCCTTAACCTTAAATAACCTCAATTAAATAGAGCAGTGCAAGCTTTAACTGGGCACTGCAATCTACAGCGGCACAAGAAAACTACAAGTCGTGCTGAGTCTTCTTTGTGTCCAGATGTATCCTAGAGGATGAAACACCAAATCATCGTGAAGGCAATTGCAAGCTTTACCCAGATATTCGTGTTAAATATTTTGAAATTACCAAAACCACTGTTCATGATATGGTAACGAAATGTAACATCAACAAACTGGCCACGTACTTAAAGGAAGCTGGAAGGCTTTCTGAGTTCGACCAGTAACCAAAAAAAACTACAGCAACGTAGCAGCTACAGTTGCTTTGGGCTCAAATGAGGCTTACGCAATGTGTAGATGGACTTTATCTAACAATAACAGATCAGCTTGCACCGTTCCCATTAATAATAATAGTAATATATAATTTTAACGGTTCAAAAAATAGTGCTGTTCTCGAGCCGAGGACAGGGCAATTTTCGAGAGGTTTTGAGGCCAAGGCCAAGGACTTGACCTCCGAGGCCAAAGCCAAATCCAAGGACTTCAAAATGTGTCCTCGAGGACGTCCTCAAGGCCAAGGACGTCCTCGGGGACTCAACCTCTGTCCAAAACAAACTTGTATCAATAAAAAAGCAAATAAAAATGACCAGTCCAGCAAAAATTTATCGAAAGTTACCCGGCTGGGCAGAAAACACTTAGAATTAAAAAGACTAAATTTACGGCAAAAATAAAATCCTCATGACGCTACTGTCCAAAAATAAGACTGATTTAACCACCGAGCTACAATTAAAGCGTTGCTACAAAAAGGTAATCAGCAAAGACAAAACGGCGCTTCCAAGCAACTTTGCAGAGTTCTACCGAGCGAATTATGAAAGACGCGCAACTCAAAGTAATATGCAAATAAGGTAAATGGACGTGTTAAAGACAAAACATAAAAACGTAGGTTCGAATTTAACTAAACGATCGTGCTGTAACATAAGCGGCCCCTTCGAAATCTTATCCGTGGGTAAGTTTCACACAAAAAACACAAGTGAAAGCACAGATTCGACTTAAAACATTACTAAACGAGTAAATAAAGTAAACAGATTATGAAGGGGACTTTTTAGATTCGTGAGTAGCATCACAAAGTTGTGACATCAGAAGAACGTAAGCAAACAGCGCAACAGTAAGGCAGAAGGCAAACTTTTAATCGATAAAACGTTTATGATTAGAGTTGGGAGTTCACGGTATTATATAACCTATCATAAAAATTCACGATCACATATTACGAGGTATGTTCAATAAGTAATAAGAAAATGTCAGGAGAAGTTTCACAAAAAACGACGTTAAATTCAAAATCACATTTCGGCTATCACGAGTGATAAAATCACAAATGAAATTCACAAATGAAAAACGTTAAATCAAACATGAGCAATTTTGGCCAGATCACGAAGAACTTATTCAACTTCACAGTTTGCTGCAATAGAGTTATTTTTCAAAACTGCCACAGTCGCTTAAGGACTATTTCTTTTCCTTTTACGAAACTGTGGATGCAGGCTATGAATGCTCCCAATCTATACGCTCCTTTTGAGGCAAGGTTTTCGACATCCCCTACAAGGACTAACTGTCCAGGTTCAAAGTTCGTTTGAAGTGTACGTCATTTGTTACAGCCCTGGAGACTAGGTAAATATGATTTCATCCAGAGAAGTCAAAAACGGTGGGCCAGCGTGGAGTTACACAAGTAATCGTTGCGAAGGCCCCCCTGATTGTGCAACCCACAAAGAGGAGTGTTAGGAACCAATTGCTGTCCCAAAAAGGACAAAGGTGTAATGGGTCACAAATCGGTGGGCTGATCGCTAAGTGCTGTTAGGGGGAGGTCGCGCACAATTCTTACGGCATCAGTGAAAAAAGTCTGTAGCTCAATTAGAGAAGGTTTACGGCGAGTCTGTTCCATAACTCGACCCAAAAAAGTTTTAAACAGTTTCACTATGCTTTCCCAACTTCCACCCTGGCTAGGAGCATACGGAGGAATGTTTACCCAATTTATATTTAACTTATGTAAAGAGTTAACAAATTCAGAGGACTCCAAAAACTTTGGCAACTTATTAGATGTGGCAAGGAACGTCGAAGCGTTGTCCAAATAAAAAGTTTCTACTGCCCAGCGCAAATTAACAAAGCGAGTGAAAGCTAGGAGAAACTGTATAGGTCCAGGCTTGTCACCACTTCTACGTGCAAGCAGCGTGTACAAAAACACGTAAACAGCAAGCCCCACGCTTTGCAATCACTGCTATTCTGTCGAAAAATATAAGGGCCTAAGTAGTCAAGTCCGGTAAATTTTAAAAGTTTGTTGCAAGCAGTAACTCGGCACGATGGCAAATCTGCCATTAATTGACGAACCGTTTTAGCTTTTAACAAGGCACATTTTCCGCAGTTTGTGATGTAAAATTTTACACTGGAAATGCCACGAATAATCCAAACACGTTTGCGGGTTTTCATTAATGTATATGCTGGACCACGATGCCCAGCCTGCTCATGCTGATATTGCACAATAAGTCCAGTCAAAGTATGCCTTCCAGGTAAAATTAAAGGGTGTTTAGAATCAAGTGGCAAGTCTGGATTTTCGAGCATGCCTTCAATTCGCAAACTATTATCCAAATCCACGCAAGGGTGCAAATTACGCAAACTTTTTAATTCATTTAAGCGGCGTTTAGATTCAGGGTCGTTAGTATTGCCGCCTAAACGTTTAAGAATAGATTCAAATTCATCAAACGATTCTTTGCTTAAAAGTTCAATAGCGGCCCCAAACCGCTGAGATTGAACATAAGTGAAAATACTAACAAAGGCCTTATCTAAGTAACAAGCATTTAGAACAGGATTTTGAAAAGCAACTCCTTTTGCTTTCGCAACGACAAACTCTAAAAATGTAGCCCGATATGCACTGCGCTTCTGTAGCGTAGGCAGACTTAAAGAAGCTTCAATGAGCCTATCCAAAGCTGCGTCGCCAGAAGACAAATTTACGCAGCTTACCAGAGTTCTGCGCAGACCACTGAATTCTCAAGAGGCATGGCATCCACCTACTCCTGCAAAAGAAAGGAGGGTCCCTTTAACCACGAATCAAGTGAACTAGGCTGTTTACTGCTCTGCGCTTGAGTGCCCACGTCTGCAAAGTTTAAAATCGTACTAACGTAGCACCAACAGCTAGATGACATCACAAGTAGAATCCTGTCGACACACCGTTTAACAAAGCGAGCAAGTGAGAGGTCTGGGTTCACAATCCATTTAAGAACTACTTGCGAATCGGCGCAACGAAAGATTTTACAGTTAAGAATGTATAAAGCTTTTGAAGTTTGAAGCATCAATTCACTTAACATCTTAGCTGCTTCCAACTCTTTGCGAGATATTTAACCCACCCTTTTTGATGAGTGAGAACTAATTTAGATTTTCCAATAACAAAACTGACTTGTGCTTTACCAGCACTAACGCTACGCAAATAGATTGCGCAAGAAAACGCAGAGTCCGAAGCATCACAGAACCCATGCAGTTGATATTCTGCGTCATTTCTGCGCTCGATGTGTTCCAAAACAAAGTTTCGAGGAATGCAAAATTCATTTAGTATATTCGAAGTATCAAGCCCCTTTTCCAATCGTTTTTTAACTTCATCTGACAAAGCGTCGTCCCAGTCCAGTCCAGACACAGCGACTTTTTGCAAGATTAACTTTCCCCCCAGTAGCAGCGGCTCCACTGTACCCAAAGGTTCAAATTGACTCGCAAGCTGACTCGCCATCTCGTGGTTGCCTTGACAAACGTGCGGCCACTAATCTTCAGTGTGTCGCTTTCTGGGTCCCAGAAAAGGCCAGCACCGTCGAGTCCGGCAAAGGCTGCGACTCAATATTAATCTTGCTAACTGAAGGGGCATGATCGCATTGGGGAACCTGGAGCAAGACAGACTTAGCGTGGCCATTGGTCACCCATTTACGCAACTTGAATCCCCAGCTTTCAAAGAGCTCAATCCCTTCTTTAGCAAAGGTCTCCACGTTCGATAAAGTGTCGCCAGCAAACAGCAAGTCATCCATTTATCTGTTTAGAGTGATTGCATTTAAGGTCACCATACTTGCATGCGTGGGGTTGTCAGCAGCCAGCCGATTGAGCGCCATGAGTGCTACATAAGGGCTCGGGTTTATTCCCCACACGTGCCGAGTAAAGCGAAATATTTGAATTCCACTACTGTCTATGTTATTATCCTTGAACCAAATAATATGGAATCAATCTTGTTGATCCCGAGGAAGCTTAATTTGAAAGAGCACTTACTCACATTGGCTGCACAAGCGTATTTTTCCATGCGAAAGCGCATCAACACATCGACCAAGCCATTAAAAAGGTTTTCACCAACTAAAACTGCCCGATTTAAAGACACGCCACCAGCCGTAGCAGCGCCACCATAGACAACTCTAGGCTTAGCCGTCTTAGTTACAAAAAATGGTAAGTACCATTTTTTATAAGAATTGTTTTCATTTTTATCCGCAGGCACAATCCAATCATGCTTCAGCAACACAGCAAATGCATCCGTCAAAGTCTTTTTAACTGCGACTTTTTTGCGGCAGTTCGATGCATCGACAATGTTCGCTTTAACGCAATATCGTAATTATTTGGAAGTTTCTCATAAACTTCAGGTTTAAACGAAACCGGCATTTCGTATCGACCGTCTACAACGCGAATAAATGGTTCAACTAAGCTGCAGGAAGCTCATCGTTTTTTGATGGCAATACCTCTTCATCAAGTAGCTTGTATTCGCGTAAAGCATTATTAACCGTGAGAAGTTCTTGTTGCAACTTATCACAAAGTTCGCAGTCTGGGTCAGTGGGAATCGTCTCGACTCGCAACGCTCTCACAGATTTAGAGCATCCTTGAACTCTACCTCCCCTAGCGATCAGTCCAAGTCGTGTGATCACCAGTTCGAATCCTCAAGCTCTTTCAAAACAGTAATTAGTGCTTTATCAGACTGCCCGATCAAAATGTCTACGCACTTACGTTCGGGTATGACGGGAATTTCCACTCCATGGAAATGTTTCAACTTACTTGTATCCACTACATGTGGAAGAGTACTTTTCTCGACAGAAAAGGCTAGCATACAAGGGAACCAGTAATTTCATAATTGTCTTCTCACATGTGACTAGAGATTCTAGACTAAAGTCTGTTTTACCGATGCAGCTTGCAGTTTGGTCTGCAAGTTTACGAATAGTTATAGAAGGATCAGTCGTTACTTCCAGCCCAAGTTCTTCTATAAACGAGTCCGAAATAAGAGTCGCTTGTGAGGCAGTGTCAAGCTGAGCATACGCCAGTGTCGAGCGACTAGTTGCCTGATTGATTACTCTAACTGCACTAGTTCGAAGCAAGACAGTGCCTACCTCAGCAACGCTCACTTCAAGGACATTTTTTACGTTGTTAGTGGATATGCAAGAGACAGATGATGCAATAGGACTGGTAGGAGCGGTCTTGGTCTCGCTAGCGGCCCCAACGTTTTGAGATTTATAGCAGTCATAAATAGCACTAGAATGCTTAACTCGACAATTAGGACCACACTTTCGGCACTTGCACAGAGAAAGGCAGTTACGAGCTAAATGTTTCGTCGATAAGCAATTAAGACATCTTTCTGACTTAATCACAAAATGACGTCGTTTTCAAGGAAATAATTTCATAAACTTCTCGCACTCGACAAGATAATGTCTACTGTCAGCCCGCGCACAAACCAAACAAATAAGAGGGCCGCTAGCTTTCTTGGTCCCACGATTGTGATCTGCAGGTGCTCCACGCCCACGGGCAGCCGCAGACCCAGGAGACTCGGCAGTCGGCACTACCATTTGGAGCACCTACTCCCGAATCCAGGGCCACCTGGCGGACACAAAACTCACTACGACCACTTTGGGGCTCACGTAATTTTTCCTTGTCCTCCGACTTAAAGAATGCCTGCGCGTACTCAGACGTAGTCACGTTAATTTCATGCACCACAAATTTACGTAATGATTCAAAGCTTGGTTGATTCAGACATACCATTTTTGTCAAGAAAGTCAAGATACCGTCGCTTCAAAGCGCTCGGTTAACAGTTAGCAGTATCAAGCAATAATTGCCCAAAAAGTTTGTTGTACTCGTCATGGGCGTAAGCAAAGACTTCTAGGGTGTTTAAGTCTTCATTATACATTTTAAGTGAAGAAGCAGTAAAATTTACTTTGGCACCATGCCGTATAGCAATGACTCTAGGCTTTGACGTTAAACCACTCAACACACCGTAACGCTGACGGAGTCGATCTAGAGCCTTTTCAATACGTTGAGCTGTGGTCACACTTTTCATAGGGGCGCAAATCAGATTCATCATTTCGCGCGGTTGACCAACGCATGCTAGTCGAAGAACTTCTAATTTACGTTGTCGTAAGGACTTTCGTTCATTAGACGACGCACTTGGTTCTCGAAGCAGAGATGGAACCGATCCGGATTTTCTCGACCCGACCCGACCGATAAATTTCAAAATCATCGCCGGTTAACCGGCTGGTCGACCGGTTTTTTTACAGAAGGTTTTTTTTCACTGTTCAATGTATCTAATGAAAAATTTTCAAAAGGGGGGGGCATGGGTGAGGTGTTAAAATTTGTGACTTTGGACGGGGGTCTCAGAAAAAAAAACGCAAAAAAACTTTTGCGTTTTTTGCAAAAATGACTCAATTTTTAGACCTTTTTTGGTTAAGTTTCGATTTAAATGATCTGTTTTGAGCAGCGCAAAACGTGCACAAAATAAGCATAAAAAGCACTAGAGGGCACAAGCTAAATTATTAGACGTTCTTTCCACTGTAATGATACTATGCGTAAGGCAAAAAATAAAGTTATAATTTTTTAGCTATTGGTGACAGATTATTTGCAATTTGCCGAGCAGCAAACACTAAACTTTTTTTCGGCAGTGCTGGCTTTGCAGTTACAAAAAGATAAATGACAAAAAAAAGTAACAGCAAAAGAGAGGTAACAGTAAAAACATACGAACATCACAATACTTTTGTATACTATTGTACCCAAAAACATTAAAATGATGGAGCAATAACATTATGTGATATTGAAAATTATGTCACTAACAGCGTGAAAAAAATTAATAATATTCGTAACAACTAGGCTGCTTCACTAACAGTTTGAGAAAGTATGAAAAGGATCTATTGCAAAACATTATGTACTGGAAAAGGTTTTTAGCTCCATAGAGATTTATATACGGAAGGAACAATTAATATAAATCTCTGTGGAGCTCAAAACCTTTTCCAGTACATAATGTTTTGTAATAGATCCTTTTCATACTTTCTCAAACTGTTAGCAAAGCAGTCTAGCTGTTACGAATATTATTAATTTTTTTCACGCTGTTAGTGACATAATTTTCAATATCACATAATTTTATTGTTCCATCATTTTAATGTTTTTGGGTATAATAGTACAAGTATTGTGATGTTCGTATGTTTTTACTGTTACCTCTCTTTTGCTGTTACTTTTTTTTGTCATTTATCTTTTTGTAACTGCAAAGGCAGCACAGCTGAAAATGGTTCTGAAGAAGCTTCCCGGTTTGGGAAACGAAACGTCAAACCAATAAATAAACTCATCGGTAGTACGAAGTCGTCATGAATAACTATCCCGATGAACGCAACGCGTCCGTTATTTTCATTGAAAACACTAAACTGTTATGACATTGGCTAGAAAACATTCGAAATATAATGTGCCCCAGGAGTTTGTAAAAATGCTGCTAATTCAGAACATGCCATGGTTAGTTAGATATAAAAAAAAACAAGAGCTATGTCTTTCTTGCTCAGTGTAGAGTGTGGTAAATTTAAGTTGAAACAAGCTTTTCAAAGCGGCAAGATTTTAACATGTAGTAAACAATCTGAAATCTGCGCCACTTCTACTCTTAAGTTGATTAAAATGATGCTAAAATGCCAGGAAGCGCAAGCCTCTTTCACATGCATGCTTTTTTAGAATTTGATTACGCGATTTCAACGTATATTTTGCACTGTTTTTCCTTGAGCCGTGGCCCAAATCGGGAGGCATGGTACAATACTCCCACCCTAAATACGTCCCAAGATGTGCATGTCTTAATGGTCACAGCATATTAGCCACAGCTTGAAACCTTTCAACAAGTGTTTTCGAAAGGTGTGGTTTGTTAATACTGATTTTTTATAAAAAGTTTTATTTATGATAACATATATAAGTACATTTTGGTTGGAGCTTAGATGTCTTTTAGTTGCCGAAAAGGAGAATTCGACCAGTTTTTCAACCGGCTTGACCGGCCGGTCGAAAAATCTCGACCCGACCGGTTTCCATCTCTGTCTCGAAGAACACAAAGGCAATATTTGCACCATCATACCCTACTTGGATAGCAAGATTAATATACTCATTTCTACCTTGGCGCTCTAAATAAGCATTCAATGCAGCACTAGGGTTGCTTTCCGAAGCAACGGAGGTATCCACGTTTGGCCAAGTAGCCGCATTAACTTGGAATTGAGGGCAAGGATTGGGTCCGACATCTGAATTTCCCGAGTTCCCGTATTCAGCAGCACTTAAAACAATGTGCTGATTTTCTGCATCTAACACACGCCGAGACACACATCTCTGCGCATTTCCAGAGTTCTCAGCATAATCATTATGATAGGCAGCGCTGTTGTAATTCCTTCAATCAGACGCATGCTGCGAAATAAAGCCCTGAGCTTGGGGATTCAAAGCAGTCGATTTGTCATTTGTAAACATAGCATTAAATTTCTCATTGATAGAGTTAATGACATTAGTTACTCTATTACGCTTTTGTTCAAATTGCATAGGTTGAGGTTCGTTGGACCTTGGGCGTGGCTCCGTCACCAGCGGTCTTGAGCGTAACTACCTCACCTGTGTTCTAAGAGCATTGCTTCGAACTTGGGTTTCGAACCAGCCTCGGTACCATGGGCAGGCTCAACACTGCGTTAAACTCACCATTTTTAATTAACGAACTTTTAGAACTAACAGCACTTGAAGTAGAACGAAGGTTGCGTCTCGAGCGTCCGGAAACACAAAACCAGCCTTTGAGTGGCACGCAGTGCGCTTCTCTTCATCCTCTAACTCAATCGCTTGTCAGAGCAACTCAGCCAAAGTCTCTTCTTTTTTGGCAGCAGCAGCCGCGGTAGTGGCCAACGCAGCAGCCGGCGAGGCCTCAGCTTTCGCTTTAGCTACCGCTGCTTTTTCCTCCGCCTCCACCTTAGCCTTACGAGACCTAGCCAAATCTTCCAAAACTTGAAGCTTAGAGCGCCTGCGTTCTAGTTTAATCTGCTTTACTATTGAGGATTTGCTTGACGTCACACTCGCAGAACTTGCGGTAATTAATGACACACTATCTGCGGGTTCCATATCATCATCATCATCACAGTCATTTTCGCTTTCATTTAACGGATTAGTTTTATCGCAAAACTTGTCTTTTAAGAATTCAAACAAGTTAACACATTTTTCAAACTTATCAGCAATTTCAGATAAAAAAGAGACGCACAAGGCCGGAAGCGTTTCTTTGCTCGTTTCGTATGCCGCCCGTACAATCGCTTGAAAAATCCGTCTGTAGCATTGAATGCAACCATAAGCGCAACTAGGATTTTGCTTAGATGAAGGGAGCTTTTTTTTCCACAAAAATTATTTAATTTAGGCCTCGTGCTGAACAAACTGATGCACTCAAGCGTATCACTGGGTGATTTTCCTGATTTTTCGGTAAAAAATAGCGATTTTAACGCTATTTCAATCACTTTTTGCACGTTTTTGAAGCCATACGAATAACTACATTAAATTGCTAAAATTTAAAAATTCATTAAAAGAATCAAATTGCCTAGCCCCTTCAGCCTCCCTTATACTTAGGATGAAGTCCAAAACACGTTTAAATGCTTATGTTTTGGGATTAAGTTTTCTAAGCGACTTGGCTAAAGTGGACTGAAGCCCCCTTAGCCTTTTTCCCCCTGGTTGGGCAACTGACTGCGACCTCAAAAAAATTTGAGTCTGCTCTAAAAAAAAACACAAACAGCTAGTCTTTTAAAGAATGTTTTCACGCATTGTTTCAGGACATAATCACTAACGAAGTACCGGTAACGGTACTACAGGCTGAAATCCCTATTCCGCGGCACATCCGTAAAGGCGTGTTAATAACACAGATTATTGCCTCACATTTACGTAGAGCAGTTGGTGGCCAGCAATTTCGCTAAGAATGGAGAAAACTTCGAACGAGAATTATGTTTGAACGTTATTATTTCTTTTTCCATTATTGCCTGTTGTCTTGTCGTTACGTGATGTTTCGAAAACGTATTCTGAGTAAACCGAAATTGGGGGGGCACAAGCAGTCATTAGGGGGAGCACGGCCCCCCCTGGCCCCCTCGTAGTAACGGCACTGATTACAGCAAAGACAAAGTAGCACTCAATATAAATAAAGAACGTCAAATTGTACAGTTCTTAAAGATCGGATGAAATATTTCAGTTCTTCCAAAAGTTGATGACTCTTAATTTCCACCGCAGCAGACCGAAGATCAATGAA
Organism: Trididemnum nubilum; assembly: GCA_963965965.1. Lineage (NCBI taxonomy): Eukaryota > Metazoa > Chordata > Ascidiacea > Aplousobranchia > Didemnidae > Trididemnum > Trididemnum nubilum. The sequence goes on from OZ014469.1 coordinate 13,658,279, forward strand.
TCCACCTCCACAGGACGACGAAAGAAAAAACCGATGAACGTAGAATTGGAATTCTCCACGTAATTGAATTGCAGGTGACAGGAACCAAAAAAGGGGATCGCAAGTTGCAGATCAACCAAAACGAAGAAACTGCAAGTCGCCGCACTAAACCAACAGATTGAGAAGAATGGATCTTTCTCAACCAGAGTGCAATCGTCGAACAGTAGAGGTAATGCACCAAAGTGCAGCACTCCGCAAGCAGCCAAAGGAAATCAAAGCAAAGGAACGAAGAGTGCGAGATTCTAAGCAGCAATCACCAATGAATCCAAAAATCAAAAATCTAACCAGGTCAGGAAACAATAAATTTTGATGTTATAGATTGAAAAGGCTGTGTCCTAAGCGGAATGCCTAGGTCTTCACTGTATGGCCCTTGCGCTCAAGAGGCTAACAAAAGAGATTCCAAAACAAACTTGTATCAATAAAAAAAGCAAATAAAAATGACCAGTCCAGCAAAAATTTATCGAAAGTTACCCGGCAGGGCAGAAAACACTTAAAATTAAAAAGACTAAATTTAACGGCAAAAATAAAATCCTCATGACGCTACTGTCCAAAAATAAGACTGATTTAACTACCGTGCTACAATTAAAACGTTGCTACAAAAAGGTAATCAGCAAAAGCAAAGCAAGTTTTAACCGCTGGGCACTGCAATCTACAGCGACACAAGAAAGTCTTTCAAGCAACTTTGCAGAGTTTCTCCCACGCAAATTATGAAAGACGCGCAACTCAAAGTAATATGCAAATAAGGAAATGGACGTGTTAAAGACAAAACATAAAAACCTAGGTTCGAATTTAACTAAACAATCGTGCTGTAACAGTAACATCGATTACAGTGCTCAACTGCATTCGAAACCTAAATCATTTAGGTAAATAAAACCACGTCAGCATTGCCTAGATTCCTGGACATGCAGGAGTACATGGTAAAGAAGTGGCAGACTATCTAGCCAAATCAGGATCTAAATCAAAAATACATGGTCCTGAACCTTTTATTACAGTCCCGCATGCCAGCTGTGTTAGCACGGCTAAGGACTGGTTCACAGATAGATAGAAATTTATGTGGAATGAGCGGAAGGACTGCTTGAGGATAAAGTAGTCGGTAGGTTGAAGGTTTCCTTGACTAACGATACGTCTCCTTAACCTTAAATAACCTCAATTAAATAGAGTAGAGCAAGCTTTAACTGGGCACTGTAATCTACAGCGACACATGAAAACTACAGGTCGTGCTGAGTCTCCTTTATGTCCGAAATGTAGCCCAAATGATGAAACACCAAATCATCTTACCAAGATATTTGTGTTAAATATTTTGGAATCATCAAAATTAATGTTCACAATGTGGTAATGAAATGTAACATTATTAGAATGACCACGTTCTTTAAGGAAGCTGGAGGGCTTTCTGAGTTCAACCAGTAACCAAGCAAAAACAACAGTAACATAGCATCTACAGTTGCAATGGGCCCAAATGAGGCCTACGCAATGTGTAGGTGGACTTTGCCTAACGGTAGTAGATTCGCTTGCACCGCTGCCCATTGATAATAATAACATTAAAAATTTTCTGGCGATCTCCGATTGCGGAAAACGAAAAAGTTCTTCGCAAATTTTCCGCAAGATTTCTGGCGTTTTCCAACAAGATTTCAATGGTACAAAAAATAGTGCTGTCCTCGAGCCGAAGACAGGGCAATTTTCGAGGACTTGAGGCTTCGAGGCCTAGGCCAAGGACTTCAAAATGTGTCTTCGAGGACGTCCTCGAGGACTCCACCTCTGGCTGGGAGTAAGTTTACAGTTAAAGTTTAATTTTATTCGTAATTCTAATGCATTGATAAAAGGTTAAAATAAACAGTGGTGGGCAGTAACTAGTTACAATTGTAACTAGTTACTGTAACTAGTTACTTTTTTAGTAACTGTAACTTCGTTACTTTTTTTCAGATGTAACGATATTTGTAACTAGTTACCAGTTTAGAGCCCTAAAAAAAGTTACAGTTACAGTTACTTTTTGTACTACATGCTTTGAAGCAAATTACAGATTTTTTATGAATTCCATTCAAAATAATTGTATTACAATGGCAACACAGGACGCACAGTCGCATGTCTGATCAACCATAACCTTTTATCCATATTTTCTTTACTGTGTTCACTGGACTATACATGCGGTTGCTGGTTAAAGTGAAGGCAGTGATTGTTTTCCTACTTCGCTTTCTGGTGATTGAAACCGTTTGGGGGATTCAGGGCTGAGTAGGCCACAGCTGTACTAGCAATCAGTGTTAGTTTGCAATTTCAATATAATAGTACTACCCTACCATCTAGTGCAGTAGTGGAGAGACTATTTAGTTTGGGTAAAGATATCTTAAAACCAAAACGCTGTGGGCTCAGTGACGAACACTTTGAAATGTTAGCCTTTTTGAAAGGTATTTAACTGATTTCTGTTTTCAAAATTTTTGTAACTATCAGTGGATATTTTTAGATCTAGCTAGTCCTTTTGTCTTTGCATTCTTACACGAATGCAATTTTGAAAGTTGATGCATGAAATTTAATGCTTTGACAAAACTAAATTTTGTGACAAAGAAACATCCTTGGTTTGGTCTTAATATACTTTTCAGACAAGCAGACGTAATCTGGCAAGTGCCGACAGGCCTGTTTTTTAGTCCAAATTTTTAATCACTAAAAGTAACTGTAACTTGTAACTGTAACTGTAACTAGTTACTTTTTCAAATTTGTAACTGTAACTTAGTTACTTTTTTGCCAAGTAACTGTAACTTGTAACTAGTTACTTTTTGAAAGTAACTTGCCCACCAGTGAAAATAAAGTACCTTCAGTTTCGAGCATGCTCTAAATACACGAAAGTATTTTTTTTCACCTACTTACTGCTATTCAGTGTATTACTGTAAGTTTGTTCTAACAAAGCTTTCTGGAAATTATACTCAATTGTAATCACGCACGCACACACTAGGCTTGCGAATGCAGCCGTAACTAATCAAACAAATGCAAAAACTGGTTATTTTTATGAAATTGGTAATGGCTGATAAGCAAACATTGCTTTATTTTTTCTGAATTTTTATCTAATCCAAATACCGTGTTTCCCCAAAAATAAGACCTAATCCGAAAATAAGGCCTAAAATAACCCGAATTTTGTAAATGATTTTAATATAGGCCCTACCATGAAAATAAGACCTAGGCGATAGGGCGAAATTTTTTTGCCCTCGAGTGTGTTTTTACTGCTTGAAAAGTTATTGAGGAAATTTAGGATAAAAAGTAATGCTAGTAAATGAATAGATTAGTTGAATAATGATCATATTCCCATCATTAATTTAAAAAGTGAGGGAGAGCAAAAAGTTTAATCACCTGAGATAACATGAAGATCACGCCACCATTCAATCTATGAACAGCTGTTTTTAAATAAAATTGTCATTTATAAGTAAATGGATATCGGTTTTCATATTTCGTGTATTTGAAAATCTCGTAATTTTCTACTATGCAATTTTGTTTTTGATTAATGAAAATAAATGATATTCCCCTAAAATAAGCCTTGGTGTTATTTTTTGAAAGAAAATTAATATAAGACCCTGGCTTATGTTGGGGGAAACACGGTAGTTCAGGGTAAGACCAACTCTCTTCTAGTAGTAATCCAAGTATAAAGCTTGGTTCTGTATTTGTTGAGGACAAACATCGAAATTTTGTTGAATTCTATCGATTCGAAAATTTTATTTTAATTATATTGTGTTTCCATCGGTAAAGAAATTTTTTTGGAAAGCATTTGCGCTCAGAAATAAGCAACAATAACTTTAATACGGCAAGTGATTTTTTGTGTTTTGAATTATAATGAACTTTGTAGTTACGCTGATTTACAAATAATTTCTGTAACTTTGAATTTGATCTGATACGGTTAGCTACAATAACTCTTTAACTTCATTCAGTGCTTCATCAAAACTTTCGCAAATATTTTTTACAAATTTTAGGTGTTTAATAAACTTCTGATGGAAGCTCAATTAATTGCTCGTATGATAGAATAAAATACACGGCAACGTTAAATTTGTTTTTTGCAAATTTTTTAAATAGTTGGGTTTCACTCCCATTTGAATCGCTCTTATTTTATTCAGAGGTAGTTTATTCAGAGGTAGGCAGCGCAATTCATAAATGTTGCGCCGAAGCATAGCCAAGGTGACCTTGCGCCAGCGCACACGCAGCTACTGTAAAATTCTTGCGCTGCAAACGCAAGTGCAAGCGCACGCGCAAGTATGACAGTTTGAAAAGTATAATTCTAATCGACTCACAGCTCAAACTGCACTAGGCTGCGGCACAAAGCCGATATTCAAAACAAATTATGCACGCTACCAAATCAATAAACAAAAAGTTAGTAATATCCATTAAAAATTATAGACATTTGAAAATGCGCATCGATTAACCCCGCTCGGATTGCTTCACCTCTTTGGGCGAAGAATTTCTTTATACGTAGTAAAAAAAGACTCTCAACGCCCGCACTAAAAAATCGAGGTGTTAAAAAATTCCACTGATAAACTCTTCATGTAATAGCAAGCAAACAACTTCGGAGTTGCTGTTTTTTTTTTAATGGCTCGTTAAGGAAATCGGTTACTAGCTTAATGCATTTGTGCTTTTGGAGCAATTAGCATTACTCTTTGACAAATGAAGCATGCTAAAAAAATCATCATGTTTTTTGTTTAAAAAAATTGAATCATACAAAGTATTAAATACAAGCTACCAATGCTGTCGCTCCTGTTTGCAGTGTCTTTCAAAATTTTCCAGATTGCAAAAAAGTTGTAATTAATAGTTTTTGTTGTTTTATATTTTTAAATTACGGTAAAAAAAGTAAGACTATTGCGAACAATGCGTTTAATGCCCATAGCAATTTTACGTGTTTTTAAGAACGAGTATCGTATTTCTAGATAGACCATTATGAAAACAATTTTTCTGTTTAAAATTTGATTTTACTACCATTTTTGAAATACTCAATTGGAATCTTTTTTTTTGAAAAATCGGCAAAACATTTTAGAAACAAACTTTCGGCGAAAGAAAACCCCTGTTGTAAATCCAATATAGATGTTTTGCGAGCAGTAGACGAATGCAATTTCCCATAACGATACTTTTATGAACCTACCTCGTCAACTTTTTTCTGAACTTTAATCACAGTTTATTTAGAAAAAAATCATTCCCAATCGTATTTGAATTGCTCTCAAATTTGCCAAAATACTTGCGGCTTAAGCGTAAGCGCAACCGTTTAAAAATAATTGCGACGCAAGCGCTATCGTAAGTGCCCACCTCTGGCTTTGTTGCATGCAAAATCTTTGCTAGAAAATTATAATTTTTGTTTTTGCTTATAGTACAGTAGTCCCATAACTTTGCAGTACGTTGCTCATCTTCATTTCCGTAACTCATTCTGTCAATTTACAGTACTTATTTAGTTCTACGCCGCAGACAGAAAAGTTTGCAAAACGTACAGCATTTTATCTCTTCCGTTGCTAACAGCTAATCTCATCTTGTTTGTTCAGAATCAAAAGAAAATAAATTATTGCGAACCGGCTTAGTAGGTGAAAATCTCGAGGTCTGTCTCACCCATGTTTGGGATCATCACTGGTGTTTGACAAAAGGAAAAATAAAATTTGAAATCAGGAATGAAAAATTAAAGTGACAATTATGAAAGATCGTTTTGGTATCAGGACCAAGAACGACTTAGCGTTGGCCGAAAAGCATCGACTCACGCAGAGTGCACCCTTCATTGGGCCACCTCTGAGTCATTTATGGCATACTGGTGCCTGTACGACTTTTCATAATCTACTTTCATTTTAATTTTTAGAACCTGATTTTAAATTTTGTTTTTACTTTTGGAAGACAGACTTTATGATCCAGGATCCGGGTAAAGCAACCAATGCGATTTTAAATTTGAATTTTCAGCTTGTGAGGTTTGTTACGTTACGATAGGCCTATGTGCCATAACAACAGCTTCGGCTACCTAGCACTGTTTCAAACCGATTGAATTTAAATTTTGTAAACTGCAAATTATGAAATAATATTGATCACAATTCGTACAAGAATGATAGGTCATAACAGTTTAAATGAAAATGAAGCTAAATGTAGCTAAAATAAAGTCAAAATAGATTTTTTGGGTCAAAATAAAAATGGCCATAAAAATGATGTAGCAACAGAGCTGGGCACCCGCTACTTCCAAAGTAGTGCCGCTGCCGCTGTTTTGCAAAAAAAGCAGCGGCGCTGCCGCTTGTCGCTACTTAAATGAAAAAGTAGCGCCGCTGCCGCTACTTGCATACAGGTACAAAACAGCGGCCGCTGCCGCTGGTCGCTGCTGCTACTTTAGAAAAATATCCAGCGAAGGAACAATTGCATTCAAATAAGGTATGCAATAGTGAAATTTCGACTTTATTTGCAAAAGTTACAATTCAAGCTTTTAAAGTATTGGTACGGGTTACAATTGGCATTAGCAGGCTTAAACGGTAAACAATTAAGTAAGCAAATCACAATTCAATTGGTTGTTGGCATGCTCCTATCAAAAAAACAAGCATTTCAAAACGCTGGTTGGTTAAACCAGCGCTTTAGAAACTACATTAAGAAGTTACCCATGAAAGTTACACTAAGAAGATAAATTCCTTGTCGCATTTTCTACACAAATAAAAGGCAATAAGAATAGTTTAAATCACTTAAATAAGGTAAGGTTTTAACATGATGGCATATAGTAGTCACCTTCTGTGCACTTCTGTCGCGGCTCTTATAGCTCTGAAGTAGTCAATGTTTTTACTAAACGCTCGGCCCTCAACCACTAAAATAATTCCTCGTGTAGAGACACGATATGAAAATTTATCAATCGACCGAGTTACAAACATTTCTGGGAATTTTGTAGAAATGGTAGGTGATTAACTTCTATGCGGTGATTTCATCCAACTTTGACGAAAAAGGAGATCGAGCGGTTAACAACTGGTGTTTTTGAACTCGGAGAAGATACGTACGCAGTAATGACATATTCTATTGCGCGGGCAACATGCTATTCGCTGTTATATAGATACATGTTAAGTGAATGATTCACAATGCGATTCACGCGACTCATATTTTTTCGATGAGTATAACTCCATCACTAAATTATCTTTCAAACTTATTTATTTCCTGGTTCAACTTGTTAGTTCAATTCTCTGCGCAATATAAATTTAATTCTTCGTATTATTGTTTACTGTTGTAGCAAAATTTATTTTGCTCTGCATTGATGTATTTACTGTCCTTCTTGCAGTGCACGAACTATACTGTGATTTGGAACCAGATAGGCAACAAATCATTGGTCCTACTAAATAACAGCATTTTGGGGCATTATCGCAAAAATCCGTATTTGCGATCTGCCAGTCATACCCGGCGCCAGGATAGCGTGACTAGGGGGGGGGCGTAAACAAATTTTGGGGGGGTATAAAAATTTTAATACTTCGAATCCGAGAGTGTGGACCAAAAAACAAAGGTCTTCATCGCGACATTCCACAAAATCTGGAGTAAAGACCAAAAACAGGTCTTCATCTCGAAATATGCGCGGATTTTCACGAATTCTGGGGTGAAGACAAGAAAAAAGCTTCTCCTGTCAAAAAATGCGCGATTTTTACGAAATCCGGGGTGAAACCACAAAAAAAATCTGCGAAGAAACAGTTCTTGCTCGCGAATTCTGTGGTGATAACCAGTATCTTGGGTGCCTCAGGCCTCAAACTGCAATCCAATGGCACCAAACCTGTTACTTTCTTTGGGGCACAATCCTCGCTTGGAGGACATAATTCTCATTCGGAGGGCACAAGCAGCGATTTGGGAGGCACGGCCCCGGTATGTCCCCTGTGGCGTCGGGCCTGCTGCAATTTTACAGCAATTTATAGAACTGTAACTATCGCATTTTTGTTTAAGAAATACAGCTCAAAATCGGTTTTATTGAAGAAATGAGAATTATTTGAGGTTATAAAAAGGTGCATCAAACCTTTATCCACAATTTCCTTTATTTGCGAAAATACGATTTAATTCGTTTGACTCCGTGCCATTGTCAACCCTGAATTTGCAATTTTGTGACATTACAAAAAGCATAATTTTGCAAAAATTCTTGCAACCTAAGAAACACGATTTCCAACTAGTAGCAGTGAGTAGCCTAGCTATCACCAAATCTGAAAATTTGGCTATTGTCCCTGGAATCTGTAAACCTAGGCTCCCAGTACTGATCTACAGTACAGTACACCTTTAGTGATTTTACAAAATTGCAAAAAGCAGGTTTGCCAAAAGTACTAGTCAGGGGTGCCGAAACCCGGAGGGATGGGGGGATATATCCCCCCCAATAATTTGACTGTATCCCCCAATAATTTGACTATGGTCTACATATGCATCCCTCCTAATAATTTGACTCTGGTCTGCATCTGAATCACTTGAATTCGGTCTGCAACACTAGAATTCGGGGAAAAAAACTCTTTCAATTTTGGTGAAGACCTTTTTTTGTCTTCACTTAATTTGCTTACTTGAAAAAAATTGTGGTCGAGGTTCATCCCCCCTGATGTTGAAAATAGGGCAAAATTGGGGTGAAATTGCAAATTATTCCCCAAATGCTCAACAAAGATCGGCACCCCTGGTACTAGTCAAACGGATTAAAACGTATTTTCGCGAATAAAAGGAATTCAGAACTGTGAAAAAAGGTTTGGGGAACCTCTTTATTACCACAAGTAGTTCTCATTTCTTTAATAAAACCGATTTCAAACAGAATCTCTTGAAAATTACGAAGAACAACTGCATCAAAATTAACTGTCTAGTGTGTAGGCCAGAGGTGGAGTCCTCCAGGACGTCTTTGGTTTCGAGGACACATTTTGAAGTCCTTGGCCTTGACCTCGAGGCCACAAGTCCTCGAAAATTGCCTGTTCTCGGCTCGAAGATAGCACTTTTTTTTGAATTGTTGAATTTCGTAGATCACTTGAAAAAAATTTTGAAAGACGTTTTTTACTGGAGAATGCCTGAAAAAAAAAATTGAAGACCTTTTTTTATTTTTTTGGAGAACACTTACGCTTGTGTCCTTGGTCCTTGGCCTTGAGCATTCCTGCCCTTGGCCTCGAGAGGGTCTGTCCTCGTAAGGGCTGTCCTTGGCCGTGGATTTTTTTGTGCCCTTGGCTTTGGTCTCTAGCCTTGTGTCCTCGACTCCACCTCTTGGGTGGGCCTATGTGCATTCTGTACGAGTAAGAAGGGAGTGTCAGAAACCGACTGTCATTAGTACTTACTACTTGCTTTCATAAAGAAATAATTGGCCTTGTTCTATGTGGAGTTTTAGTAGCATGCGATTCTCTCAAAACGATAACAACTGATAAACTTTACAAACGCATTGGTTATTATTGTTAGTTAATTTAAACACAGAGTTTAATTTAGCCCGCTTCCAGACCACATTATTTGTTGAATTTTGGTTCAGAAAAAACAAAACCACGTACGATAAAACTCGCCTTTATTATGTATAAATTATAGATATAACAACTACAAAACGTCACAAAGGTAGCATTGTTTGTTCTACTAAACCAAAATAATGTGGTAGCAAGAACAGAGTGAAAAAAAATTGTAAAGACTCCAAACGGTAACGCGTAAAATTTAAATCGAAAAAAGTCTTGGAAGAAGTTTGTTAGCAGTAGCGGCAGCGGCAAAGAATTTGCTTAAAAAAAAGCGCTGAAGCGCTGCCGCTTTTTTGACTGAAAAAACAGCGGCGCTGCCGCTTTTTGCTGGTGACGAATAAAAGCAGCGGCGCTGCCGCTACCGCTACCGAAAAAGTAGCGGCGGTAGTAGCGCCGCTGTGCTCATCGCTGTGTAGCAATACTAACTATATTATAACAGCAATAATTACGACGATGCTAACATACAGATCGAGAAAAATTTAGGAACTTACTCATCATTCCCTCTGAGAGCTTGCTTAGTCTGCGCGGAATGAAAGGCCGTGTGAGCTCAAAAAAAATGGTTTGCGCCTTAAAAAATTTATCGATGTCATTTACAGTAATCTAAGTTTCATACTTCCCATCCCTTCCCAGTTGCATATTCATTGGCTGTATTAGTTTTGAAGCTTGAACAAGCAGCACAGATTTTACATTGGAGTCCGTTTTCAAGAGAATGTTCGTAAATCGAGCTTAGTTCAAAGCTTATATTTTTGAAATCCGGCGCATCTGTGGTTACTTTTACTTTTAGCCATTCGAGCTTAAATGAGTCTCTCAATTTTTTATGTCATGTTCTGTGTTTCCTCTAACTTTCATCTTTTGCGTGAGGGCCTGAAAATGTGTGAAAGTGCCCTGAATTTTTTGCAAAAACGCCGTAGCTCAGGCTTTGTGAGGCCGCCTTTTCACAACGTCCATCTCAAAAAAAACTCAGGTGATCTCAAAAAGAAAAAAAAAAGGTTATTGCAACCCAAACCGGCTGCTTTTTGCGTTTTGCGGGTCGTTAACAAAAAAGTGGTCATCGCGCATTGCGTCTCTAACAAAAAAAAACGCTGGAATTAAACGCCGTTTCGCACTTGTGAAAAATTTGTGCGAAAATCCCCGAAAATATTTTGCATTTTTTTTTGCGCTTATAGGAAACACTAGTTATGTTCTTTTAGCGCTCAGTCCGGCAAAATTCCTTTTTGACATGGTTAATATTACAAGAAAAAGTCTGAATTAACTAATATACTGAATAAAAAACGACGTTTAGTTTGTAAAATGAATGCCTCAATAACAAATATACTGATGCTGCTACTTGATAAGTTTAAGTAGTTGCATCTTTTGTGTGTTGCCAAATGTTAATGACATATTTAACTCCCAAAAGCCTGTTTTACTTTGTTAGGGATCGTGATGCAGAGTTCTAGAATATAATCTTGAATTATTTAAAAGCAGTTTATGTACAAAAGTTGTCCTGAAATACGTGTCATCTCACGGAAGTAGGTTTTGAACCCCTGAAATCGTGACCTCGGTAAGTGGAGCTACGCACCTTATCTGTAGGGCACAAAAGCAGTTGAAAATCAAATCTGATTTCAGATACTTATGCCGTAAGCTACAATATGTCCGCACTCATAGGTGTAGCCAGGGGGCCCGGCCCCCTCCCCAATTGAAATTCCATCAATGACAAAAAGTCTATTGTTTCTTCGGTTTCAGTTTCTTTTAGCATTTTCGCGTGCAACAGTACTCGCGTAAAACAGTAATAAACAATAATATTGACGACCTGGGGGCCGGGGCCCTCAATTCAATTTTCCAACCAAATTAAATGTATAGCCCGGATGAAATTAGGGGATTTTGTCCTAAAAGTTTTTACCTCAGGCCCTTATCTTACCTTTTTATGAACGTAATGCAATAACCAGGGCCGATTTACCGATTTACCGCACAGTGCCAGGTGCCTTGCTCTCAGATGGTAAGACATTTATTTGGTCTTCACCTATATTTGGCTGGAAGATGTTGCAAAAATCCCCAAAGTACCAAGGACCTCACGCAATGTAAATCCGGTCCGAGCAATAACATGCTGGTAAATACTTCTAACAAACTATTACACCTTTTTTCAATAACAATTTCTTCCATCTCGCTAGTTTTTACGCAAAAAAATTTTTTCATAAAAATAAGTGTGGGAAATGCTCATTGAACAAATTATTGTGTTTGAATGGAGGGGCCTGGACCCCCTGGCCGTACATGTACTCCTATAGCTGCTTATTTTCATGACAAAACGAAAATCTCTAAAAAAATCTTCGAGTGAATTATTATTTACTGCTAAAAGGAGGCAGTGTGGCTTACTTCCCCTTCCTTGGGTCAAATCACTTACAAAATTTAGCACCAAAATGTTAGATTTTAAACTTGCTTTGAACTTAAATTGTTAGTAAAAGCACAATTGAATCTTTTAATTGACTTTCATATGTTAAAAATCTAGTTCTTTCAAATGGCTCTGAACACGTGCAAAATGTGATCCAATGGCATTGAAAATAGTTTTTTTTCCAGAAAATCACAAAAAATCGTCCAGCGGCTAAGGGTTTTGCCCCAAAACCCCCATGTGCTGGGGGCTCCGCCCCGAAACCCCGTCTTGGATACATTTGAGGTACACAAGTTTACTTGAAGCGTCTCCCCGTTTTTGACATTTTAGCTATTTTACTTTGAGTTTAAGTCCTCTCCTTCTAGCAAAGTCCTGGTTAAATGTCTAACACAACGCCTCGGCTTCTGATCATCCACTTTGCGATACCTTTGTCCCAAAAAAATTTCCTCTTTTGAAAATGAATGATGGCATCAACGCATGTTATTTGTGGTTTGCCTCCCCCCTTCCCCCCAATCAAAAATCTTGGTTATGCCAATGTCCACAGCGTAGGCTAAAAATGGTATTTCAGCAATTTTACCAGCAATTTTAATTATAGACACATGATAGCTTACGGCATAAGTACCTAAAATCAGGTTTGAATTTCAACTGCTCTCGTGACCTGGTGATAAGGTGCGGAGCTTCTCTTACCAAGGTAACGGTTTCATCAACCTCTTACCTACCATCTCATTTCTTCTCTAAATCTTATGTTTTGAGTATTTCTCACTGAAACACGCAACTAACTATCACATGCCTAGTGCTTATTGATTTCATCCTTATCCGAACAGTACTTCCAGGTAACTCAATCAAAATTTCTGTCAGCATTTTGTCAACAACATGCCGTTTTCAGAGGTTTTTCAATGGCAATGCGCTCTATTGAGATTGTCAAATAATTATAACATCATTTTAGTTAATATGCTCGATTAATTACTAGCACAGTAGAAGTTTATGATGTCATTGAAAATTAATTGATTACACCTTGGTTTTGTAAAGTAATTTTATCAAATCTCATTTATAAAGCTTGCTTCCAATTGAAAGCACGTATTTGCCTTGTCTTATTAATACTTATGCAGTGCACGGCAAAACTAAAGTGCTGCGGGGGGTTCTAGGTTATCTGCGCAGCTTAGAGGGAACATAGCATTTAGTACTACTTCTTATCAGGCGCGTAGTCAGAAATTTGCCATTGGGGGGCTGCTTCGGGAATTGAAAACAAACTGAAACGATCTTGACCCATAATAGGAAAGGTTTTTATGCCCGAATTCAGGTGATGACCAAAACAAAAGGTCTTCACTCAGATTGGATCGGTTTTTCTGCCAAATTTAGGTGATCTCAAAACAAGGTCTTCAACCAGTCAAAATTGACCAATTTAACACTTGCTTGCTGTTTTCTTTCGCTTTCTTGTTTATGTAATCATAAAATGTCTGTTCGCGGACGAGATAAGCCAATTTGAGCAAACACTTCGTCTATTACTTCTATGACAAAAGAGATTCTGAAATGGTATTATAAAACCAGCTGGTCTTCGAAAAGCCATTTCTTTAATTTGACTTTATGTCATATCATCCTGAATTTTTTTGTTTTTTGGTTATTTTTATAAATTGTATAGCTTAGCTTTGGTGCAATTTTTTAGAATTCGTCAGTTTAAACTGACTCTATATAAGAGGATACGGTACTAGTACAACTAGTTTTTTAAAAGCATCTCTAAATCATGTGTGAGTGCAAGATATATGTACTGTACTAGTATTTGTACAGTGATGTAAACTGCTTGGTGGTTTGGCTGAGAAGGTCAAGGCGTCGTTTGTACGGCGACTCTCACCACATGATCTGGGTTTAATTTGCACCAGATCGTGTGCGTCGTTGAATTCAAAGGTGTATATAGTACTTCACAAAAATCTCTTAGTGACTTAGATCAATTACAGCTCATTTTTTTGCTAAAGGCTTAAATGACAATCATATACTTAGAAGCTAGGTAACTTCTAGATGAGCTCGAATTCGTCCAAAGAACAGTAAAATCAATTTTTAGAGGAGTCATTTTGGTGGGTTTCCAAGATATAAAAATTTGAGATCAATGTCAAAAAATTTGTTTTTCAAATACAGTATCTACTGTTCTAACAAATACCACCTGATCAACTTAAGTAGTTCAAAAATTGATTTTTAGGGAATTAGATTATTTTGAGAGTAGAAACCTCAATGTAAAACACCCTAGAAACTCCAAGCAACTTCAATTTATTTGCTATCACAACATTTACTAACCCAATAAAAAGTACCCAACTAACTTTTTTCCGTTTAAAAATCGATTTTAGGGTATATCAAAGGTGTGAGACCCCAAACAAAATTTCTCTAAAAACCTGCTGATACTAACCAAAACTTATTTGTACGGGCTTTATAACCGTTCAAAAAATAATTTTAATTTTTAGCGTAATTTTGGTAGATTCCAGGAGGATGGCACTTTCGGCTTTCCCAAATTATGTCAAAGCACATTTATTTACTGACATAAAAGACTCATTGTTTAACTTTTTAACTTAACGTCTTTTAAAAAATTAAACTTGGGGGTATTCGTATATGGAGTGTTTTCCGGAAAGTGATGCAAAAATTGCCAGAGACAAAAAAAAAAGGATTTGCAGCTCAACTACTTTACACCAACATTAGATTGCAGCAGTATTTAGCCATTTAGAAAGAAGATTGTACTATATTTAAAAAAAAAAAAGATAAAAAATCTCATTGCAACCAAAATTGATTTGGAAAAAATAAAAAAGTGCTGCGCTAAAGTGTACAACTGTGTAAATAATTTTTGCTGTGCCTATCGTAGGTCGTTTTTGAATGAAACCATTCTAGGTGCCAAGCCTATATTGATCAATTTTTGAGCGCGAAAAACAAATTTGTACGTCTTACCAAAAAAAGAAAAATCTTAAACCACAAACTCCTGTGCAAATTTCAAGTTGCCAGTCAAAACCGTTTGCGTATTAAAAGCCTATGTCCTCAACTTTGCACTTGTTAGTTGCAAAAAGATTGAAAAAGCATATTACGCCTGCGTTGGTCGTTCCTACCAGAGATACAAAAAAGTTTAAAACTTGAATGTCTTGCAATGGAATATTGCTTGAGCTTATAGGCATATAGTATTCTTTAGTTCTAAATTTGAAATTTAGTACCTCATTAGTATATTATGTGAATATACCTCATTATTGCATATATATTATATATCGACACGCTTCCAGGGTCTTTTTAAGCTGACAAAACTAAATGGGGTGTTACAGGCTAATCAAATTCATTCTACGAAATTGCTGCGTATTTATTTTGCATTATTTATTAATCTCTTTACACATGCGACATTTACAAACACTCACAAAAACGCAAAAAATTAAATGAACAATATCGGTGTAGGACAGATACTCTAAAAACATTACATTAGGTCAGCTCGTAACAACAAATGCTTTTTTTTCGGAATGTTTTTAGATTATTCGTTTGTCGAGCTTTGTTTTAGAAACCATTTCACAATATTTCACTTTTCGCACGAACTGTTTATTTTCTAAAATTGTTGGAACTCAATTGGCATAGTTGCATTTGTAAAGTAATAATAAACTCGATCAGCGCATCATTGTATCAAATCTTTTTTAAAAGTACCGTAATCCTGAATGCAAGCTAACATAAAATTAGTTTGTTGTTGTCTTTTTTTCTTGCTGTTAAGGCAAATTTTAAGCAACTTTCATTAATTTTGTTCTTGTTTTTGGAATGGCGTTGGTTTTTGCTGATCGATTTAGCGTTTTGGGCAAAGGTCGACATTGCTCGGCTATTTTTCAGCCAAAAACAAAACATAAAGTTTACATTACATTTACACAGCAGGCGAAGCAAAGACTGGCAATTTTCGCGAGAGGTGGCTTACGTCACATGCTCATTCCTCAAAAAGGCCAACCATTCAAGCCTAGGGGAGATCCACAAGCAGAATGGCGACTACTTAAGACAAGTAGTGCGAAAAAGTTTTTCTCCCAAAAGATTCGAACTTTAAAAAGCTTGTTAGTGGTACAAAATTTCAAAATAGCTTTTAATAGCGTCCGAGCTATCGTTTCCACGCTTTGAAAAATTGGTAGCCTTGAAAAAGACAGTTTCAGATTGAATGTTTTTGACCCGCTCTTTTTATGAATCTACGCTGAAATAAAGAAATACCAATAAGCGGTAGGTAGTATTTATAAAGGTTGATTACATTGAACTAGACAATGAGTCGTTCTTATGACGTATGATGCTGCAAAAATCATCTGAAGTAGTAAAAAGTTAATATAGAAATATACAAAATTCCTCGATGTATTTTAATTGGTCAAAATTTGTCATTTTGACAGGTTGATTGGTCAAAAAATTATTGTTTGGTTTTAGTCCGAAATGTGCACAAAAAATTGGTGTGAAATTTAGAGTGAATAAACGAATTCTTTTTGACGGGCGACGGCAAAAAGTAGGCTGTAAGGAATTACTGTAGATTGCTTCCAGAACTGATAAACGAAACAAAGGTCTTGCTGCAGCCAAAACGGAAAACTGTGCATCATGTAATGTTTGGTACATTCTTCATTCTCTAGTAAAAGCAGTCCGATTGCAAAATCACAGCAAACACTAGGGGTGCTAATGATTTTGCATTCTCAATTATGCAGAGTTTTCGTTGGTCTTTTGTCACTTGTGCATTTCGGAATATGCTGATTAATTCTTGTTTATAATATCCTGATTAATTGATATATTGATTAATTCTGTCCTGCAATCTTTGGAAATTTCGACCCAAACAGAAAATTTTTCTCAAAATCACGAATTTTGACCGATCAAAATTCAACGAAGAATTTTTTTGATTTTTACATTAACTTTATACTATTTAGGAATATTCTATATTTTATACCAAAAAAAGAACTTTATACTATTGAGTGGATAGGTCTAAAAATTCATCAAGAAAAGATGGGTTCAACCACAAAATAGGGGATCACAAACATCAATTCCGTCGAAAAGACCTGGGTGGCAATAATCCGCTCAGTCGCATTACTGCTAACCGAGGATCACTATTAAGCCATCATAATTACAAGATTCGCATAGGCTAGGAAAAACTTTTGGTGGATAATCGGTACCGGCAAAGTCCAAAGCATAACAATTTTGTTAAGTCATAGAGCTCAGTCAATTTTTTTGACCGAACTACCACCGAGCAAAACAGTCGTGCGAAAAAAAAGCTTCTCCGTAGCAAAAAGAAAATTGAGAGTAAAATAACCCTCCATGCAATGCTCAGGATAGCGCTATTTTGGTCAATACCAAACCTCGTCAGCTGAGCTGACATGAATCGAAATGAGTAAAAAAAAATTTTTTCTCACTATTTATAGAAAATCTAGTGGCTGAAAACAGGCCAAGCCAAAAAAACATAGAAGGCCGAAACAAAAGAGCAAAAAATCGGCAAAACCAACAATAAGTTCCGAAGTCAAAATTATCGTTTCGCCAGCGATCAAAATGCAAATGAAACGTTGAAATCGGCTACGAGTTTTAATGAACCGATCAAAAGGATTTTTTTTTCGCACGACTGTTTTGCTTGGTGGTAGTTCGGTCAAGAAATTGACTGAGCTCTATGACTTAACAAAATTGTTATGCTTTGGACCTTGCCGGTACCGATTATCCACCAAAAGTTTTTCCCGGCCTATGCGAATCTTGTAACTTTATACTATTTTAGATGATTTTTGCAGCATTATATGTCATAATAACAACCCATTGTTTATGTTTATGTAATTAACCTCTAAGTTATACCACCCCATTTCAGTTTTTCTTCATTCCAGCGTAGATTCATGAATACAGTTTGTCGAAAACGTTCAATCTAAAACAGCCTTTTTCAAGGCTACCCATTTCTCAAAAAGTGGAAATGATATCTTCAACGTTAGTAAGAGCTATTTTAAGATTCGAACTTTTTTTGGACTGCTTTTGTTTAATAGTCACCGTTCTGGTGGTTCTTCTCTAGGCTTCGGCGGTGGTAACCTTTAGGCCCAAAAAGCACACAAACGATTAAACATAATAACTCTTGCCTGCGAACGTCAAAACATTACCACTAAATTACTATCAATTTCGTCCAAGTGAAGTTAAACGAAGATTGAAAACAAAATCATGGGTTTTTCTAAAGTTTGTTCGTTTGCATGAAATAGTTACTGGCACTCTGCGTCAGTCTAACCAAACAACGCAAAGAACTTTTTTGGGTTCCGTTTACAAGTCTTTCGACAGGTTAGGCCCTCACAACGGGTAGACTGCTTGGCCCCAATGAGAAATAAGTGCAAAGTGTCTTTTCCAAGAACACAACGACGCATTGCCAGCTATCTAAAGTTAGGATAATCGCATCAGATTACATCGATATTGACTTCATCCTTCTTGACCCAACCGTTCTAAAGATATCTTACTTCAAACAGAACGTAGGGCCTCCTTAAATAGCATTATATTGGCAACCCTGATATTTCAATGCAGTACCCTAGCCAACAGAGGCTTATATTGATTTATATGTAGGTTGAAGGGCTTTTGTGGTTTAGCTTAATTGCGACTTTGCCTTAGGGTAGAACTAAGATGGCGTCGCTGATGTTATCAAGGTCAGAGTTGCCACGTCAGTCAACGTCAGTCACGAGGACGTCCTTGGCCTCGAGGACGTGCTCGAAGACTCAATTTGAAGTTCTTGGCCTTGTCCTCGAAGTCTGCAAGTCCTCAAAAATGCCCTGTACTCGGCTCGAGGAGAGCACTCTTTTTTGACTCGTTGAAAATGGGTCAAGGCCATGACCAATTTCGTTTCGTCTTGAAGAACTCCAAAGAGCTTGCGAACAATTTTTTGAAGACACTTTTTCCTGGAAAGCGCTTGAAATTTCCGGAAAACTTACGAAATTTTGAAGTGAAGACCTTTTTTTTTGGAAATCACTTCCGCGTTGTGTCTTTGGTCCTTGGCCTTGGATTTTTTTGTCTCCTTGACCTTGGCCTCGAGCTTTGTTTCCTCGACTTCACCTCTGGTCCCTATGTTGTGTCTAAAGGAGACTATCTAAAATGCTGGGTCTAGAAGAACTGAGTCAATCCCAATGTAATTTAATACGATTGCCCTGACTTTAGATACCACCATTGATTTTGCATTCAGTCTTCATTTTTATGCATCCGCTTGTGAAATTTGCAACGAGTTGCAATCTTTGAGCAATTGTCGATGACGTCAATTTTTTGCTGTTTCGCGTTTCTTGCGTCATGTAAAGAAAAATGGCAAAAGCACAAAAAATTGCCAAACATTATACAGTAAATAGCCCTATCCATCTGTCAAAAAACTAAACGTGCTTAATTTTTCAGAAAGTTTTTAGAAACCGCGTAGTAGACCAAAGCTTTTAAAAAAATTAGTGTACAAACGGTGCTTAAAAACTCTAAAACATTCTACTCACACTTCCAAAAACAATTATAAAGCACAAAAAGCGAAACTTGCATATTTTAATATTGTTGTTAATACAAGTGGATGTCCTGTACATGTACATGTATTAATTACTTTGTACAACGCCAAGATAAAAGCGTAAATACGATAAACACTCAAAACTTTGTCGGCATTAGAAACTAACACCAAGATAAAAACCGGTACTGCGTGTTGTAATTACAGAACAGTAACTTTGGTAATATTAACATAAATTGACAAAAATCTGTTTTCTTTAGAATACCATAACTCTGTTGTTGCAAGAGCTATTCCTACAACTGCCTTTAATAGATTTGCAAATAAATTACGTCCTCCTTCTAATTTCTAAACCTAAAACAATAAAAACACCAAATTTAGCGATGTGCAGTGTGTAGGTTGGTTTTCACCAAAACTTTTTTTTAAATGTTTTTGCGAGAGTGAGTAATGTCACTATAGTGACTACGTGACCACATTTTAGCAAAAGTAATGTCAATCTGCAATTTTCATCTTTTTTTCATCCGTTTATTTTCATTATCCTGTTTTCTACTTAAAATAAAACGTGCGGATTAGTTCAATGTAAATAGATATAAATTCCAGCATTAAAAAATTCTTGCAAAATTTTTGCTCTAGTTTTTTGATTTGCCTGGACCACAAAAGTTCACTATAAACAATAGTTTCGAAGTTTTATAACGATTTTTAAACTTAAGATTAAAGATTTCTGGTTCTTGGCAATTGTTTTGTGCCACTTGTTTCTATTTTTAACGTTGAAAAGTAACTTCTCAAAAAAAAATTTAGTTTGTTTAGATTTTAGTTTATTTTATTTTTTTCTTGAAAAATGTCGGTAAATAGATTTTTAGCAAGTTGAATTGTGAAAAAAATAGAAGAGTACTCTTCATTCATATGCAGCATTTAAATACCTCACGTACTCGTATGTTTAGCTCAATCGTTTCACGTACTTAACTTAAGCATTGCGGATATCAAAACCAAATCATAACCATTGGAATGTATCAATGTAAACCGCTTGTTGCTTTAAAATATACTTTGTCAAAATGAAAGACATTAGGTTTACTAAATTACATTATGTGAAGTGCAAAACGCTTACTCATTATGTCTGAGATTTTATTTTATGTTTGCGTTAACTTAAATTTTCCTATATATATTACAATTCTTACTCTATATCTGAACTGATATTTTAATCCAATGTAGCTAGCATAAAAGCAAACATTTCGGTTCAATCGTTTTTGTTGCAAAACCCCAAGTTAATTTCCATTGGCCTAATGTAAATTAAATTTGCCGAAATTCCCTGAAAATGTTTTTATTTTCGCAGATGTATTGGCATATGAGATTTGTATTGGCGTCATTAAATTTGTAGCTAGCAATTTGTTTGCCAATGCTTAAATCTTGTGTAGTTATTCAATTTAGAAAAATCATAGTGACTGCATATATGAGCGTAACTTGATGGATTTTTTATCATCTGCCACAACCCACTAAAACACGCTACAGTGATTCATGGAAAAAAAAAGTTTGGTATGAAAAAAGTCGTTGACTGAGGAAACATTTTCAAGATGGGCCGCAAAGCCATTTAAAAATGATCAGTTTTAGTGAAATATTATTTTATTTGCGTCACTAATTCCTATACAGCAGTAATTTTATACTAATGTGTTTTCATTGCAGTTTTTATCACAGCGCAACCAGAAAGAGCTAAGAAGGCTGAAGACTCTTTTAGCCAAAGCAATGAACAAATTTAAACCAAATACGTATGCAAGCTTTAGAAAAGTTTTGTACCTGATTAGTAAGCTATGGGACAAAGCGACCAGGGGAATTTCTTTCAAGTGGCATTAGAATCACTTTTTATTGCAAAATTACAAAAATTGTCCAGCGTATGTTTTGTAGTTGTTGTTTTGTAGTTGTTTTTGGGAGTATGTTTTGTAGTTGTTGTTGTAGCACATATTTGCCTTCTGTCACCGGACAGCGTCAGACGCTTAGTTATTGGACGATCCCCACACTTTTCATTGCAGTGACTACTTTGTGATTGGCGGAATTCGCACCTGCTTAGGAGTTTCCGATGATTCAATGTTTTAGTGGATTTCTTCGAATTCTTGTCTCCTGAATTTGCTGCTTGTTCGAAGCCACCAAGCAGAGATAATTATCGAAAAGCGTCTCATCCAAGGACCCAACAGCGTGACCAGGGAGCAGGTTGAACCCAGATCATTTAACCAGGGTCGTTGTGAAAAGGACGCCTTTACCTATTCGGCCACGCTGCCACTCATGTTCGCAGACTTTTATAGCCCATAGCCCCAAATCCTGGACTATGATATTCTCTTTAAGACGTCTCTGTTTACTGAAGTCAGCAGTGACTGGTACATTTTGCGTGCATAAAAAATTTAAATAACATTTGGTGCAGCTCATATTTTAGGAAAATTGTAATTGCGTGCTTGTATTTTTTCGGAAGGGCATTTTCCATTGAGCTCAAACTCGACCTGATTTTTAAAATGATATGCTATGCACATTTCCTTCCAATGGCTTCAAAATTGACAAGCTAGCAAAAAGTTTTCAGCTGCAAACATTTCATTAATAAATGTGGAATAAAGCACGTGTTTTAAAATATTTTTGCCATTTTTTAAAGTCTATTTCGAAGTTTTTGCTCGCACAAAAGATCAATGGGCTATAGAATTTTTGAGCAACGAAAATGATTTGAGAAAGAAAAACGGTTAAGAATAATCATTGCTAGTTACTACTCAGTTTGACAAATACAAAAATTTTATACGCAGTTATGCATTTCTTTGCTTGTATATCATTTTAATCTCTAGATCAGGGTTGCTCGCGTGCACGCCCAACAACTTTTGAGAGACGCGACTGGTCTCGAAGTTAACAGTACGTTACTTTTGATGCTTGCAATTTTTCTACCAAAAAAATATTTTTGTCAAATTTGTTGACGCTGGTTTTTAAAACATTAATTTTAATCATTTTTTGTGAATTTTATTTGGTTGATAACGCTACTCTGCTAGTACATTAGAGAGTAACAAATTTTCGTTTCGTTAGCCATTACACAAGCTACAGTGTAACTAGCCTATTTTGAGTATTTTTGTTTCATTTTTATCACCACGCAGATTGCATTCTAAAACAAAGGGTCACAGCAGCTGTATACCTCATAGTTTGTTCTAGATATGTCCACTAGCGTGGCTATCGGAGAACAGTAGTTGTGATGCTAAAACCTCTTTTTTTATTCTTTAGCCAAGTAATGTAAAACGTTTTACTCAAATATACTGGACTTTAAACGTGTTTTAAAGCTGACTTATAAGTGGCGGATGAATTCACTTAGCATTTCGATTTTTTGAAGTGGCTCTAAAAAAGAGTAAAAGTTCTTCAAATGGCGTTAAAATGGGTATTTTTTCATGAAATCGCCCAGTGGCTGGGAGCTTTGTCTTCAAAAGTGGTCCATTGATGTATTTTTAAGCGCAGCAGTTTATTCAGCATGTCTTGTGTTGGATACTGTGAAAACTTCGGCTTAGAAAAATGATAGCGTTTGGTTCAAGCACCTATATTGTAGCAAAATCTTGGATACAATGGCGCTGCGTGATTAACAGGATTGTTTTTGTTGTCTAATAAAAAGTTCTTTCATAAACTGTACCTGAATAAATCTTAATTTCTCCTCACAAACTTGGACACACCATGCAATCTGTACTAGAAGCTGTAGCGTAATGTGTAAATTATGTTTGAATTTAGACAAACATGCTTTGGCTTAGATGGGATTGATACTTGAATAGTATGTCTTAAGAAAGGGCTTTAAAACAAGACACAATTGATGCAAGAGAGAAAAGAAAAAAAACAAGCTTGTGGCTGATATTAATCAAACTGGCTTATTTGCATTGAAAACATGAGCTTGAAATATCAACCTTGCACTTTACTCATGCAAAAAAATCTGAGGTTATGTGAGGGGTAGAACTCAAACATGAAGAATTAGATTATGATCGTTCCACTATCCACTCGCATGTAAGAGCAAACAAGCAAAAAATCCTACAATAAAATGCGCAAGATTTAAATATTTTATGTAAATGTTGTGCGGTATGAATTGCATGTAGGTACAAAAAACAGTTCAGAGAAAAACTTAGGATGGGATAATTATGAATTAGGATTATGAATTGCATCCATGAGTCTTGTAAAGCCGAACAAATGACTTTTGACAGATACAAATAACATTTGCACTAGTTCAAGTGTCCCAAAAGGGAAAAATAGTAAAGCAAAACAAGAAAACTCAAGAAAACGTACCACGAAATCATAGTTGTAAATAACCAGTTAATACGCTAAATTGTAAATGATTCAAGTTTGTCCTCAGCAAAAAATTTTTCAATGTAATTTTGAATTTTGTGATGCTTTTTATGCTTCTGATTGTTAAAACAAATTATTCCAAACTTTTACTCTAAACAAGAAACTAATTTGTTGGGATACTGATTTTTTTGTATAGGAACAGATATAAGTTGTTAGATTGTCTAGTTGACGAGATCCAATATTGCAAGTTTTAAAAAAATATCTTCAAAGCATAAAGGTACGGGATTGTTGACATAATTGTGCACAAAGCACAATTCGTAAAATTTAAACAGATCGTTAACTTTAAGTAAGCCAAAATTTTTATGAACATCATCGAATCCTGATTTCGCGGATGTTTACTTTAACAATTGTACCTGCTTCGTTATCTTTAATTACTATCGTTAATCTTGCCTTCATGTATGTGTTTTTTTAATCTTTGTCAATTTTCCGTGAGAAGTAGTATCATAAGCTCAGCTTTAGTGCGTAAAGATTAGCGCAAAACTAATTTTAGTGCCCAGATATCATTTTATTAACAGCAATGTAAAAAAACATCGCATCAGAACAAGCAAAATATACTGTTCTCTTTCTACGATAGGTAATGACTCCATGCGCAAAAAAAAATTAAAAAATGAAAACTTTTTTTGCACAAAATTGAAATAAAATTTAACTGCGTAAAATTCAAAATAAAAGTTGAATTTTATGCAGTTAATGGTGAAGATAGTGCAGCATATGGAGTGATAAACAAAACTTAAAAAAGGTAAAAACCATTATTAGCTTACAAAGGGTTATTCAAAATTAATGATAGAGCTTTTTCCTTCATATTTACGTGACTTCGCGTCAAATTTTTCACCATCAACCCCTAAAAATTGAAATGCTTTGGAAAAGGAAAATTCTCCAATCATGAGTTTGACCGAAATCACTTTCCAAAACCTGAGAATCGTTGTTTTGTCAACATAGAACGTATTGTCAATAATTTCATAAATTTCATAAATTTCAAAAACGTATTGTCATTAATTTGATATTAAAAGAGCAATTAATAGTTAAAGCAGGGGTCGACAAGTTACGGCCCGCGACCTTTTAAATTCCCTTAAATAGGTCAGCGGTACCATACGTTCTTTTTCTGAAAAATGCACACTTGACTCCTGCAGTCTGAAAATACCAAGTATCTTTACAATTGGCCGAAGACCTTTTTTTATTATGGTCTTAGCTAATATTTCCGCTGAATATTGCCTCAAATTTGGAGTTGACCTCGTTTCAGAGTTTATGGCGGCCCGTTGGGTCTTGCTATCGCTGGATGTGGCCCAAATAGGCCAAAAGGTTGCCTACCATTGATTTAACGCTATTTTACGCGGAGTATTTGACCACGGCATTTTACACGTTAGGGAATTTTTGACTCCTTCCCCATCTAACTCCTAAACCAAAAGCCACGGAAACACACAGAATTTGACATGCGGGTTGCTACTCACCAACGTTTTTTAGAAAAATTAACTTTGAATTGATGTCGTCAAAATTGTACAATTATTTAATTTTTGTGCTATCTAGCGCACCACTGAAACCACTGATGCTCGTAGCTGGTAATTTGAAACGAACTTTGAGGAGTTTGCTGGCTGAACTTCAGCTAGGGTTTTATATCTGGTGTGTATTAGACTGGGGACCTGTTCCCTTTCATAAATGAGAGTAAGCACAACAAGTGAAAAAACAGGTCACGTAAATAAGTTTTCTGTACGGTAAAGGGTTTGCTTGCAGATTAATGAAGGTTGGCTAACCCTGTACTGGTGCTGTAAGTTGGCTGATTTTACATTTTATTAAGTAGCGCCAGTCGGATTTTACTTATTTACCTTCTTGCCGTAGTTGAAAGCTGCTGTAGTTGTTTTTATTTTTTTGCTTGAGTTTTGTCCTGTACTGTAGTATTGTGATTGTGAACAATAGTTTTACCGGTATTCCTGACTGTTTGAAGTTTGAGCTGGAGATTACGTTAGTGGCTTGGACTCGTTTAGGTGGCTGCTGTCTTGTGTACAGTCCTATCTTGCGCTCCCGTTGCTTTTAGATTCCCGTAGTCCGGTCTCTAGACTACCAGATTTAGGAGGATACACGATTAGGTATCTTATTAGTGAAGTATAGGTTCTTAAGTTATTTAGACTGCACACGGCTAGATCCGCTGAAGAGCTGTTCTGCGTACAATAATTACGAATTATTTTTATTTTTGATAACCTCTCAATATTTTTGACAAATTGCGTAATTTTT
Source organism: Trididemnum nubilum (assembly GCA_963965965.1). NCBI lineage: Eukaryota > Metazoa > Chordata > Ascidiacea > Aplousobranchia > Didemnidae > Trididemnum > Trididemnum nubilum. Next base: position 13,684,047 of record OZ014469.1, read on the forward strand.
GCGATGACATCACTGGCGGTCCAATTTTTGCAAATAGATTTGCTTTTTAATAATACTGAATCACAAAATGCCCAAGTTTACTTCGTTTGTTTACGTCACAAAAACGTCTTGGGATGTTATTAATGTTAAGCCCTATCCACACTGGCGTCGTGATTGCGTCAGATGACGCGTTTTCAACAATCCTGACGTAAGTATGGCTTTGCTTGAACACTGATCGTAAGCGTCACAACAGCAAACCTTCGAAGAATAAACAAACACGTGAAATTCGAAATTACTTTCTACTTTCATTACTTAAGTAGAATTATGGAGCATAACGGTCGAAGTTTCTGCTTAATCTAAGAACAAAAACGATTGCCAATATAGAACTAAGCATAACAATTTATTAGACGCGTTTCGCTTTAACTTAAAGCATCATCAGTAGAATGAATTTGCAAAGTAAGAAGCACGAATTTATATACAATAGCCACCCATTAATTCAGGTGGCCACGGCACGGCTTAAGATTTGTCATAATTGAATAAAAGAGCGACAGGTCATAGGTTTAAACACACAAGAAAACACAGCGGAATAGCGACGTCATTTTAAACAACAATTTAAAACAATTAAGCATTGAAAAGATACAGGGGCAAAGATTGATTGTCGACATTCAGTTGTGGTTCTGTTTTGAAAATATGTAGAGTTTCTTTGATGCGTAATTTAGTTACGTGATTACTTCTGTCCAAAATTTTGGGTGAGTCAAAATTAATTACGTGGTTGGGATTATTGAACAAATGTTTGCAAACTTCAGAATCTTCACACGTGCGATGTTCATTGAGGCGAGTAATTAGGTTCCGTTTGGTTTGGCCAATATAATTTTGACCACAACTTCAAGTTAATTGATACACAACACCTGACGAATGTAATAACGATTGACGATCTTTATACGGAAATAGTTTGCCAATGGTAAAGTTACGATGAGACATTATCAATTTGATATCATACGGGCATAAAAATTCACGAATTTCTTTTTCAATTTGCATAGAAATACGAACAAAACTGCAATTTAAAAAAGACACAATGCTTCGTAGACTGTTGTTGGTTAGGGTAAAGTTTGGCATTCGGTTTTTGTGATTTCTGTTTATGGCTTTGCGAATAACATTCCGAATAGTTTTGGTAGGATATTCATTTTGTTGCATTTGATATTCATTCATTTCATTTTGTTTTATATTCATTCATTTTGTTGGTAATTTTCTCACACTCAAGAAACAATAATTGTCGATTGCTGCAAACTTTAATAGCTCTATTGACTAGTGATCTAATCAAATTTATTTTGTATTTAGTGGGAGCCAAACTACTCCACTTATTATACAGCCCAGTGTGTGTAGGTTTTCTATAAATGGATAACTCTAATTTATCTTTTGAATTGTCAACATTGACGTCCAGGAAGGGCAACTGTTTATTGTTTTCAAGTTCGTAGGTAAAATTAACATTACTGTGAATCTGGTTTAATTTTCTATAAAACATCATAGCACTTTCAAAATCTGGAAATACTGCAAAACAATCATCCACATACCGAAAAAACACGTCCGGTTGCATATTAAACTCTTTTGTTTTTTCAATCACATAATTCATAAAAATGTCAGCAAAAGCCGGAGCGATTGGAGATCCCATACCTACGCCATCAATTTGTTCATAAAAACTACCATTAAAATTTAGAGTAGTGCGTTTCGTAGTCCACACCAGAAGGTTCTTGAATTGTCGCTTAGTCAAACCGTAAACTTTTTTCGTCGAATCACTGCCATAAATTTCTTTTAAAATTATGTCCGTAACGAAGTCCACAGGAATATTGGTGAACAGGCTTTTTACATCAAATGACACCATAACCGAATTGTTTTTGAATTTTACTTGCTGCATTCGATCTGCAAACTCAAAAGTGTCTTTAAGATTTGTTGGATGTTGCCTTAACGGGCTCAAAATTTCACTGAGCCATGATGCGCACTCATAAGTGTAGCAGTCAGTTGAAGCCAAAACTGGGCGGCAAGGACAGTTCTCTTTATGAATTTTTGGCAGTCCATATAGAGTTGGAGTAACTGCAGCTGATGGCCTGATGCGATCATAAATTTCTTGTTCTAAGCTGCCTTTTCGTTTCAAATAGTAAAACGTCAATGTTGACAATTTTCTGGACGTCAATGTTGACAATTCAAAAGATAAATTAGAGTTATCCATTTATAGAAAACCTACACACACTGGGCTGTATAATAAGTGGAGTAGTTTGGCTCCCACTAAATACAAAATAAATTTGATTAGATCACTAGTCAATAGAGCTATTAAAGTTTGCAGCAATCGACAATTATTGTTTCTTGAGTGTGAGAAAATTACCAAAATGTTGCAACAAAATGAATATCCTACCAAAACTATTCGGAATGTTATTCGCAAAGCTATAAACAGAAATCAAAAACCGGATGCCAAACTTTACCCTAACCAACAACAGTCTACGAAGCATTGTGTCTTTTTTAAATTGCAGTTTATTGATCGTATTTCTATGCAAATTGAAAAAGAAATTCGTGAATTTTTATGCCCGTATGATATCAAATTGATAATGTCTCATCGTAACTTTACCATTGGCAAACTATTTCCGTATAAAGATCGTCAATCGTTATTACATTCGTCAGGTGTTGTGTATCAATTAACTTGAAGTTGTGGTCAAAATTATATTGGCCAAACCAAACGGAACCTAATTACTCGCCTCAATGAACATCGCACGTGTGAAGATTCTGAAGTTTGCAAACATTTGTTCAATAATCCCAACCACGTAATTAATTTTGACTCACCCAAAATTTTGGACAGAAGTAATCACGTAACTAAATTACGCATCAAAGAAACTCTACATATTTTCAAAACAGAACCACAACTGAATGTCGACAATCAATCTTTGCCCCTGTATCTTTTCAATGCTTAATTGTTTTAAATTGTTGTTTAAAATGACGTCGCTATTCCGCTGTGTTTTCTTGTGTGTTTAAACCTATGACCTGTCGCTCTTTTATTCAATTATGACAAATCTTAAGCCGTGCCGTGGCCACCTGAATTAATGGGTGGCTATTGTATATAAATTCGTGCTTCTTACTTTGCAAATTCATTCTACTGATGATGCTTTAAGTTAAAGCGAAACGCGTCTAATAAATTGTTATGCTTAGTTCTAAATTGGCAATCGTTTTTGTTCTTAGATTAAGTAGAATTAATTTTGACTACTTTCCTACTTTTACTTAAGTGGAAATGCTTCGCCATACTTCTACTTGTACTTGAAAGGCATTTTTGAGTAAGTAACAATATTTCTACTTAAGTAGATTTTTCGACTACTTTGTCCACCTCTGCTCCTTTACATAATTCTGTTGGTTTTTCTGAAATCTCAACATTTGCGAAAAAAATGTCTCTCGACGTTTTAGAACATACAACGTTTCAAATTTTAGGCTTAGTCTCAGTTTGCATTATTAGTTCAATGTGTTACTATTTAGTGCAGTTTAGTGAATCTGCGGTAAGATTTTGCAGATTGTTGAGTGTTTTAGTGTTCTAGTATCATTCTGTGCTATTTTTATGTTATGTTCAGATGTCAATTTACATTTAGTTTATTAAACCCTTGAATATGGTTATGACGTGTGGTAACTTTCATTACAAACGCTATTGCAAAACCTCATGTAAAAAGATTGAAAGAATACAATTTTCGACCAAAGTTTGCTATTCTAGTTAATACGACAACTCTGTGGATTTTTTTCTTTTTTAATATAAGCTCATTGCATTGACATAGACATATCAAAACAGCATGGTCTTCATTTGTCCGAATCGTTTATAACTAAAGAGACCTTAAAAAGTACCCAAATTACCAATTTAATTTGATTTTTTTCCGACAATATTGTCTTCAGTTTTTGTGGTTCATAAGTAACATTGTTATATATGTATATTATGCACAGCAATTTACAGAACAGTGAACTAAACCTGTGATTTTTCTACTAAAAGTCTATTCGAGAAAGAAAATCTTTTAAAGTTTTGAACAAAATTTGAAAAGATTTTCGTAAAAGAAAATTAAACGTATACTCAAAAATAAAGAATATAGGGTATCTATTCTTATCAATGCTTGGTGTAATCAATGGATCAATAAATTCATGAGCTCTTCTGTCTCTAGATTGCTTTTACTGATGGTGCTGCAAATTTAAAGTTATTTCATTTCGTTGATGACTGTTGCTTGGCGCAGTTTTGAAGAACAATTTGTGGTTTTAAGCAAGATGGCAATACATGCATATCAGGTCATGAACGTGTAACTTTGGTGACGCTAAACACTATCATCCATAGGCTTAACTAATGACTCTACACATCAAATGTTTGGCTGGCATCAAGTTAGGAAAATACTAATATTTCGCATAGTTTTGCAACCGAAAATCACATTCCCCCAAGTCAAGCTGACTCTTTCAGACTAAAATCTTGGTAGAAATATGACACTGGTAGCAACTAGTAAATAACGATGCCTTACCAGAACCTAATGAATCTCTCCCTCCTGGATCAAATTTTACTAGAAAAGAATCAGTAGCTCTCAATCGAGCTCTGGCAATGGTAGAAAAAATAAAAAACAATCTTCACAAAAGGGTAATCAGCACTGCCAGTGACTACCCATGTGACAATTTACGAACAATAGAGCGTCAACTGTAGGAGTGTTTATCCTGCACGAGTGTCAACTTGAACCACACTGCTTCGATTACGATCTAAAAGAAGCAAACCCCACAGCCGACCGATGGCTGAAGTCTTGGTTCGACAAGACATGGTGATAACTGATGACTCTCAAAATAAAAAAAAATTGTTTTGTTTTTAATCAACATAATTTTACCAATAGCCTACAATTCTATACCAAGAGCTTGAATTACAAAAAATTGGTTTATTTAATTAACTTTACTCTTGAATTAAAAAATTGTGTTATATAATGTCAACATAATGTTACCAATAGCCTAAAATACTGTACCAACAGCATCCCCCCAATCGTGATAGCGCGGTTGACATGTAATTGTAGTTACATCTTTATTTGCCTGAAAGCAACAGCAAAAGATTCAAGCTATCATCTGCAAATCTGTTTACCTCACACGACTTTACAATTTACTTTTACATACAGCTTTACTCTTTGCTTACTCATTAAAGTTGGTGTTTCATTCATTTGAAAAATCTGTTGAGTAGAGTGTTTTACGTTGTTTATCATAACACCCGTTTCAGGACACATAGGCATAAAAAAAACGTTATCAATAGATGGCGCTGAAGTATTTATGTTAGGTCGAAATGCATTAACTACTACAAAATTCTGTTTATATGTGATTATTTTCTCAAAGATTATTTCATATTGCTCTAGAAAATGGGATATTACCTGCACCAAGTATTGTTATTCCAACAAACCAAGAAAACTGTTTTTTATTTTATTGAGTTGGGTCGCTTATGAAAAGCAAAAAATATACATTTCACTTAAGCTTACTCAGCAAAAGTCTGATAAAACGTAGTATTCATGTCAGAGTCAGAACATAAAAAAACAGTTTATGATGCAGGCAGTAATATAAATGAAAGCATGATTCACAGCATTTAAAGAAGCAAGAAGCAATTCAGCAAAGTCTTGTACAAGAAGCAATGCTTGCAAATAAAGAAAAGAACTGAATGACTGGATTTTGGGAAGAACTTTAATGATAAAGTTTTTTGTAGAATCTTTTGGGTGTAAAGTTCATAAACATAGGAGATTTACGTCAGCAATGATAAGTGGAACAATTTCAAAGTGTATGATTTTGGCTTATCAACAATACTCAAAAGAAAAAAAATGTGAATCTGCAGTATCAAATTATTTTAAAATTTTTGCGGTGGGCTACTACAGAAACTATAATCATGTTTTGCTTCGTTATTTTTAGTGATTACAAATACATTGAGGAGTAGGTAGAAGTGACAAAGCGTTAATACTTGGTTTTTCACAAACAGAAGGTTTTACTAACACAATATTTGGTATTTCTGTAGAAATTTATTTTAAGTGTAACTCTTTAACCAGAGTAACACTCTTAACTCGGTGTGGCACAGTGTAACACTATATGTTTCAACAGTGCTAAGGTCTATACGTTAAGTAAAAGTAAAGCTCATTCACAATTTTAATGAAAATTAGCGATTGTGTTGTAGTGAGTATTCATGAAATTAACTCATGACAATCATTGTTGAATGTTTTGCAATTACTGTAAACTCTGTTATATGAATTCTCCAACGAGTTTATTTTTGAAGCTAAATGATAAATTTATTTCCCGAAGGTAAAACTAGGGTAAATTATGAATTGCTTTAGCTGACATGCAATGTTGAATATCGTAATACATTTTTTTAAACGAATAGTTAATGTTTTCAGTATGATTCCTAAAGACCATGACAGTTATAAACGTGTGGATATAATATTTCACTTATAGGGAGTTAAATGGTGAGGCCGGGCTTTGGTCTTTGCTTTTTCATGTACACTAGTCCTTGGTTTAGTTGAGCTAGTTTTCAATCTTTAACCTCAAATAGCCTAGGCCTATTTCTCTTTGGCTGGCCATCTCTTCAAATTGTAGCAGTATGTTTTGGAGAAGTTAGTACGTAAAGGTCCTTTTCTTATTACTTGTGGATTTGCCAACCAAGGTAAGAGTTTGGTAATGTTTTCTTTTCCAATTCCACTTTTTTTGAAAAAAGATTTAAGTTTTCTACATTTTAAGGTTTGGAGATATGTTTTCTTTTTGGTTGCTTAGCAACGCTTTTTATAATTGAAAAAATATTTATATTTTTTTGCAGGGGTTTATTATTTTAAAAAACTTTTTTTGTATAGTTTTTTTCTGATGTTGTGGTGGTGTAGATAAAACAAGGTTTTCAATATATTTGCTTTGCGAAAGAGGTTTTGCTATATACAGTATTATTTTTTCTTTAATTTGTTTGTTATTGAAGTCCATTTTATGTTCTTTTCAATTTGATTGATGTTATAGTCTATTTATAAGTTTTATGATGATTTTGGTTTTAAAGTATACGCTGATTGTTTTTAGATCTAACTGATGATGCCCCGCTGGGGTGAAATCGATTTTAATAAATAAAGTAGTAGTATATTTACGACTGATTTCGTATATGCCCGATAAGCTTGTGGCTATATTATTTCACTTACACTGTTGTGCTACTTGTCAATACTATAAAATCATTATTCCAATCAGCGTATTAAACAGCATTCGCTTGTGGACAAGCATAGCCCCATTGACTATTTAAAAAACGTCAACAACTTATAAAAATAGTCCTATTTAAAGATACAAAATCACAAGAAGCGGTTGGACGAATATTTTGGTGAAAAAATATTCCTATCATTTCTGCCTACCAAAATAAAAACATAAAAAAAAACAGAAAGTTTAACAATCAAAATCTTGAGAAAAAGTAAATGTTTTTCCATTACAAAAAAAAGACATTTTCCTCGTAATTCTATCAAAATTTTATTTTAATTTTAAACTGAAATTGAGAAATAAGTCAATGAGACGCAACTTGACAACTTCGTTGTGGTGAGCTTTAGTAACATGTGGAAATTAGGCGAAGATTAACAAACATAAAATTCAAAAATAGGCAATGTAAAAATGTGAATAAACCAACAAAATTGATTTTCCAGCATTTGTTTAACGAATGCGTGGCTTTTACGCAAAACGCCTAAAATCCATTTTCAGTTTGAAGTTAACAAACGAAGTCTAATTAGCGCAAAACTTTAAAAGGAGCATGTCCGTTGTTCAATCTACTGTATAAGTTGCCATTCACTGGTTATTGTTAGTTCACGTAATCAAAAAACTACAAATGTAAAGTCCTACTTGCTATTGATAGTATTTAGTAGTTTGAAGCAAAAGTTATTTAACTGCTAGATCGTGTGGTATGTATCAAAAAGAAAAAGAAAAGTTAACTGCAGGAAAAAGTTTTGAGTTTTTTATAGTTGATGCAATTATGCTGATGAAGATAGGCTTAGGCTGCTTTTTCTTCTGACATAACTATTCCAGAGATATTTAAACACGTCAACGCGTTCTTGTAACGCATTGTTGTTATTAAGCTTGAGCTCAGAGAAGCCAATTGAACAAGCAGGAAGACAAAAGAATGTCGGAATATTCAGCGTAGTAATTTCAGCGCAACCTGCAAAAATTGTAGCTGCACCCCTAAGCAACTAATTGCGTTTATAACTGCATAGCCTCGTTAATGGTGTACGATAGCTGAAGTGAATACACTATAGCAGTCGAGTAGCCTATGTGCCGTGAGTTGGAGTGATTTAAAACAAAAGTTAGCCCAGCTAGATTTGTATTTAAGCTAGGCTGCTCCACGATTCCGTTCAAATAAGCAAGATGTTTTTTTACCGTTGCACTTGGAAAATTATATAAGTTTACATACAGCATATATGAATATATATATATTCAATGGCTGTACAGCCAGCCGTTTTGGTGCTTGTCCCTTCATTAGCAGCGAACAGAGAGTATACTGGTTGGCTGAAAGACAGAGTCTTGCAGCCTGGACAAAAATTATCACTTGTGGTAACTTTCGTACCCAGCGAAAGTGCCCGACCGCTTTTTAGCAAAGTGTACCGATATGTTTACCATCTATTGCTTTTTTCTCTTTAACTCGATTTAAATATGGCATTTTGACGATTCGACAGCGTCGCCTCTGTGGTGTAGTGGTTAGGGCACACGTCTGCCAAGTCTCACGCTCGAGTTCCATTCGTACTGCGTTCGTTTATTCTGTTTCTTCAAAACTTTGTATTAAAGTTTCGGTTCGTTCAGCGGTGCCAGCCTGAGAGATAGCAAATCGAAGCATAAAAAAGAGGGTACTCTTTGCAATTATGCTCCCCAACCTGATCAAATTGCAAATCTGATCAACTCCTTACTTTCCCAGTAGATTAGTATTTTACTCTAAACTCAAGCTAAAAAACAACCGTACGTAATTGGAACGAGATGATGAGCTTGAACATAGGATATCCTTGGAACTGTTGGTTAAGAAGAATTGAATTAAGCCCTATCTACAGTAAGTAGATACGATTGCAGTAGCTGCAGAAACCTTATTGATTTGGTAGCAATCTTCCTTTAAAAACTGTAAAAAGCTGCGTTAAGCTAAAAAAATAAGTCATAAGTCACCAAATTGTCTGACTCGTCATGCTTTGCAAAGAAACAGAAAAAAACTTTTTCATATTAAAATACGGCCATTTGGAAAATTAGTTACGAAAAGCTGGATTTTAAACACCACTTGGATAATTTGGTTACTGGTTTTGTTCATTACGTTTATGACAAAGCGTTTAAGCATAGTATGTCTTTTTCCAGAAATAGATAGTAAAAGGTCAAAACCAGGGCCTACCAGAGGGGGGTTCAGGGGGTACATCGTAACCAGGCTCGGGTCTAGGGGGCCCGTACTCAGGGGGCTCGGAAGAGTTGAGGTTCCCGCGTTAAGTGTTTTTGGTCTGGTCTTGACCTAATTTTGGGAAAAGAGCGGACTAAATTTCAGTGAAGACCTTTTTTTTTTGGTCTTAATCTAATTTTAGGGAAAAAATCGGACTAAATTTTAGTGAAGACCTTTTTTTTATTTTTTTATTATTTAGTCTTCACCTAATTTTGGGGAAAAAATCGGGCTGAATTTCAGTGAAGACCTTTTTTTATTTTTTGGTCTTCACCTAATTTCGGGGAAAAAATCGGACTAAATTTCAGTGAAGACCTTTTTTTTTTGGTCTTCACCCAATTTTTGACAGAAAATCAGAATAAAAAATTTTGCGCAACTTTGGTGCCCGAAGAGATTTGGGGGCCCGGCATCGACCTTCGTACCCCCTGTAAAAAATTCTCTCTGAGGCCCTGGTCAGAGCAAATGTTTAATGTGGTACTGTACTAGTTGGGACTTCCCACGAGCGCGTCGTACTTTTGTTTTTGTTCGCGAGTTCAGGCATATGAGAATTGATTTGCTGATAACTAGCAAACGGTAAAATCTAGAAAATTGAAATTTAGGCTTAACATAAGAATTGATAAAAGTGTCATGTGTGCCAATTTTGACGATCCTAGGTCACGTGAGCGTGAATTGAGACACAAATAAATGGCGATTTTTGGCATGAAAATTCATTAATTTGCATATAACTCATAAACCACTTGACGTGCGAAGCTGAAATTTGGGCACAAATAGGTTGCTCATCAATGCTTCATGCAAACCGAGTTTGGGGGCGACGGGTCACAAAACCAAAACTTTACAGACCGAAAATGGGCTAAAAGTCTACGATTTTGAACCGATATATCTCGATAATTACCGATATTGATGAAAAGTAGTTTGTGATTTTGAGAATACTATCTACCATCTTTTTTTGTCATATTTGTTTACCCCAACTTGAATACTATTTTTCCTGTTTTGCATCTTTTTCTTACTTTTTTTTTTCGTTTTCTTCCCATGCTATCTAGTTTGCTTTTAAACCACTTAACGTACTGTATTCGAAGTTTGAGCGATTGAAGATATTAGGGAGAAATTTTGTGCGACTGAAATCAGGAGTGCCGGATTGGGGGGATCCCCTCAATCAAGTCCTCCAAAATTTTGAGCTTTTAAATTGTTAGTGATATATGGATCAAAGTTTTGGAATAACAAAAATTATGGGTGCTACAATGGGGGTTCCCCCCAAACGGGCTTTCCAAAATTCAAACTTTTTAACCTTTTAAGCTAAGACATATGAAATTTTTGAGGTAAGTAAAAATATTAGGGAAAGATAAACTTTGACAAAATTTGGGGGTACCAAAATAGGGCGTCCTCTTCAAATGGGGCCGCCAAAATTCAAACTTTTTAACCATTCACACTAAACACATGAAATTTTCAGAATAGATAAATATTAATGATAAATAAACTACAAAAAAATTTGAGGATACGAAAATGAGGGTGTCCTCCTCAAACGGGTCACCACAATTCAAACTTTTAAACTACTCATGCTAGAAACATGAAATTTTCAGAATAGATAAATATAAACTTTTTTCCACTACTGTGAGGTAGCACTTGCTCACCTATCTGCTATCCCACTAGGCTAGTGTTTCATCGGCATCTAGATTCACATGTAGCCTTTACCACCCGAACCTTCAAACCAAACACGAAGGCAATTTCTGCACTTGCGATCGTACCCTCTTCTCAGATTACTCTGATCAAAGTCTGACAACAAGGTCAACAGAAAGAGGATTCTCGACCAGTTTCACACTGGCACTCCAATTAGCTCAACTGCATTGCGCTACCATCACTAAGCATGGACACCAAATATGACATCACATTAGCAATTTACCACAATAGTACGCTATATGCATATTTCAAACTTGTTTGTTATCGTCAGGCGTACATAACTATTTAAAGGAAGGATAAACTATGACAAAATATAAAAAGGAAGATAAATATAAAGGAAGGATAAACTATGACAAAATTTGAGGACACCACAATGAGGGTGTCCCCCTCAAACGGGCCACCAAAATTCAAACTTTTTAACTACTCATGCTAGACGCATGAAATTTTCAGAATAGATAAATATAAAAGAAAGCTAAAATCAAAATTAAGCAAGCATGTTTTGGCAAAAGTTGATAAGTCGCATTTCGCTGTTTCGAGTAAATCTCGTTTAAGTTTTAAATTTCCATTTGGTCCTGTTGTCAAGTGCGACATATTAAGCTAGTTATTGCCGAAAATTGATTGAAAATTAAAACAATTTTTTTCTCAAGGAAATAAGTTTTAGTAAATAAATTAAAATCTATGAAAAACTCATTTTTTAAAAAATGTCATTTATCAACTTTTGCAACAACGTGCTTCAACTAGGTAAATAAAATAACTAATTTTAGGAGCCCCAATTGGGAAGTCCTCCTCCAAAGGGTCTCTAAAAAATTTTAACCACTTAAGCTAGACAAATAAAATTTTCAAGATAGATAAAAATATCATACGAAAAATATTTGAGGATTTCGTACCATAGGGGTCGTCCAATTGTGTTGACACCTCACTCCATTAACTACAAAAGCTAAACAAATTTAATCTGTTGGATAGGTTAATATAAATCAAAAATTAAAGATAACAAAATTTGGTCAGCCACGTTGAGCAGACCAAATGAGACTTTCAAAAATTAAAATTTTTTATTACGAAGTACTCCAGCCAGACATTTCAAATTTTAAGAGTACTGGTAGGCGGATGTAAGAAAAAGATAAAACATGCCAAACTTGGCAAAGTCATGTTGGATCTTCAAACTATAAGATGAATTCTCCAAACAAATTGGTATCACAGAAGAGTAGAAGAGTCAAATTCACGAGATTACTCCCACATTTAAGACGTTGAAGTTCTTGAGCTTAACGGCTTTGTTAGATTTAAGCTGGATGGCCTAGTTTTTTTACTAAACTGTTACTTGTGACGTTGAAAAAATCTTTTATTTGCTCATCAGAGTTTTTGAACAATTTTGTTAGGAAAGCTTTTGTGCTGAATAATGGATATAATACAATATACTGTGCGATAGTCAATATGTTGGCCGTTGGGTTGCACTGCTAAATAGCGTTCTTAGAATAGGCATAGCTGTAAAATGCTAGCATACTTCAGGCTGTGGTTGGCATTAAGTTTGGTTGATGTAAACAGGTGCTGGAATTTTAAAGATCGCTCTGTGTTATTTCATAATATAGTAAAGTGAAGAACTGTTCGGAACTCCTAATAGCTTTTTGATTGACGTTTCTTGATTATTTTGATACCTTTTTGAGACCTTTAAACTTTGAAAGCGAATAGCCTAAAAGCTGTTAAAAAAATGAATTGAAAAGAGCGTAATGTGCAAAAGAAGTAGATAATTTTTGTCAAATAGTTGCTTGACTTTAAACATTTTGGAAAGTGTAGAGGAGAGTAAATTAATAAAAGTTTTCAATGTGAAGTCATTGTGAAGTTAGACTCTGCAATATCACTAATATAAATTTTTAAGAATTTGATTTTTTGGTTCAAAATTTTGTTTGAGTGCTATCTTTTTCCATGCTAACGGCTGAGGCAGGCATTGTTTTGATTTAATTTTTTAGATTTTGAGAAAGATCAAAAAAGTGTTCATACATGTGCTTATTTAAAGTTCTTCTTGGAAAAAATATTGCATTGAGCTAGTTGAGGGAGTAAATTTGATATTCAGGAAAAAGTGTGTCAAATTTCTGGTAAAGATAATATAGGTTACAAAATCTAAAAATCATATTGGTATTTTCAGATTAAAAGTTTTGTTCCAGTCGTTTTTGTTGTTTTGATCGGAACAAAAGGTTACTGTTGAAATATTTGTTCCACTATTGCGCTGCGAAGTAAAAATTCTACAAATCCCTTAAAAGTTGAAATGAAAACTAAGCAGAGTTATAAAATTTTGATTGACATTTTTAGATATCTTTTCTAGACATTTAAATTTTGAAAATCTTTAACCATAAACCTGATCAAGTTAATGGAACATCATGAAATTTGAAAGCGATGTATTTCAGATTTAACTATCAACAACCATAAACACGCTTAACGCAATTGTGAAGTTTCTTAATTCAGTCAAGTTAGATACTATTGCGAAGACCCGGATATCGCTTGCAATGTCATATTCTAGTTTCACTCCTATTTTGATTAGTATTTTCTTTTTAAACAACCCGTTGTGGCCAGAAAATTTAATTCTTTTGAATTTCAGCAATTTAGTTCTTTCAAATAGCTTTAAAAATGCTCGAAACGTGATCAAAAGGGCGCTAAGAAAGCTATTTTTTGCCTTTTTTTAGAAAAATTCTGATTGCGCGTCTGTACGGGAAAATCTTTTTTTGTTGAAAAACCAGCTTTTTTGTTTATTTAGAGCACACTCAGGATTACTTACTTTCCGATCACTGATTCAGACAGATTTTGTTAGCGATTATGGGCAGCAGGCAAAGAGGGCTATAAAACGCTAACGACTTATAAGTCTTTTTTTCAGACATGAATGCAGGATTTTTAAAATTACACATATTGTACTGTAATTTGTAACCGTACAAGATCAATTTTACTATGCAAAAGTTCAGTTTATTTTAGTACCCCCTCACTGCGGCTTGTACCAGCTCACTTCGTTTGCTCTGGCGACGGCACTGGGATCATCTCGCCAAGCACCAACAATGTCTCGTAGGATAGGCATCCAGTGTAAAGTTCGGGGGCTACCCAGAAGGTCAATTTTCGATTGCCATAATTGCTATAGTAAGTTCTGTACCCTTAAGGATGCCAATGCCCAATATTACAGGTTTTCAATAGGTTGAACTTGTGCAAATATCACTACGTGTCTTCGTGGGTCTATTTTTGTTGTATTTTGCTTGTAGATTGATTTAGCCAAAACTGATTATGATTTTGATGATAGTGGCAATAATGTGCAGTTACACAGTCGGCTGCGATATCAACCCGACCTTGAAAACTCATATTTATGCCGGACTCAATGATATTCAGTTATTGCACGCAGAAGTAGGAACTTTGGTCAATTTATGTCATTTGATAGCTGAAAGAGTACTAATATATCTAGACTAACCATACGTCCCGGTTTAGCCGAGACATTTCAGGTTTTAAGGCCACGTCACGGGATCCCGCCCGGTTGGTCGAAATGTCCCAGTTTTTTGTTTCTTTGTGAAGATCACTCGATTATTCGCAAAAAAACGTGGGTCGCTGGAGTGAAGACCTTTTTTTTGGAGATCACCTGAAAAAATGAAAAAAACACGCAAAAACTACCCCAAGACCTGATTTTTTGTTGGTCTACAGTTTAGTGTTTTTGGATAACTACGACTGTCCCAGTTCTTTGTCTAAAAAATGTGGTAAGCCTAATTATAGCACCTTTTTTTTTCAATCAATAAACCACTTCAAATCATCTTCGGTATAGTAAAAGAATCGCCCAAGAACCTCTCAACAGTCCAAACAGGAAAAAACACCCTTGTTAGGGCGCAAAACCTACACCACCAGATATCGAAAACCCACCATTTTGAAGCTAAATGCTGAGGTTCTTATTGCCGGCAAAGTCGGTGTGATCGAACAACTTGCCTCCAAACACCAGGCCCTGGTTGCACTTCAATAGGATCGCTCTTTTTGGTTCTAAATTGAATTCTTCCATTACAGTACGCCGCCTATACAATATTATACTTTTCAGAGTGGCTACAAAGGTTACAAAATTGTGGCAATCAAGCAATCATAATCGAAAACAAAACAAAATTTTGCCCTCAACGTTTTTCAAAGAAAAAAATACTGTAAGTATCAAATTCAACTATTCATCGATTGTCACGCTTCAATGATTTTACTTATGGTTTAAGAACAGAGGTGGAGTCCTCGAGGACGTCCTTGGCCTCGAGGACACATTTTGAAGTCCTTGGCCTTGGCCGCGAGGCCTCAAGTCCTTGAAAATTGGCCTGTCCCTCGGCTCGAGGACAGCACTATTTTTTGAATTGTTAAAATTTCGTGGAGCGCTTGAAAAATTTTTTGGTAAACGTTTTTTTGTGGAGATCGCATGAAAAATTTTTGTGAAGACCTTTTTTTAGGAGAGCACTTGCGCTTGTGTCCTTGGTCCTTGGCCTTGGCCTCGAGCATTCCTGTCCTTGGCCTCGAGAGTGTCTGTCCTCGGAAAGACTGTCCTTGGCCTCAGATTTTTTTTGTGTCCTTGGCCTCGGTTTTTTTTTGTGTCCTTGGCCTTGGCCTCGAGCCTTGTGTCCTCGACTCCACCTCTGGTTAAGAATGAAACATTTTGCGCCTATCTAATGACACCAACGTAGAGTACCTTTTTTGATTTTATTTGCAAGTCGTTTGTAATGTTAGGACACCACAACAAATAGGCTGCTTGGTCCCAAAAGTTAAATTATGACGCCAAGATATCTATTGAATAGATACTTTTATGAATAAACTTTCTTACCAATTAACAGAACAAATTAATGTTTAACAACCTTGATGACTTAGAATGTTGTTTAACTTAAAAAAAAAAAAATTGCGTCAATAGTAGGTGCTAAGTAGAGAAATATACAAAGCTGCGTTAAAAAATCTAATAATTTATCAAAATAAAAAAAAAGAACAAGCAAGAAACTAAATTTTTGAGATTAATCAAATAGAAGTAACTTTAACTGTGCTTCTTTCGCTTACTGCTTTTTATTTGAGGATTAATTAGGAGCGGATTCCTCCAATCACAAAGCAGTTACCGCGATGAAAAGTGTGCGGATTGCCCATTAGTTAGCAGCTAAAGCGGCTTTTACCGAACGTCCGTATTTACGCATACGCGTATAAAAAACGCATATCTGTAAATACGGACATGCGTATTTACGCAGGGTAATATATTGATATGCGGAAATACGCGTATGCGCATTTATATGTATTGATTTCATTGATATGCAGAAATACGCTTATGAAATAAAAGCATAAAATAAATGGTCTCCAGCGGCTCGGTACTCGGCCCCCAAGCCTCCGTAAGTAAGCACTTTAGTTGAGTTAGTTTGCTCAACAGCCTGCTCAATTTGGAGAGTTTTCATACAAGAAAATTTTGCTTTGGATTTAAGCCCCCCTTCTCTTAGCAACCTCGTTGCGCGCCTGACGCCTGAGCACTACTTCAAAGCTGTGGTGCAACGTTACATGTTGTAAAACCCTAGCATAAATCTTTAATCGAATTCGTAGCCAGAAGCCCTCTACAATCATGCCTAGGTATATTATTACTTTTGTTTTAAGCTTCTGATTTTTAAGGGTTATGCTAGACCCGAAGTTAGGCCATGGGCCAAACTTTTCTTGACCTTGGAATTAAACTTCTATGACAAAACCAGGAACAAGTAATAGAATATCTGTTGGTACTTTTCTTGATTAATTCTCTCTAAAGTTGCTTCATCCTAATTTCATACATCTTACTTTAATACATCCTCATCCTAATTTCATACATCTTTGTCCTAATTTCATTCATACACTAAAAAAACGACCTTTTTTTTTTTCAAAAATTATGTAACTAATTGTAGAAAAGTTGTTGCCCTCGGTGGTATTCGCATCTAAACACACGACGTAGAACAAAAGTAACTTTTTTGAGCACAATGTCTTAACCATTTGTCCATTGGATGTACATTCAATTTCTGCACAATCGCGAATTTTAAATGTTTGCAACAGCAAAGGATATGTACTAACGCAATGATAGCATCTTGGTATGAATTGTGGTTGATTTGTTTGTGGTTCGCTGAACAACTAAAACTTGGAAACGCATAGTTTGCGATTTACCGTGAGAGCAACTGCTTTATCTCAAAGAGCAAAGCATCGACTGAGTTGCTTCCGTAGAATTCAATTTGATTTGCTAGCAAAAACACGGTAGTAGTAGGCTACTATAGTAACCTTTTATAGCCAAACAGATGGGCCCCGCCAACTCGTTACATGCTTCGGCGTATTACAGTGAGAACGAAAGATATGATTTGACAGGAAACTAAACACTCAAAGACAAACGTAGATTAATGAAGTATTTTAGGCCTACTTTCAGAAAATTTGCAGAAATTTCCAACCAAAGAGCAGGGACGTAGTCAGGGGGGGACAGGGGGGGGCAACTGCCCTCCCACAATTTCACTTTGCCCAAAAAAAAATTTCAGTTAAACGTCATTTTTAACAGAATTTTATGCATTTTGTGTCTAAATCCGTTATTTTGCCTCCCTCAAAATATTTCTTGCCCCCCAAAAAATTTCGTTCTGGTTACGTACCTACTAAAGATCCTAAAATTGATGGCAAAATAGTTTATTACGTTTGTGTAAAAATAAAAAGTTTTGATTTTGGTGAGAACCGAATCCACATTAAAAGTTTCAAAGGCACGTAACATAACCACTACACCAAGCAACCTTGTGACGTCACACCACAAAAAAAATTCTTCACAAATGCCTGAAAAATACGCGTATCGTGTCCGTATTTTAGTTTTTGCCTGGCGTAAAAAATATTCATGCAGATATACGCATGCTGAAATACGCACGTTCGGTAAAAGACATTATGTAAAACAAACCAGCAAGAGTAAAAATTTTAGATGCATTAGCGTATTGTTTATACGGTATTTTTTTACGCATATGCGTAAATACAGACGTTCGGTAAAAGCCGCTCAACGCTGTTTGGTAAAGGGAGAATAAATACACACTACAACAACCTCTATTTTGCTGCGTTGTAACATTCTTTGTGAAAAAATACTTAAAAAGGATTTTTTAATAAATAATACTGCATGAAATTAAAAGGAATGTTTAACTTTGGCGCTGACTTACTTGCTTATATTGGTTAAACAGTACCGTAAGCAAAATTACCATAAGACGGTCATCGCCTTAAAAGTTTTGAAAAATAACGATTTTTGAAATGTTATCTTGAATATATTATTTCGCATAAAAATTTTGCATAACTGGTCATTGCAATCAAGAGTGACACAAGAAAACTACAGCTCGCGCTGAGTCGTCTGCCTGCCCAAAGTTCAGCCTAGAGGATGAAACACCAAATCATCATGTAGGCAAGTTTTAACAAGATATTCGTGTTTAATATTTTTGGATCAATCAAAACCACTGTTCACAATGTGGTAACGAAATGCAACATAAACAAACTGGTCATGTATTTCAAGGAAGCTGGAAAGCTTGCTGAGTTCGACCAGTAACTAAACAATAACCAATGTACTGTAGTAGCCACCGTTGCAGTGGGCTCAAATGAGGCCTACGCAATGTGTGAATGAACTTTACCAAAGGTAACTGAATCGCTCGCACAGGTGCCCATTAAAAACAATAATAATATCATTCTGAAAAATTCTTCAATCGAAAACAAAAATACGGATATTTATCACCAGTTTTTAGGATTGTAGTCGAATCTTGAAATCATCTCTTTAATTGAAGAATTTTTCTTGATGAAGCTTGTTCCACCAAAAATTTTTGTTCTACCTAAAAAGTCAGAAACAATGCATAAATCGGCAATATTTGAAAGAAGTATTTAAATTTTTGTCCCAAAGTTAATCTTATATTTTACAAGAGAAGGAAAAATTTTCCCTTCAACCCTTCAATTTCGGGGCTTTGTGATAAACCTTATAAACAAAAAGCATATTTACCTTACGCTAACTCGAATTTAAGTCGTGAAATTTGTTTACCAATTATGTAGAAAATTTCAACTTTAGGGATAGTAGGAAGCTTTCTCGTTTTGAAGTTTGCCGGAGCCACTTTACCAAAATTTAAACTTTTGTGGCTCCAAATTAAATTTTAGTGATAACATAATTAGACGTTTTGTGACGTAATCACTTTGAATTTTTCAGTTATAGATTTAGATTAAAAAAGCGTATAAGCAAATTTTGAACCGCTAATGACGTCATTTTTGCCAAAAATAATCCGTGACGTCACAACGTTGTCATCAATTCAAAACCTTTTAAATTTAGGTCAACATTTTGACCCATGTGGTACACCAAATTCGATGCTCCCAAAAACTTCCGGCATAGAAGTTACAGTAAGCAAATGGGCAATTATCCTCATCACCCGTTTAAAATGCATCGCACAACTAGCCCTTGCAAAATAGGGTGTGATTAAATATTTAATTGATATTTCATCTTTTTAGGCTCGGTTTACACTGAACTTAAAATCGATCTACCTTTTGCTGTTAAAACAGAGTTTGTATACGTAAGACTCAATGGCCACAAATGTGTTAATCAATGTAATCATTTTTAAACAAAACGGTGATAAGGATATAATGAAGACTAATCTCAGAACTAGGAATGATATTTATTTGAGCTGCAGTAGACTTTAAAAAACATTCGGTGGAAAATCTAGGTTTTTTAATTGTTAATACACAGATGCCTTTCTTTGGAAAAAGTTTTTACCGTAATTATTGATGGCAAGTTGAAATAGTTTTATTTTTACGTACAATACAGTAAATTAGTTGGAGAACGGCCAGTCGCTCAAGCGTTTACACGTTCTTCATTGGAGCGGGTGGTTTTACGTTTAAATCTTGAACCGGTCAAATTGGAAACAGTGCTGCCAACGGCTTGCCGCCGCAGTGACTTTTCTTCAAAAGAAACTGAGTAGCCTTGGCGCCATGACGCGGAGATGGACCTCGCAAGCTCGTTATGCGGTTTGGTTTTATGCAGCCAGTATAACGAAAGATTTCAGATTTAATTCAAAAAAAATTGAAAAATATTAAGAAATGAAGTAAATCTGGATTCTTGATTGGAGGCTGTTGAAAGCTTCACTTGGATCCTATTTTTGGATCATACGTATTTCAGTTAAATCGAATAAAACGATTTCATATTTTTCCCGAGCACGCTATTTTATTTTACAAATTAAAATCTAATTAGGTCAACATTCCTGTACTTACTTTGAAGTTAGATTTTAATGAAACAGTTGGCATTTTCTTTCAATTTATTTTTAGAGGACCATCTTTGGAAAAAGCAAATCACATTCGGACAAGTATACTGTACGCTAACAGCTCAACTAAAACCGAAATTCATTTGTAGGCGCATTGGAATAAGCATCACTGCAAGTAAAAGATATGCATTAAAAAATTTACGAGATTTAGACTTAATTCCACAGTTTTAGTGTACGACATGCTTTGTTTTTTATGCCAGCATAGAATATGCATCAATGTCTTATGAAATTAATAGGAGAGAAAAATACAGACCAGTTTTAGACACAAATCAAAAATACCAAACACCCGGGGCATTCTTAGGCTCTCTCCGATAAAAAGAATCACCGATAGCGCAACTGCACCTAAATGAAAAGGATTGAAAGAACAGGTGAAATCAAAAAAAGTCAAAAAGAGGGGAAATTGTGAGTGAGCTAGTATACATTGTTATTGTACAGGCTTTGGAATCTCTTAGTTTGCACAAAACATCTGCTTAATCCAAACAGGGTCATTTGTTTGCTTAATTTTAACAATGAATGAGCAAATGAACGAAGGCAGAAGAAGCAGTAAAAACAAAGACATCTGGTAAACGTTTTTAGCTGTTTTCGCCATTGCAAGCGACGTCGTTGCTAAACAGAAACTACAAAAAACCAAAATAATCACAGAATAGACTAACAGAGTATTGATCAAACTACTAATTACAATTTTTGTTTTGTCCTAATAATAAGCTTGAGCAATGAGCATTGTAAAAATGGTGAACAAGTAAAGGTAGTTTATTTAGTACGATGGCTTTAAAGACGCAATAAGTCACTTGACCATTTTTAGCAAGTAAAAAAAATGCATAATAAAACTCTAAATAAATTTCCATTCGCTATCATTTATTGTTTTGTTTGTCCAATGCAGTTGATAGCTTTAACGTTTTTGTTCGAAAGCGATATTCATATAAACTGTAAATAACTAGATGTTTATTTTCCCGGAGGAAAATAATACGGGACTTCCGCCAGTTCCATTTTACCATCATTCTCCCCTTCATACTTTAAAGGTTACCAATATTTCTGTAAAATTTAATCCTATGCAATGCAATCAAAGTGATTTTGTCTCATGAACAAAATAAATGTTGATTTTAAATCATTTGTGGTTTGGATAAAATGGATGTCCGACTAAGAATTTGAACCCAGCTCAGTTCATTCCCGACAGTTTCAAACTTTGGCGCCTTTAATCATTATGCCAGCTCAGCATATAAACCCGATTCACTAAAATCAATTGTTAAATTTGGCTTTCAAAAAGATATTTTTGGGGAAGTTGACTTGGGGGTTAGTACCCTCAAACTTTGTAAAAATTGTGTCTTAAATATCTACTGATATCCAAAAAATCTAGCGCCGTAGCTTGAGCCGTTCAAATAATTGATTTTGGGGGTCCATTTGGGAAGGTTCCGGAGGGGAGTATTTAAAACTATGCCAAACATTTTTGTCTCCTAAATATCATTGATGTAAAAAATTATTGATGTATAATCATTGATGTAAAATCTCTTGATGTAAAAAAAAACTGGAGCCTTAGCTTAAGCCGTTCAACATAATTACGTTTGGGAGTTTTTGGGGGGAGGGCCCCCCAAACTATGTCCAAGTATTTGTAAGTTAAACACCTTCTGATATCAAAAAGACTAGCACTCTAACTTAAGCCGTTAAAAAAATTTATTTTGGGGGGATTTTTGTAGATTTTGAAATCGGATACTCGCTAATTATATATCTAATCTTAAAATAAGCAATTTAAAAACAATTTTGTCTTAATAAAAAAATGTGCTGGATTCAATATGATTTTGGAATTAGAAAACCGATGGCCAACTAGATGATTGAACCCAGGTCTATTCAATCACAATGGCTTCCTATGCTGGCGCCTTGAAGCACCAAGCCACTGCAGCACATGTGCATGCATAACGAAAATTAATCATTAAAATCATGAATTAAACTTCGTTATCGTTTTTGGTGCATCTGCCACACACCACGTGATGTAGTAATTCCAAAAATGCAGGTGCACAACTTCATATATAGACTTCTCATGTCTCCAAATTTCAAGTTTTCATCTCCAAATCTCCAAATGTTCAGAAAGTGATTTTTTGGATAGATGTTTAATACCCCCAGACTGTGTAAAAAAGTTTGTTCCTACTGATATTTCTGTGAAACTCACTCGTATGCAATGCAAACAAAGTGACTTTATCTAATGAAAAAAAATTGTGGTTTGGGTAAAACAGATGTCCGACTAAGTAATTCAAACAAAGTGATTTTGTCTGATAAAAAAAATGTTGATTTTAAATGATTTGTGGTTTGGTAAAACTGATGTTCGATTAAGTGTTTCAACCCAGCTCTGTTCAATCACGACAGTTTCAAACTCTGGTATCTTCAACCATTATGCCGCCACAGAACATAAACCCGGTTGACTAAAATCAATTCTTAAATTTAGCTTTCAAAGAGTGATTTTTGGGGGGGTTCCTGGGGTTGATACTCCCAGAATATCTAAAAAAAGTCTCTTAAATATCTACTGATATCAAAAAAACTAGTACCCTAGTTTAAGCCGTTCAAAAAATTAACTTTTGGGGTCTATTTGGGAAGGTTCCGGAGGGGTGGTTCCTCCAAACCATGTTAACATTTGTCTCTTAAGTATCTTCTGATATCAATAAAAACTAGAGCCTTTACTTAAGTCGTTCAACAAGTGACTTTTGGGGGTTTCTGGAGGTAGGGTACCCCCAAACTATGTCCAAGTTTTTGTCTGTTGAATATGTACTGATATCAAAAAAAAACAGCACCCTAGCTTAAGCCGTTAAAAAAAAATTGATTTTGGAGGGATTTTTACAGAGCATGACAGCGAATACCCTCTGATAATATCTAATGTCAAAATAAAAAAATTAAAAACCATTTTGTTTCAATCAAAAAAAAATGTGCTGGATTCAACATGACTTTTGGAATTAGAAAACTGATGGCCGAGTACATGATTGAACCCAGGACTATTCAATCACAATGGTTTCATACATTGGCGTCTTTAACCACTAGGCTACAGCAACATGTGTGTATACATGATGAAAATCAATTATTAAAATGATGTATTTAAGTTATTTTCCGTTTTTGGTGCGTCTGCCACAAACCTCGTGACATAGCAGCTCCAAAATTGCAGGTACACAACTTTATGTTTAGACTTATCATTTGTCCAAATTTCAAGTTTCCAGCTTTGGTGGTTTTGGAGTTTTTGTCACCATAATGTGATTTGCTTTAAAAAAAAGAAAAAAGTGTCGAAATCGTTATAATTTATTTTTGGGAGCTGAAAGTGCATGCCCAGACGCTTCTAAATTCGAAACTTTTATTGCCCTCGTGCAATCAGCTTTCGAGCTAGAGCTGTTTAAACGTCCGATTGGCGTTTCAATTTTTGCACAGAGCTGGACAGCGCTGTTTCAAGCTTTTAGCTCTCATCGGTAGCCCTCAGCTTCTCTAACAAAGTTATTCCCCAGCTGGACAAGACTCTTGGCCGAACTGGACAATCCTTAAGGGCTTGCACAGCGGCAGAGGCTTTCTAAGGAATAAACGATTTTTCACTTGTGATACTTAAAAAAACAAGTGAAAAAATCGCTGAACCCTTGTAGTAAGGACAGCCATAGGCTATCCCTACTACAAGGGTTCCCCTTGTGTGACCACGGAAATCATAACCGACAAGTTTGACGTCCTTCGTGGTCGACTCCTGGGAAATCATAACGACTTACACTGGCAGTTAGGTGGCCAGATCAACCACCAACCCTGCAGCTACAAAGCAGCTCGAGTCATAAGATGCACAGAGCTGGACAGCGCTGTTTCGAGCTTTGGCTTGGAAACTCGTATTACAAAACCAATTTTCTCCAAAATTTGCACGAAGAATGATTTATATGCAGTAGCGTAACCAGGGGGGGGGGGGCGGGGAGGGCTCGAGCCTCCTCCATTGGCTTGTGAAGTATGCAAGATCGCACGTTTTTTGTGCTTTTGAGGGCGATTTTTGGTGAAAAATTGAAAACAGCCCTCCCCAAAGGAAATTGGGAGCCGAAGTTGTGAAGAACATGTCTTGATTCGGTCAGAAAAAGCGTTAGATTTTCGGATGTTGGCCGGAAAATCAGTCTCAATATCGGTGAAGACCTTTTTTTTTTGGAGGCCACCTGTTTTTGGTCAGAAAAAACGTTTGAATTTCCGAATTTGGCCGGAAAATCAGTCTCAATTTCGGTGAAGACCTTTTTTTTTATTTTTTGGAGACCACCTGTTTTTCGTCTGAAAAAACGTTTGAATTTCCGAGCTTTCCGAGAACTTTCGGACAAACCGTGTGATTCTGATTCAAGGGCAATGAAAATTTGGGTCAAAGTCGTTTGCACTTTTCTTACTCTTTCAAAAAAGCCCCCCTTTTCCAAATCCTGGCTACGCGCCGGTTTATATGTATCCCATCCAAGTTCTAAAATTCAAGTTTTTACCTTTAGCCGTTTCAAAGTTATAGCGTTTTTTATTTCTGTTGTCGAATTCGTAATTTTGCTCGGAAAAAAACATAGGAACTTTCGACGCAAAGCGTCGCGGAAGTCCCAATTAACCTGTCTTAATTCCATCTGTTAAAACTGTAAATAAATTGATTTCCTATCGTTATATTTACTGTTGTCTTGTCCAACACAATGAAGTTTTTTACTTTGGGTTTTCAGAATTAGCCAAAATATTCCGCCTATTGTCACGAAATATGAGGTTTCAATTTTTAGTCACGTACTATTTTTGAAATATTTATGGAAGCAGAATGCTTCAGAAAACACTTATTAACCAAGCTTTCCTTACCTAAGCAAACAGAAAAAGACCAGTCGGATGACGTAAAACTAGATGGATCAATTACATTAATGAGCTTGGATAAAATTGCTTGCTACTTTGATCAAGCAAAATGATAGAGGTAAAGGAAAACTGTAACGTGTGGCGCCTTAGTTTCGGGCTGTCGCCCTAGCAACCCTCACGGAAAAGTGGGCAATGAAGAGTGAAAAAATTTAAATTTTTTTTTGCTACATTATTATTGCCAAGGTTTCAATTTGGTAGTAAGAACATAATTTTGCGAATCTTTTCAAAAATTTTGGATTCAGAGAGTCCATAATTGCAACATTTGCATAATTTCCTTTTTATTTTTTTGTCAACGCTAACATAAAAGCATTCTAAAAAACTAAAATTTAATATGCTTTTTTCTTGATTATGTAAAGAATTGGCAGTTAATTTATGAGTGAAAAATTTTGCTTTTAATATTTTTATTTCCTACTCAAAAATGGCCGTTTGTACGTAGCTTACTGTGTAATGATTCAACATTATCTTAAACAAATTGCACAGCTAATGGACTTTATCTAAGATCATTTAGGAACCATAAACTGCTCCCACAGTAATTGTTCTAAAGTAGTCTAAAATTAATGTTTGTTAGAAAATTTAAAAAACCAGGCGAGATGGGAAGTTTACCCAGAAACCTAATCCCCATGGCTTGAATAAGAGTTTGATCCCCAGACACTTGTTCTACTTCATTGGTACAAAATATTTGTCGTTTCAAACGACATTAAATAGAAAACCAAAATGTCAAGATAGCTATAAATAATAAATAAAAAACAATTTGATAAAAAAATATAAGGGTTTCACTATAGTAGTTTCTTTCAAGAGTTTTGTCGAGCCGTTGGCAACCCTGTGTCCAATTTAACCGGCCCGAGATTTGAAACTCAGACCTCCCGACTTTATTTTGATCAAAAATTGATCGTGATGTTACCATAAAAACATTATTAACTCTAAACCATTTTCTAAAAAACTTTGATGGACACCGACCTTATGATTGTCAAGTTTAATGCTCCTATAGACTTTGGTTTTGGAGTAAATTGCGTAATGATATAGCCCGTGTAAAATCGAGTTAATTAGAATTTTAAACCAGCACATATTTCGACTTTTTAATGCAAAATGTTGGCTGAATTGAAGAACTCAGTAAATACTGTATACAAATGCATTTTGTTGTGTATAGTTCATATTAATTCACTTGCAATATTTCATTACACTTGTTCATCAATCGCTTTTAAAGCAAAGCCAAGCCTTCAAAAAGCCTTGTCTCTGGGCACCAGTGTTATGACTCATGCCTAACCGATGTTATTCAAGCTTTCCGTATTTTCCAGGAACCGATCGAGTTTATTATAACAACAAAAGCCGGATATCTATTTAAAGCAAACCTGCGTCTATATAGACGTTTAGCTTCAAATCCTCGCAAACCACATAGTTTGACACCTACACAAAACTACTTGGATTCCGGGTGTAGCTCATACTCCAGTCTATTATACGGAGCTGAAGCAAAAAAGGACCAAATCAAAACCTGCAAAACAAATTTCATTTGGTATTTGGTGTAAAACATAAATGGTTGTTATTTGTTATTTCTAGAGTCTTTTTTTTTTTTTTGGTTGCGCAATTGCTGCAAAGCGACAAACAAAAATGTCATGAGATTAGCCATTGGCATGCCTTTTCAGAGTTGTACGTCGGGTCAGGCAATTTCGGGTTGGGTTCGAGCTTCAAGATTGACAAAATTTCGAGCTTAAATCGGGCCTCATACTTGCCTTGTGTTTTCGGTAGCTATCTTTGCACTTAATTCAAATAAAAAAAGTAGTACTTGGCTACCAGCAGCATTTTTTTAAATAAAGTTATGGTAAAAACGCTAACAATTGCCAAAATTGTTGCTATCAAATTGGCCAAATAAATTACTTTGTTAAAAATGTTTTCCAGTAGCGTACCTGTACCTATAAGGCGATGAATTGTATACCAGTAAGTAAAATTGTTATATACCGATCAAAGTGCTACACAAAAATAATGCCGCACTTTTAGCACCCCTGCATTAGTTTTTTCGGAGCTCAAGATTCCAAAGTCCTTTGAAGCTTTGTATGAAACATTTATGATCAGAGCTAGTTATCTCTGTCAAAATTTTTTTGGAATCTATTTCAAAAAATCTGTAAACAAAATTTGTAAACCAAACTTTTTGGTTTTCCTTTATACCTATTTATATCCAGGGAATTTCACTCATCTACAGTAGCTTGAACGATTAAATGTTCAAAATTTTGGAAAACCTTTGAAAATAAAACTTTTGCACTGTAGCAACCCAGTTTCAGGTGGACACAAGCTGTTCCTAATATCTCCAATTGATCAAAGTTTCATCTGTACACGTTTAGCGGTTTAAAACAGTTTGGCTGGGAAGAAAAAAGAAATAATAATAAAGAGAAAAATAGTGCTCAACTCAGAATAAATAAACTTTTCCATAAAGAAAGATATTCAATGGTGTGTTCATAAACTACACATCTTTTTTCATCAGTGACTTATTGGTGCTTACCAAGATGAACCGCTTTAAATTTGTCCACTTTTTGCTCGTTTGCAGCCTCTAGATTGCGGTCACGTGACTGGGCGCCCCAAAAATTGGTATGCATGAAGCTTTGTATATACTCAAACTTTGGCTTTCCAGGCATAGCACTTTTTTTTTTAGTTATAAACGAATTAATAAGTGTTCAGTACAGAATTGGTCGTTTTTACTCGGTTTTGGTTTTTAAATCACGATGACGTAATCTTGGATTCCCAAATTTGGTATACTCTCATTGAAGGCTTTCATTTATCGTTGTGTCCGAGATTCAACTTTTTAGGTTTGACTGTTTTTTTAGTTACAATTAAATCAAATTTAATTTCAATGTTCATCGATGAAAAATAGCCGAATAAAAACAAACGCGAGCGAAGTTCCAATTTTTTAGTTTTATATAGGGTGGGACAAAAATGATTACACTAAAACGCACAAACTTTTTCGAAAAATTATAAAATTTACAAATCTCAAACTTGGGCATGTCTTGATCAGAAAATTTGACACAATTGCTCAAAATTTCAACCTCCGAAATGAAAAAATAAACGAATATTTTTAATTCAAAAATTGACGAACAAAAACTATGTTCCGAAAGTAATTTGCATTGTACTCCAAAAATTCTCAAAACGAATAACATAGCGTCGGACATACAAGCAGAATGTCAATATGAAACAAGACCACTAGACCAGCCGTGCCACTCAGAGCTACCTCAATATTCTAGGCCACTCAAAATTTGAATCAGAAGATGAATGGTATTTCCAAGTCTCCCGTTTACTTGGTATTTGATCAATCCTGTTTCAGCATTTAAAGCTTCTTTGTTTCTACTACCAGCAATTATTGAAGAAAAAAACTGTGCTTTCAAACATAAAACAAACCAAAGAATACCATCAGAAAAAAATGAGAAGAACCACTAAGTTGAAGGTGATTTGGCTTTGGAAAAGAACTATTGCAAGCAGTTTGCCAAGATCACGCTGAACACAATTAATCAGTAATCACTTACTTGCAAAATTGGATCGAAAGTTTATTTTTGCTGGCTAATTTTTAAATTGATATTATTGGTTTGCTTTTTCACGTAGAAAAAAAACTAATTTTTGGATTAAAAACATTAATTAATTTTCAATGTGTTTTACGGTTCCTTAAATAAACCATAAGGTGGCTGGAGTAATTACGTTTTGGGTTAATTTACTGGCTTAATTTTATTTTAAATGGGCTATTGGACGGACGCGTTTTCTACGGAAGAAGGGCAAAAATGGCCCCGATCTAACTTCTAAACCAAACCATCATGGATACACCAAACTTGGCATGCGGGTTAGTGTAAACCAAAAATTTTTAGAAAAGTTGGCTTTGAGTCAGTATGTCATCATAGTGACGTCATAATCATATTTTCAACATTCATTTTTTTGTCATTTTTAATGACGTCATTCGTAATTTGAATTTTAGACATAGTTTTTTTTGCTACTGAATAATAAAATGCCTAAGTTAAAATAGGTATATCGCAAAAACGTTCATTGACGTCGTTTATGTCGAATAAGGCCAAAAAATGCCTAAATTCTAGAACGTGACTTCCGCACACCTCAAAATTGGGAAGCTTACCCTGATCTTGGCTACTTCAAATCTATAAGAGTTATTTGTGAATAAATTTGACTTAAAGACAAGTTAATTTGAAATAAAAATTGTTTTTCTGAAGGGATATACTTCGAAAAAAAAGCCAAGAGAGCATTTTTGCAACTCCTCTAAAGAACTTTAGTTGGTACCGGTACGGTTTGTTAAAGCTTTGTACAAAATTGCGTCTGAAAGAGCTAGTTATTGGAAATCTGCAAAAATCGTTTAACGCATTGTTATCTATGAAAATCCTTAAAATTCTAAATCTATTGAGTTCATAGCCTGCTTCAAGCATCCTAACTAATTTTAAAGCAATGATCATTATTACTTCTTCAACTTTTGTAAATAAATAGAAAAAGCCTACTTTTGCTCTACCATAATTTTTGATATTTAACGAATCGAAATGATTTACCCCAAAAACTACCAGAAATTCAAATGGTATTTCCACTATTTTAAAAGCTATTCTGAAATCATTAACACTACCGCGCAAATTACTCACCTTATGTGTAATTTTTACTATATAGTACATGATCCTTTTCACAATCTTTCTCACAATTTGATTATTATTTACCTAAAGAGAATCTTTGACAAAATTTGTTTTCTGGCCTAATCTTTTAAGTCCTTCATCTTCTCCAAAAGCTAATCGTAACATACATTTTTTTTCGGTTAGAGTAAAAGATCAACAGCTATCACTAAAAACTGTTTGATATTTGCGCCCTCGTGCGACCGTGGTTAGGAGTAGCTAAGTTTATTTCTTAATTACAGTGATACTTAGCTTTCAATACAAAACTTTTTGTTGAAAAGTTTTTGCCCTATTTTTTCTTATCTTGTCTTGAAAAAACGTTGTTTTAATTCTTAGGATAAAATTTTGACTTCAGTTCGTTTAATTACCTCCTCCCTCCCCCCCAAAAGAAAAAGAAAAAAAAACGCTACAAAAACATTCAAGATGTGCAGCCAAGCACACAACTGACAAAAAATAGGATATGCTATTTAACCACAGTACATGTACAGCGGTAAGGTGGTGGTGAGCGAAACCCAACATAAGGGCGCAGTACATAAGGGTGCAGACCTAAGGGCGCAGGAACATGAGGGAGCAAGGACATAAGGGCGAAGAAACATAAGGGTGAAGAGACGTAAATCTGCAATTTGCGCTAACATTTTCGTGCTTCGAAAAATAATTATGTCATCAAAAAAAACGAACTTGATTAATGAGTATTTATTTACTTTTTCAAAGTCAAGTTTTGAAAGAAAGTTCTTGAATTCGCTTCCCGCCTTCAGTTCTCAATTATCGCACAAAGCACAACCACAATGAGCGAGAAAATAAAAGATTTGATTTGATTTTGCTTCGCAGCGGTACAAAAGACTAATTATAATTGTTTGCTTTACGGATTAAGTACAAAAGTTAAATCACTGCGTTTGAAAACAGTTAAATGCTTGCGTTTGAAAACAACCGCTGACGTCGTTAGGTAAAACAAATAAACTCATTGAAAATAAAACATCTCCTTTTAAATTTTTGTTCAAGATTAGTGCACGGCTACCTAAAAACAGTTAAAGGGTTGTGCTTTGTGCGATAATTGAGAATTGAAGGCAGGAAGCGAATTCAAAAAACTTCTTTCAAAACTTGACTTTCGAAAATTAGATAAAATACTCATTAATCAAGTTCATTTCTTTGATTACATAATTATTTCCGAAGAACAAAAATGTTAGCGCAGATTGCAGAATTACGTCTCTGCGCCCTTATGCTCCTTCACCCTTATGTCCCTTCTCCCTTATGTCCCTTCGCCCTTATGTCCCTTAGCCCTTATGTCTGCGCCCTTATGTCCTGAGCCCTTTTATCTGCGCCCTTTTGTCGTAGATCGCGGTGAAGAAACATAAGGCTTTTGAGTCTTTCGCCATTTAAATCTATGGCAAATTTTAATTGTACCGGTACCAGTTAGAACTGCTTGGTTTACTTTTGACGTCTACACTACACTTTTTTATTTGGGAAAGACAGCATCACAGCAACTCGGGCGTGCTGAAATTCTTTACGCTTCGTATTTATAAATTTCTCGTAAATTTTGTTCTTGTAGGCTTAGAATTGATTTTACAGTAAGTTAAAATTATATTGGTGTAAAACCATTTATTAAGATAAATTATCTTCATTCATCCATGCTTTAAACTCGAAATGCCGAAATTTTTTAAAGAACGGGCCGCATTGACTTCATTTTTGAGAATCGGGCGGCAGAAACCTTCAATTCGGTTCTTTGCCGTGACAATGGGCGAAAATTCAAGCACAGACCAAAAAAAAGCTCTTCCCAGCATTTTGAAGTGATTTTGGCCCAAAATTTAAGTGAAGGCCACAAAAAAGACTTTAAACGCATTCTGAAGAGATTTTGCCAAATTTTAGGTGGTGGCCAGACGACACAAACGAATGTTGATTTGGTTTTATGCAAAATTTTTCCTAGTTCATCTCAAATCCGCATTGTTCTAAATCAAATTAAATCTTAAGGCTACTCACAAAATTGTTGCGCTGGCCGCATGCGGCTCACTTTAGGCACTCCTGCTTTAAACCAACATTTTTGCAAATACTGCATGTTAAGCTGCAAATTTTCCAAATCTTCGGCTCTACGGAAATTCTTGCAAACGCAATTAATGGAAACTCTGTTGGAGTTTCTTAAAGAATTTACGAATTTTTGTACAGCAAAACATTTGAATTTTTTTAATGAAGACAAAGCCAATCTTTTCATGGTTTTCTGCTCCGACGACCAATTCAATACAGCTTTTCATTCTTCTGATTGAAGAAAGGGACCAGGTTGATGTTGCGGCAGTAATTTAAGTTGATCTTGTTTAGACAGTGGATGCTTAAACACTAGACAATAAGACATGGATAAAACAAAGATTATTTAATTGAAATTACTTAGTTTTCAACGGCAAAAATTAAAACCATTAACAAGTCTATGACGTCAAAACGAGTATTGAAACTAGCTGCTACAGTACTTTCTTCTTTCAAAAACAAAAACTCATCGAAATGTTGAGGAAGTAAACTTTTTCTTGCACACGTTTTCAAGGTCAAGCAAATGGAAGTGGAAACTTTAATAAACTAGGCAACAAAACATTTTTTTTTCATGCTTCTCAAGGTTTTGCAACCTGTTCTTGGCTAAGCTTGGGGCGCTGATTTCGAAAATGTTATTAGTTTTACTCTATGACGTCTAGTTTTTTAGTTATTTGTATTACAGTTTTTATCGTGATAACATGTGATAGTAGCAATTTTTCATTTGCATTTTGCCTAAATCAGCTCAAAAGCATTTGCTTTGATCGTCTTTTCTTTTCTCGTGATCAGTCAATGCTTCAAAAACTTCGCTACAATACCTAATTAATTTGTAAGGAGTTAATAGTTACAAATCTTTGTGATATACTGGCGTGTGTTTGGCTCCTTCTCTTTGATAAAAGATTTTGTCGTTGTTTTTTTTTAACTGGCTATGTAAATGGAGAAAACGATAGCAACTCTTTAACCGAGAAAGTGGTGGCAGCTCTGGAGAATCAAATGATTCTTTTTGAACATCAAAAAGTTATGCTACAAGCATTGTGGCTAACTTACGGAAAAACCACATTCATAACTCCACACCTATTGAACCGAAATGACCCAAATAATTTAGTTAGACATTTGGGACTAACGAAAAGAAAAATCAGTGCTTCTTGCTTCTAAATTGAAACATTAGAGCATGATGTAACAAGGCCGTGAATGTTCATATATTTTCGATCGCGGCATACCAATTAT
Source organism: Trididemnum nubilum (assembly GCA_963965965.1). Taxonomy (NCBI): domain Eukaryota; kingdom Metazoa; phylum Chordata; class Ascidiacea; order Aplousobranchia; family Didemnidae; genus Trididemnum; species Trididemnum nubilum. Next base: position 13,717,085 of record OZ014469.1, read on the forward strand.
TAGAAAAAAATATGCTTTTCGGCTCACAATGGTGTATGTGATTGCAGTAATATCAATGACCTGTTTTATGGCCTTAGATCTGAGCACAGCCCTGACGAGTAGAGACGGTTCATTGATTCATGCAAAGTAAGTTTGAAGTTGTTCTGCTTTACAGAGGTGGAGTCCTCGAGGACACATTTTCAAGTCCTTGGCCTCGAAGCCTACAAGTCCTCAAAAGTGTCCTGTCCTGGGGTCGAGGACAACACTTTTTTTGATTTGTTAAAAATGAACCAAGGCCACGACCTTCTTTCATTTTTCCTTAGAAAACGGCAGAAACCTCGCGGAAAATTTGCAAAGACCTTTTTTTTCTTTGGAAAACGCCTGATTTTTCACGAAAATTCGGCGCCCCCTTACGCGAAGACTTTTTTTTTTGAAGTCGCCTGGAAACTTTTTTTGGATACCTTCTTTTTTGGAGAACACTTGCGCTTTGTGTCTTTGGCCATGGCCTCGAGCATTCCTGTCCTTGGTCTCGAGAGGATCTGTCCTCGAAAAGTCGGTCCTGGGCCTTGGCCTCGGATTTCTTTTGTGTCCTTGGCCTGCAAGGTTGTGTCCTCTACTCCTCCTCTGCTGCTTCATAAGGGAAATAATTTGTCTTTGGCTCCTTTAGCACATGCATCTGGCTTAAAAGAAACTCATAAAACAGTCGAGTTGGTTTTACATTTGATCAAGTATTCAATCTGAAACTGAAATATTTGTAGAGATCTCGAAGTGATTGGCCTTCTCCTTGGTTTACAAACGGGTTATACCAAGCACCAATGCTTCCGGTGTCGTTGGGACAATCGAGATGATAAACAGCACTGTATTTGAAAAGATTGCCACTCACCTGAAGGGTTTTTTTTAGCAAGATTACAATGTTTCTTTGCTTGGTCCCACCAAAATGTTTACGCCAATACAGATTAAGTTAGGATTCTTGAAAAACTTATTAAAGCAATGGATTGAAATAGCAACGGAATTATAGGTATCTGCATCAGCGATTTTCTGCCCAATGTGATGCCAAAATAACTGCTAAAAGATTCATAGGAACAGAAATTTGGAAATTAATGAATGAAGAAAGATGAGGTAAACGGCTTAGCCCATCGGAAAACAAAGCATGGTATCAATTTTGTTTAGTGGTCAAAATTTTTTTCAGCAACAAATCTTCTTCATAGGTCAGCATTGTTTAAGATCTGCTATGCTGCTGCAAAAGTGTTTGTGCAAAAATATCACCGAAAATTTATTTTCTCCATTTCCACCTCGGATTTCTTCCCTTCTAACATTGGGAACGATTTCATCAAAAAATTAAACAGGTGAAAGATTGCTATCGGGGGAGAATAACTCGGACTATTTGGTGGAAGATTATATACTGCTGGTTTTTTCAGCAAAAGTGGTGCTAAGCATATTGCGAGAATTCAGCAAAAAGCGCAAGGTATTTTTGATTGTTAACTTCAACAGTCGGTTCATATTTCGGGGGGGAAGGGGTTTAAACTTAACAAACTTTTAAAGTACTATAGCCGAAATTGTTGTGACATCTGTTCGTAAAAGAATACATCAAAGACGTTTTTTTATATATTGCAGTAGTAAATTAACAGCGATTATAATGCCAAATATAATGCATTATTTCATTATGTTTTTCCAAATAACTAAAAAACCTGACGTGCTGGCACAAAAATAATGGCAGATTTGAAATCAGCGCCACAGATTTCTAAAGCACTATTTCACCTCAAAGTAAAAAAAATTTGTTGCCTAGGGTAATCTAAAGCAATACTGGGTGTTTTCAAATCTTTATCATTGTTAACCCTAATTCATACTTAGTGAGGACAAAATGCTCCCCTTAGCGGATTTTTTGCAATAAATCGTTTCAGAAAAACGTTTACTTTAAATTAACTTGGTTTTAAGTCCAATTCCTTCAAAAATATCTCCAAAAAATTTTTAAGTTGCTAAGGTTAGAGAAATAGACCGGCAGCCCAGAAGGTTTATTTACCCCAAAGACGGCGGAAGGTTTGATGCGCCTAAAATACACGTCTTTACTCACCTTTTAAGAAAATGTTTTACTGGCAAGTCAAAAGTTCGTCTAAGACCCACCAAAAGTTCTAGGTTTGCCAAAGTTACTTTCCGAAATCAGAGCATTTTTTGGCCCTTATTTAATTTGATGTAAATGACGCCTAAGACGTTTTTGTGCTGTAACCGCTTTCACATTATAAATCAGTTTCAAAGCCTTAACCTATGTGCGAGATTTGAACCGCTTATGATGTCATTTTGCCAAAATATAGCCGTGACGTCAGTACAATTACGTCATCAAAACCATCTTTTGTAGATAAATTTGGTGAACAGCAACCTGCAGGTCAAATTTGGTGATTCTATAACTTCCGGTTTAGATTGTAGATGAAAGGCATTTTTGCTCCTCGTGTAAATAAGTACTTTGATCAGGCAAATAGCCTGCGTAAAATAAGGAGATTCATGATTTCAAGCGCCGAGAATGCCGTTGTGTGTGGTTGGTATGGAGCAGAAGTCGTAGGTTCATAGCTAGGTGGACTAGGGAGAGTTTTGCTTGTTTTACAACAAAACTCAGATGACAGGATGCTTGCGAGAACTACAGTATAATAGTTATTCTGTTGGTGTGGGACGCAGGCATCCGATCACAGCACATAGTGCATTGTTGATGATTGGATCAATCAGACAAAATGGGACTGCAGCACGGAGCAGGTGCTCAAGTACTCTGCAGTAGAGTGTAAAAGTGGAAGTGTTGCTTTCCGCAAAATCGAGACAACAGCACCACAGTTGATTCCAGCTAAATGTCTGATTGATTAAACTCTTGTGATGAGTTTCTCATGCATCTTCTCCAGGTGTCGTCAAAGAGTGAAGAATCTATCAAATCTTACGCCAAGGTACTTCTTCAGTGTAGAGCTGAAAGACAGTGGCCTTTTATGATTCAGAATCACCCAGCAATTGTCGCTTCCTTGTTGTTGAGGTGGAAAGCAGACGAGATCGTTTTTTTATTGCTGACCTTTTATTGCTGACCTTTTATTGCTGACATCCTCTAACCATATCTACTATATGGAGGCATGCCTGTAAAGTTGCCAACTTGCCATGTCGTGGTTGAGAGTCTTCTCATGCTCTGTTACTCTCCAACAGTATGCACATTGCACAAGCCCAAAATCGTAAGCATGTATATAGGTATATTTATTGGAAATGTTGATGCTCGTCAGGTCACTGTTGTAGATGTTGAAGAGATACCTAAACAGATCTTAAGGAAGTCCGTTCTTATGGCGTCGCAGCCTGCTTTGCTACATTGTCGGTTTGTCGCAGCATTACCGGTTGTATAAGGGTAAGGTTGGGGTTCTGAAAAAGCTTCATGATCATTCTGATCATGCGCTGGCTAGGTTAAATTTTTAGGGCTTGCAGGTAAGGCACTGATGGCATGCAGTAGCGTAGGCTGCTGTGAAATCAATGAACACTATGCCAGCCTTCTTCTTTTCCGAAAAGCATTTCTCGATTTCTTGGTTTATCAAGTTAAAGTAATTTGGTCTACAGTCGACCTTCTACGTCGAAACTCTGCTTTCTCAGTGCTAACGCATGCACGAGGTTCCGACTTGGAATGATGGAAGGTTGCCCACTTTACCTATCTCTCTGCGGTGTGTACAAGAAACTAATCATGACAATCGGACCGATACGAAACTGGTTTGTTCAAGAGACGTCATATAAATCACATCCAGCATAGCGATAAACGAAGCTCAACTTCAGAGACGTAGAGTAATAAAACTTTCCAGACCATCAACACAAAGGTTGTACAATCAAGCCCGTCGACCGCAATTGGTACGCTTTCTCTTGACACTGGATGCTAAAGTGGTGACCCCAACATGATTGGCATGCAGGCCCTTCCTTCGTTAGTGACTGATTCATTCCTTCAGCAATTCAATTTCAACAGAAAAGATGAAGGAAGCATGTGGTACGTTTTTTTCGTTTTTTCCAAAACGTAACTCAAGTGACTTCATTCATATGCAGTGTATCACACATCAAATACAACTAAATCCAGCATCGCAACAAACAAAACTCAACTTCTGCGAGATAAAGTCATATAGCTATTCACACCATCAGATCAGAGGTTGAACAACAGAGTCGGTTGACCGCAAAAGGAAGCGTCCCACTAGCCCTTCTTCTTTTCTTCTTTCTTCGTTGTCGGCTTTTCCGTGAGGGTTTTGGGGCAGCAGTTCGAGATTAAACCGCAACACTTTACGGTCTTTCATAACATTATCATTTTGCTTGGGTGAAGCCCCAAGCGATTCCATCCAAGATTCTCAATGTAATTGGTTCATCTAGTTCTAGGTCGTCTAACTGGTCTTCTCCCAGTTGCTTTGGCAAGTAAAGCTTGTTTGTGGAGTTTTTCTTGAGGCATTCTGCTTACATGGCCAAACCATATAAACTGAGATCTATCAACTCGGAGAAGTACAGTAGCGGCTCGATATTAAGAAATTTTTGAATTTCAGAGCTACGCGCTTTGTTAGATGGTGTAATTCTTTCGATTCTTCGTAATTTTAATCCCATTGGATCACATTTTGCACGTGTTCACAGCCATTTGAAACAATTAGATTTTTAACATTTGAAGGCCAATCGAAAAAATTTAACTGTGTAATCCTTTCTTTTAGTTCCAATTAAAGTTCAAAACACGTTTAAAATCTCGCGTTATGGTGTAAAACTTGAATTGTAAGTGGTTTGGTCCATGTAGGGGTAAGGAAAGCAAATTGCCTTCTGCAATATTTTAGCAGTAAGTAGTAATCCACTCGTAGATTTTCCTAAGAGATTTTTGTTTTGTCATGAAGTTTACCAGTTATAGGAGTACATGTACAGCCAGGGGGCCCAGGCCTCTCAATTGAAATTCAATAATTTGTTTAATGAGCATTTTCCCTCATTATTTTTTAAAAGTATTTTGTGCGTAAAAACTGGCGAGGTGGAGTTGAACCGTTGTTAAAAAATGGCACAATAGATGGTTACGCTTACTAAACATGTTATTCCTCGGCTGGATTTACATTGCATTGGGCTACCGGCACTTAGGGGATTTTTGCAACATCTTCTTGCCAAATATAAGTGAAGACCAATAAAAGTCCTACCATCTGAGTGGGGGGCCCTGGCACTGTGCCATATTGCAAATGCGGCGCTGGTTATTGCATTACGTTCATAAAAAGTTTAGATGAGGGCCTGAGGTAGCAACTTTCAGGACAAAACCCATGATTTTACCCTGATTATACATTTAAATTGGTTGGAAAAAATTGAATTAAGGGGGTGCGCCGGACCTCCTGGTCGTCAATATTATGTATTGTTAATTACTATTGTACGTGTGTACTGTTGTACGCAAAGATACTAAAAGAAACTGAAAATGAAGTACAAAGCTTTTTTGTTAAATTTTTGTCATTGGTGGCATTTCGATTGAGGGGCCTCGGGCCCCTTGGCCACCTTCCTGGCTCCGCCTATGATTTTGAGATAAGATCGCGCTTTTAAGTTCTTTCATAAACAATAAAAAAAAAACATTTAAAGCAAAATTAAAACAACTTTTTATCCAAAACGTGGAGGACTCGAGTCAAGTCATTTGACAGTTTTTTGAAATCTCTAGGAATTGCATGACATTATTATGACGTGGACACGTGGTTGTCATTATTATTACTTACTTTTGTACGCGTAAATCCTACATTAAAGAAACTGCAATTCCGGACAAGGGCAACATACTAGCTATGCTTTCATTATATTTATCATTGGTAGTATATTAATAGGGGGTTTGCATTATCGCCTGTGTTACAGCATTAAGTTCAGAATAACGTTAAACGAGTGCCTGGGGTTGCAACTTTTAGCACAAAACTCTTAGATTTTTCAAAGGTTTTGCAAATAAATTGATAAAATTTTGAATTACGAGGCGTCCGGGGCCTTTGTTCATCAGTTAGAGGCCCCAGGACCCCCTGGTTGTCAGTTAAGGGCTACGGGGCCTTTTGGTCGTCAGTTAGAGGCCCCGGGGCTCCCTGGTTGTTGATTTGGGGCTCCGGGGTCCCCGTTTGTCAGTTAGGGGCCCCGGGGCCCTCGGTCAGAGGTCGTGGGGCCCTTGTTTGTCAGTTAGGGACACTGGGGCCTCCTGGTCGTTAGTTAGGGGCCCCCTGGTTGTTAGTTAGGGGCCTCGGGGCCCTTTGGTTGTTAGTTACGGGCCCCGGGGCTCCCTCGTTGTCCGTAACTGCAACTAAACATCGCTAGGCTATGTTGTCATAATTTTTTATAATTGGTGGTATTTTAATTGGGGGGGGGCCCGTCCCTGGCTACCCCTATGCTCCCAAGGTGTACAAGTTGGAACTTTCATATTCTTTATACCGATACTACATATCTTGAACTTTTTATTGATGCAAACTTTTTTATTTTCTTACAAAGTTAAAGTGAACACAAGTGCAGTTTAATTTTTTTGGAAATCTAGCGCTACAACCAATCATCGTCTCAAGCTTGCTGCATTCGCTAGAGAAATTCTTGACAGAATTGACAAAGATAATGATTAGCTACAACACGTTGCCTTTTCTGATTAGGAAACTTTTCATATATCAGGGCGACTCACAAAACACAATGCCAGGATTTGGTGGTCACAAAATTCGCGAAATGTGGTGTTAGAGAACCACAAAGACAGGTGTAAAGTAAACATCTGGTGCTGTCTAAGGCACGAGAGAGTTTTTTGAAGTTTTTTTTTTTTCTGAACGCACCATTGCAACGAATGTGTATCTAGATATGCAACAGCTGTACGCTTTATCCTAGTTGGAGAAGTTCCAATCAGCCATAATCTTCTAACAAGATGGAGTCCTTCCATTTTGGGGATTATATGTCCGCCAGTTTTTGAAGAAGATCATTCCAAACAGATGGATAGGAAGACATAAAACAGCATTTTAGCCCAGAGTTGTAAACAGGCCGACAAATTCAGGCCTGAACCCGGCCCGAACCCGAAAATTAATTTGAAGCCCAAACCATGCCCGAAAAAATCCGAAAGTTAAGTTAGGTCTAAAAAATTTAGCAATATTGCCAAGTAATTTTGATTATTTTTTTGAACACCTAAGACAAAAAGTACGTCTCAGGCCCAAATTAAGCCCGACATTTTTGTCAACTTTAGGCCCAAACCCGGCCCGAACCCGACCCGAAAAGCCCGGCCCGATTTAAAACCCTGTCTTGGCCGCCTTGCTCGCCAGACATTAACCCTCTTGACTTTTTTTTGGGAGGGTTATTTATGTCAAGGGCAAAGTTTACTGCTCCGAGTCTGTTCGTGATATAAGCAAATTGATATGCAAGGATCATTAACGCAATTGAATTCGTAACACTGGAGATGCTTCAATACACGTGGCTTGAAATTAAATATCGTTTAGATGTATTCCAAGCCACAAACGAAGCTCATGTTGAGATTTATTAAATTTTGCCTATATGTAAATAAAACTTCAACAGATGTTGTATTGCTATACCGAAAATGAAAGTTCTACCTTTTACACTCTAGGAACATCTCAAATTTGTAATCAGATAAAGACTATATGCTCAGTTTGCTCACCCTATATTACGTATGAAATTGAAAAACATGATCAACAATAGTGTGGAGCAGGTCATGAGATGTCATTAAATAACATGCGCAAGTGTGCTTGAAAATTATGTTGCAGCTGAACAAGATTTTGAATAAAAAGATTTTAAAACTTTTTTACCATTGTCCGATGTCCATTTCTAACGTAAGTAAAATATGGAGTTAAACTAGCCCAAAACAAAGCTACACAATCAGCCGGTAGGGTGCAGTGGTGGGCAAATTACTATGTAAAAGTTCGGTAATGGCATTACTTCACCAAAAAAATTAGTTCAAAAAATTTGCGGTATTGAAATTACTGTAATTGTTACTTTTCAGAAAAAATAATTTTCGTTTCAAATTACTAATTATCTTGAACGAAAAATTTATCTAAAATGAAATAGTCTACAGCAGAGATGGAAACCGTTCGGGTCAAGATTCTTCGACCGGCTGGTCAAGCCGGTTGAAACACCCGTCAAATTTTCCTTTCTTACAACTAAAAGACATCCAAGCACCAACCGAAGTATACATATATAGTTTATTGTAAATAAAACTTTTTATAAAAAAAAAAGTATCTACAAACCACACCTTTTGAAAACACTCGTTGAATGATTTCAAGCTGTGACAAATATGCTGTGATCATCAGGACATGCACATCCAGGGGCGCATTTAGGAGAAGGAGCATTGTACCATGCCTCCCCCCCCTTTGGGCCGCGGCACAAAGCAAAAAATGCAAAATATACGGTACGCTAAAATCGCGTAATCAGATTTTATAAAAGCATGCATTTGGAAGAGGTTTGGCTACGCTAACTGGCGTTTTAGCGTCATTTTAATCAGCTTGGGACTGTTGGGAGTAGAAGTGGAGCAGATTTCAGATTTTTTAGTACATGCTAAAATCTTGCCGCTTTGAAAAGCTTTTTTCAACTTAAATTTACCACACTTTACACTGGGCAAGAAAGACATAGCTCTTATTTTTTATATCTAACTGTAGCCATGGCTTGATCTGAAGTAGCATTTCTACAAACTGCTGGGGCACATTAGATTTTGAATAGTTTTTAGTCGACGTCATTACAGTTTAGTGTTTGCTGCTCGGCAAATTGCAAATATTATTACAAAGAACGTCTAATAATTTATCTTTTGCCCTCCAGTTCTTTTTATGCTTATTTTGTGGACGTTTTGCGCTGCTCAAAATAGGTCTTTCAAACCGAAATTTAACCTAAAAAGGTCTTAAAATTGAGTTGTTTTAGCAAAAAACGCAAATTTTTTGCGTTTTTTTCTGAGACCCCCTTCTGGAGTCACAAATCTAAACACCCCACTCATGCCCCCCCCCCCTTTGAAAATTTTCCTTACATGCATTGAACAAAACATTCTTTAAAAAAAAACGGTCGACCGGGCCGATCAACCGGCGTAGATTTTGAAATTTACCGGTCGGGTCGAGAAAATTCTGACCGGTTCCATTTCTGGTCTACAGTACATCAACTCTTTCAAAGGCTCTTTCTGTGAAAGAAAGTTTTAAAATTCATCTGTAAATCAAGCACTATCATGAAATGGAGTTATGGCTCTCATTATTCCGTTTCTTCGACACGGTTTAGCGTTCATAAGTATTATTTTAATTACTTCACCTGAGTGAGTAAAAAATCGTTCCAAAACTAAAGCGGGTTTCAGACTTCGAAATGGTGCGCAAAAGCATCAACATCTTAAACGCTAATGTTATGAAGCAAAATTGAGCAATAAAAATTTTATAGTATTGATATTAACTCCAAATTTGTTGCACTCCCTTGGGTTTTGATAAATTTCCAATAAGTTGCTAAATATGACCATTGAACGTAAATTACCGCAATCATGATTATCAGGTTCCTTTCTTGCAGTGTTGGTACAAAAAGTACTTGATCAAGATGGAATGGCTGAAGTTGATAACAACGATGAAGCAACGGTGGTGATAGAAAAGCTACTGTCACTGTTGTTCGATTCAAAATCTGAAGCATTTTCTTCAACATCCATTGCAGCTCATCTTTACTTGGTGTTGGATCTCGAATGTGCACTAGCAACTTGGAAACAAGCTGATCCATTTTTTGTGATAGTCCTAATATCATGCTTACGGTAATCCTCTGATCGTATTTTATCAAAATTTTATCTTAATAGTGTCTACCGGCAAAGCCAGATTTTCAAGCTGCCACCTGCCAACCTGTCTACCACACAGGTTGGAGGCTTCACACTGTTCCTTTAATTGCTGAGCGTCAAGTAGGGAAGCTGTAAATACCAATTTTTATATTTTTTCGGTTGACCCGACCGGGAATCGAATCCGAGTCTATCATTCCAGTAGCAGACGCTCTATTCACTCGACCTCTGATCGGTATAAATATGGCAAAACGGCATTGTACTTAAGGTGATATTAAAACCCTTGGACGGCAAAGACCTATTTTTTGTTGTCTTCACCCTATTTTGAAAGGAAAATACAACTCTTGAGTAAGGAAACTTTTTTTATTCCACTAATGAGTGAAAAATGTGCTGAAAACCCTGTCCAATATTCCTTCGCCAAAAGCACAGCACAATGCAAACCCGGCCTTGCCTACCGGTATAATTTCTCTTTACTAAAAAATAAATAAACAAATAAAAGTCCATTAAGAGATGGTAGGAAGACATACCGCACATAAGCTTTTATTTTCCGATTTATTTTCTCAGCTTTTATTTATACATTTCAGGATTTTATTCATTTTCTGCATATTTAACCCTATGTTACTCAACCTTTTTCAGGGCATTGACTCCTCAACAGCGGGGCTTCTAAAGCCCACCATGACTTTTCGCTAATAACTTGCAAACTACCCAAGCTAAAAATTTCAAAATTTCGCTACATGGTAAAGCGTTTATTCATCTTAATAGAGTAAAAACAAATTTGGAATTTATTTCCGAAAGTTAATGAAATGTGCATTTTAGCTAAGGTGGTCATGTTTCTGATTTTAAACGCTTACTAAATAAGCGTTAAAAGAGATTATAATGGTTGTGCGCAATTATAGCTGAGTGTGAAATGAGAATATGACTGCTTCGCCGTGAGAAGCGGTAACGGTAGTAATTAAGACAATGACGTAAACAATACGCTTATTGCAGGTCGACGAAATTATTCAAGAATCAGAAAAATTTCGGAAAATTCTAATTATTTGAACTAATATAATGATGTGACATTGTTAGATGACATATGATAAGCTTTATTTATGCGTAGTATGAATCGATATACATTGCAAAATTGTATTAAATTCTTCATGATTGTGGACAAAACTGTACCGTAAATTAATGCCCCAATGAATAATAAATTAATTGAATTTTTTGAGTAAAATACTGCACATACAGTACATTGAAAGCCCTGTAAACTTGAAGACAACGTACGTCAGAGTTGTAAATCGGGCCGGGTTTGTCCTAAAGTTGACAAGAATTTTGGGCCTAATTCGGGCCTAAGACGTACTTTTTTTTCTCTGATATACAAAAATATAATCAAATTAACTTGGCAACATTCCTACATCTTTCAGAACTAACTTAACTTTCATTTTTTTGCGCATGATTAGAGCTTCAAATTAGTTTTCGGGTTCGGGTTTATATTTTCTGGTTCGGGCTGGGTTCAAGCCTGAAATAGCCGGCCCGTTTACAACTTTGACGTACGTACAACGGAGTCGTCGCAAAACCAAATACGCTACTTTTTCATTAACGCGCAATTTCGTTGGCTTTCAGAAACAGCGATAAGCTGCAAGCTGACCTCATATTCTTCAAGTTTGGAGCATTGTCATACTGCATTTAATTCAAATCAAATCTTTCATTATACGAGTACTCGCTGCATTACGCCGAAGTGTGTTACGAGTTGACGGAACCCTTCTCCGCGTCATTGCACCCGAACAACACAGCTTCATTCAAAAAAATGTCGAAACAGTAGTGAGCCGTTGGCAGCACTGTGCCCAATTTGACCGGTCCGAGATTTAAATTTCAGACCTACTGTTCCAAAGATGAACGCGATTTTTTTAAGATTAAAAACTTTAGAAGCAAAAAGTTTGCCGCAGCAAACTAACATATTGTTTGGCTAATAATGGCTATTGCGGTTTAATTTACAGTATTTTACTGTGCTTTTTTATACTTAGTAAAAAAAATTAATAATGCGGCTAAAGTTGTTCTTGCTATAGGTTGGAAACTTTAAGTTTTTTTGCTTATTTTTTTCAGTTTTTCTAAAACGGTTTATACTAGTAAAGGATTTATTCTATTATTCATTCTGATAAAATGCTGCTGAATTGCTCATTATTATATAAAAGAATGATTGTTTTGGATTCTGAAGTCTCTTTATTTTAGAGAATCAAGCCCAAACTTACTCCCAAAAGTAATCAAACATAAACATTTTCATGTGAAACAAGCAGGGATCGTTTACAAAACTGTCTAAAAATGGTTTTAACAATAGAGATACTAGTTAAACTCAAACCACAGGCAAGAACAATAATTAGAATAAGCGCTAAATAAACAATACGCAGTACGAATCAGGCGTTGATTTTTATACTCAAGTGAGTGTTTATCAGTATTGCTTATCTGTCTATGCAAAGTATAGCGCGTTACAATAATGAATGATACAGTACTGTTTTGTTAACGATTTCTAATTTGTCTGACAAAGTTGCGATATAACAATGATTACGTAATTTATTTGCTATAGCTTGCAAAAAAAAACAAAACTGAGCGTTTGTTCAATAAAGATGGACTGCGTTACAAAATGATCGGCATTCCTATTAGTTTTTATGATTTTCTAATCATGTGAAACACGTTCTGTGCAATGCAAAAATACGACCAAAACGTGAAAAAACTTTTGATCGTTCTTGGGGCTTAGTCTTCAGAAATCCATAGGTATAGGGGTCACCAAGCAGGGACTGCGAGAGGGGGTCTAGGGTCACCAAGCAGAGACTACATTCTACACAGGCTCGCGTCTAGGGAGCCCGATAGGACCTATCATAGGTGGGCACAAGTCCGTTAATTGTTAATCCGTTAATCATGAAGCTAACTTTTTCACTAACTCGTTAATCCGTTAAAAAGTTCCATCATGTTTACGGACTAAATTAACTTCCGTTAAGTTCTGTTGACTTCCGTTGAGGTTTTTATCGTTAATATCTTGCTCCATTCACTCATCGTACCGGTACAAACTAGTTTGCCCTAGTAACACTTGTTGCGTATTAGCACGAGTTGTATAGAAGAAAGAACAGAAAGGAGCTCTTTTTTGTGGCAGATAATAAGCTGCAACCTCATAGGTCTATTAATTATCGCTATTCGCAATTTTCAAAGATTTTCCAATCACAGCTTCGTTAGTGCATTTGAACTGCTTTTTATCTTGAAATTAGATTAGACTGTAAAATGTAACTTCCAGAACACAAAAAGACCACCATAGCAATAAATATTTCCTTACAATCAGCCAGCGTCAATACGTGTTCTAGAAGCGACTGAATACTAACAAATTTAATTAGAAGCAAAATATTAACGAATTAACGGACTTTATTAACTTCCGTTAATTAAAGCTGAAAATAACGGATTAACGTTAACGGAGGTGTGAAGTTGGTTAACGGAATATTAGTTAACGAAAATAACGTTTTGTATTTACTTGCCCACCTATGGGACCTACAAGTTCATGCGTACTCAATTAGTAGTTAAGGTCGGTGTGCATGCATAAAAAAGCTGGCTGGATTTCCGGTGGAGATTTTTTTCTTGGTCTTCACGTATTTTTAACAAAAGCTGGCCAAACTTGCAATGAAGAGTTTTTTGTTTTTGTTTTTATCCAAATAAAAAGCTATTGGTCTTCACCCAATTCCCGCTCTGGTCTTGGCAACAGAGCTCGATATCAGTTTTCGTACCCCCTAATAAGAGTTTTCTCTAAGGATCTGGTCACCCGGCACTGCCTAACAAACGCAAGTTCCAAAGCAGTTTAGAAGGTATATAAGGTATTACTGCAATATGGAATTCAAAAATTTAGAAACTGAAAACTTCTCTGATGATTATTTACGCATCAGTAGCGATACCTTTTGATTATTATTGTCAACTAGCGATAACGCTTTTGTCTCTAGAGCTAAAGGTCTGAGATTTGAATCATGGGCTGGTCAAATTGGGCACAATGTTGCCAACAGCTCGCCACCGCTGTAACATTTCTTCGGAAGGAATTGTGTTGCTAGGGTGCAATGACGCGAAGATGGGCCCGCAAAATCGCTACATGCTTCAGCGTAATACATCAAGTTCAATAAAGATTTAATTAATTTGATTTGAACTATTCGTCACGTAAAACTAATTGCAGAAACATTGTATTAGTAATATAAACAAAACTCAATAAATAATAAAAAACATCAAATTTGGGGCGTGTAACTGAACTAGTTGATGGCTTTATGTGTGGGCTAAAAAGAAGCTTTTCAATTACAAGTTTTTGCAGTTCTTGTAAAGCGGAAGTAAGGCATTAAAACTAAGGCTAGACTATATTAAGCATTAATTTATATTTTGCATTTATTGGCCAGTGGTTGAACAGTTACGCGATTGCTTGTGGAACGGGAAGTTAAAAGTCGATTACCGGGCTGGTCAAATTCCACACATTTTGGTTACGGCTTGCCACTGCTGCTACATCCATAGGTAGGTAGCGCAAGTCATAAAAGTTGCGCCGCAAGCGCACGCACAACTACTCTGAAATCTTGCGCTCCGTTTCCGCAAGCCCAAAAAAATAATTGCTCCGCAGGCGCAACCGCTGGCGGAAGCGCAAGTGTGACATTTTGAAATGCATAACTCTAATTGACTCACTGCTCACACCTCAATAGGTTACGGTACAAAACCAATATTCAAAACAAATTATGTACGCTACCAAATTAGTAAACAAAAAATTATTGATTTCTCTTAAAAAATACATGCATTTGAAATTACGCATCGCTTAACCTCTTTAGGCGAAGAACATATTTATACCTAATGAAAAAATACTCTCAACACTCGCACTCAAGGAAACCGTGGTGTTAAAAAATTCCACCAATAAAGTCTGCATGTGGTGGTAAGCGAAAGACTTCGGAGTCACTGTTTTTTTCTAATGGCTTTTCAAGGAAATCCTTTACAAGCTTTGACACATATTTTGTGCTTCTGAAGCAATTAGCATCATTCTCCAACAAATGGAGCACGCTAAAAACTAATCCTGTTTTTGTTTAAGGATATTGAACCATCAAAGTATTACTTATAAGAGCTTTGCCAATGCAGTCACTCCTGTTTGCAAAATCTTTCAAGCTTTCCCGGACTAGCAAAAAAGTTGTAATCAAAGTTTTTGTTTTTTTTGTTTTTGAATTACGATAAAAAGGACTGTCACGAGTAACGCGGTTAACGCCCACAGCAAATTTAAGGTTGCTTGAAAACGACTAGCGTATTTCTAAAAAGATAACTACAAAAACAATTTTTCTGTTTGAAATTTGATCTTACCACTATTTTTTAACTCACTCAATTAAATTTTTTTTTTGGAAAAATCGGCAAAAAATTATTTTAGAGAGAAATGTTTCAGCGAAGGATGACTCCTGCTGTAAATCCAATCGAAGTATTGCAAGCAGTGGACGAATGGAATTTCCAATGACGAGGTTTTATGAACCTACTTTGCCATAAGCGTAGCCAGGGGAAGGGGCAAAACCGCTTCTCCCCCAATTGAAATGCCACCAACAGAGGTGGAGTCCTTATGGACGTTCTTGGCTTCGAGGACACATTTTGAAGTCCTTGATCTCGAAGGTCAAGTCCTTGGATTTGGCCTCGAAGCCTCAGGTCCTCAAAAATTGCTCCTTTTTGAAGTGTTAAAATTTTGTTGAAAAACGCCAGAAACCACGCGGAAAACTTTGCGAAGACCTTTTTTGCTATGCTCTTTTGGAGATCGCCTGAAAAAAATTTTTGAAGAGCTTTTTCATTGTTTTTTGTTGGAGATCGCTTGAAAATTTTTTTTAAAGGTCTTTCTTTTTTGGAGAACACTTGCGCTTGTGTTCTTGGTCCTCGGCCTCGAGCTTCCTGTCCTTGGTTTTGAGAGGGTCTATCCTCGGAAGGGCTGTCCTTGGCCTTGGTCTCGGATTTTTTTTTGTGTCTTTGGCGTTGGCCTCGAGCCTTGTGTCCTCGACTACATCTCCGGCCACCAATAATAAAAATAATAACAACAAAGCGTTATGTTTTTTCAGTTTCAGTTTCTTTAAGCATGTTTGCGTACAACAGTTTACGAGTACAACAGATTAATATTAACAACCAGGTAGGTGGCTTGGGTCCCCTCAAATCAAAATTTTGCCATCCAATTTAGATGTATAACTCGCATTTATGACTAAATAAAAATTTCCCAAGGCAAATATTCCATGGATTAATTACTGCTAAAAAAATTGCAGGAGGCAATGTACTTTGCTTCCGCAAACTGGGCCAAGTCATTTACAAAATTTAACCCCCAAATTCAAGATTTTAAACGTGTTTTGGACTTGATCTTTAAGCAAAGAGAAAACTCACCAATTCGATTGTTTCAATTGGATTTCAATTCCTAAAAATTTAGTTATTTTAAATGGCTCTAAATACATGCAAAATGTGATTCAAATGGCATTAAAATACCTATTTTTTTTCAAAAAAAATTCCAAAAAATCGCCCAGCGGCGGCACCCATACCCCCGTCTGTTATACATTTGGACTAAACTAGTTTACTCATCACGTCTCCCAACTTAGACAATTTTGGAAATCTTTTAAACTTAGGTTCAAGTCTTTTTTCTTTAGCAAACCCAGGTTACATGCCAACCTTGGCCCCGGTTTCTGATCCTCCATTCTACGGTATCTTTGTTCCGTAAAAAGACACTATTTTAGAAAAAATTTGATGACGTCATTACGTGTGATTTGCGGTTTGGCCTCTCCCCCAATCCAAAATCCTGGCTACGCCTATGCACCTCGAAAATGTCTTTTGTTATTTTTAATTACATTTAATTGAAAAACAATCATTTACAATCGCATTGGACTTGCGCATGAGCGGTTGCGCTCAAAATTGCTAAAACACTTGCGGCGCAAGCGTCAGCGCAACTGTTTAAAATAATTGCGGTGCAAGCGCTATCGCAAGTGAAATAGTTGCACCGCAAGTGCCCACCTCTGGCTACATTTATTCAAAAGGAACAGTGCAGTCCAGTGGCTATGACTCGGAGCTGGGCGTCGCAATCTTCTTTCGCGTTTTGACATGATTTTGCTGGTATAGCGCAAGGAGGAAAGTGGTTTCAATTTTTTGTATTGGCGTATAGCTAAAACAACGTGTGACTGCATAAAATCATTATTCACTTTCTGCAATAATCTTATTTTGTTCGATTGTAGTTTGTAGGGAATCACTGAATTGCGAACCAATGATAACTCTATTCAATCGATGTTAGCGTGAAAACAAAGACAAAGGAACCTAATTTTCCTTTAAGCACAGAGCTGGACAGCGCTGTTTCGAGCTTTTAGCTCTCATCGGCAGCCCTCAGCTATCTTTTCAAAGGTATTCCCAGCTGAACAAACATCTTGGCCTAACTGGCAAACCTTATTGGCTTGCACAGAGGCAGATGCTTTAGTAGGGAATAAACGATTTTTTCACTTGTGGTACTTTAGAAACAAGTGAAAAAGTCGCTGGATCCTTGAAGTAAGGACAGCCATAGACTATCCCTACTACAAGGATTCCCCTCTGCGTGACCACGGAAATCAAAACTGCACTATCTTGATGTCCTTCATGGTCGACTCCTGGGAAGCCTTGTCAACTTCCGTTGGGAAGCCTTGTCAACTTCAAAATCGTTTATTCCCTACTAAAGCATCTGCCTCTGTGCAAGCCAATAAGGTTTGCCAGTTAGGCCAAGATGTTTGTTCAGCTGGGAATACCTTTGAAAAGATAGCTGAGGGCTGCCGATGAGAGCTAAAAGCTCGAAACAGCGCTGTCCAGCTCTGTGCTTATATGACTTGAGCTACAATGTGAAATATCATTGGAGCTGCAGGGTTGGTGGTTGTTATAGCCACCTAACTGCCAGTGGAAGTTGACAAGGCTTCCCAGGAGTCGACCATGAAGGACATCAAGATAGTGCAGTACTAATTTTCCTTTATTGCCTCGGGCGTAGAAGCTTTTCGTTCGCAACGCAGTTAATTTAATTATTGTAATCCATCTAATCTTGGACACCAATTTACTCTAATCCTCTTAATCTCGACCAGAAATGTTAAGCGTGAAATTAAAATTTTACACCAAAAACCCCCATTTTACTCTTGAACCCCTTACGTTGTATAAAAAAAACAGTATCATCGTAATTGGCAAAAACAAACAGGAAAAGTCAAGAAAATTCAGGTTTTTATTATGAACCAAATTTAAGTAATTACTGTTTGTAACGAGTGTGGGCTTCAAAAGCCCTACCGTTGAGTAATATAGGGTTAAACCTATCTGTGTTTAATATATGGGTTTATTTTTTCGAATATTTTTTGGACATTGTCCGCAGTTTTCAGCTTATTTCCAAAAATTCAAGTCTGTTTGGATCGTAACATTAAAAAAAAAATTAACTGGTTTAAACAAAATGTTTTATACAATGACAAAAAATTTACTTTTGCTGTCTATAGATAGGATGTCAATATATCCGACTCGCACCCAATCTTCACCTCTTTCTTCGAGCAAAATTACCCAGCATATACACGAAAGAATCCATCAAAGTTTTTTCTTTTGCTCCGAAAATAGGCTGAAAATCTTAATTTGGTATATTCGTTTTTTCAGTGGATCCATTTACACATTGTCACTCCAGTGATTGGGGTCTGTTAAGTTTTTCCAAGTCTTATATGGCAATGTATAATTAACACTATTTTACAGGGAGGGAAAGGAGAGGCAAATATGCCCCCTTCTCGTTTGTTTTAGATAAATCTTTTCAAAAAAACGCTTTTTACTTCAAATCAACATGAATTCGAGTCAAATTTATTTAAAAACTACCCTTGAAATTTGACTTCTCTAAGAAACGAGGAAATTGTCTCATTTTTAGGTTTGTCAAACTCTTCGAACTCTGAGCATTTATGACCCACATTTAACTCAAATGACGCCTTAAGACGTTCTTGTTACGTAACCAATTTGACCTAAACTTTCCATGATTCAGTTTCAAATAAAACGTACAATATGCACAAAATTTGATTCGCGTTTATGACGTCATTAAAAAGCGACTTCATTTTGTTAAAATTACTACCGCAACGTTGCTGTGCTAAAGTCATCAGCTCAAAACCACTTTTTTAGAATGGTTTCGTGAATACAAACCCGCATGCCAAGGTTGGTGGGCCCGTAACTTTCGGTTTAAAAGTTAGGTAGGGGGGATTTTTGCTTCCTTCCTGTGTGAAATGCGTTGGTCAAATTGCCGCGTAGCATACCATAGGGTTAAAAGATAAAAAGATAACCTTGTTTTGAAAAAATGAATCCTTATCATATACAGAAGATGACTGCTGTCAAAGACCAAATGGTCGCACATCACAACTTGCTTTCTAGGCGACTGCTCTTCAGGAACATCCTCAGACCCTTCTGCGGTTTACTTAAAGCTACAGCAAGAGTATATCAATCAATGTTAATGTGAGTCGGTATCACGAATTGTAACTACTAAGTTATGAATCTTTATTCGATGATCGTTTATTCGATGAGAAATCAAAAAAACAAATTGCCTTAGTTACATCTCTGTTGGTCAGAGCGTAATCAGAAATTTGCAATGGGGGGGGGGGGGGGGGAGAGCTGTTGCGGGTTCTAGGGCCAGTAAAAAAAGATTTCTCCGAAAAATGAAACGACTTTTGTCCAAATTTAACAGAATATAAAAAAGTCTTCACCTAAAATTGAAACAAATTTTCATACCTAATTAAGTTGAAGACAAAAAAAAGTCTTCATCTCAAACTAGAACTCCCAATGAGGGGAGGCTCTTTTCCATTCCAGTACAGAAATCAGTTTCAAAAGTGCTAAAAACATATTTTTCATATTCTGCATGCAAGTGAGGGGAGGCAATAGCGCTCCCTCTTGGCAACGCTACAGATAGTCACGGAGCTACAACGTCCCAAATTAGGTTTTGGTTCAAATCGTTCAAACCATTATGTTGTTTTAAAGGGGAACTCCGACCTAGCGAGGCTATATAGGCAGTGTTGGGACAATTGCCACTTTCACGAGTCCGAGTGCGAGTCCTTAGGCTACGAATCCGAGTCTGAGTCCACCAAAACTCAAGATCACGAGTCCGAGTGCGAGTCCGAATGCCACGAGTCCGAGTCCATTAAAACTGAAGATTACGAGTCCGAGTTCGAAAAGTTCGAAAATTTGACCGGAAAGTGAAATTTAAAATTTGGCCAAAGTTATTTCAATATGGATAAACGCTTTCAGAAATTCCGCAAGAAGACGTTTGTGCAACGTTTCTGCAAGCGTTGCACAGTCTTCTAACTCGGCCCTTTACACACAGAAAAAAGTTGCATAAACGCTTTTGCAAGAGCTCTTGCAAATAAGATAAAATTTAGTCGTCTACTTCGGCCTTAATTTATACCCGAGTTTGCAAAACTCCTCATGACCGAGAAAGGCGAAATTCGAGGTTTTCCTTATTTTAAACCTGTATATTTTATTCAGCCAGTTCAATTTTGACAAAGTTTTTTCAGTAAAAGTATGCGAGTGATGTCACATGAAACCCTCTTATATTGTAGTTTGAATTTGCAAAGAATTTTGTAAGTTATTGGAACTACCGGCGCTCGCGTCAAGTGTTTTTACTCAGCCATTTTCCAACTAATGAGTGCGAAATTTCAGACTTTTGCTTATAACTCGAGAACGATTTGGTCTAACTACATGAAACTTTGACGGCAGTTTGAGACTATTGATCTGCACGTTCGTATCAAATTTTAAGGCAATTGGTTACGCGACTTTGGTTTTAGGACCCAAACACCGCCCCGCAAGTTTGGCGTAAAAAGCGGTCTCATTCAAAAACGGCTTAAGTTCCACATAAAATATTTCACACGGTTATATTTCTTAAGCTACCTTTTCATCCCAACTAACTCACTTTTGGCCGCGATGAGGTTTTTTTCTTTTCTTTCCTTTGTTTTTCTTTTTTTTCTTCCTAAATCTTCTACACTCTTCTTCTCTTAAACCACAAATCATCAAAATCTAATTTTTTTGCAAAGTTGTTGAGTTGCAAACGCAATTTTGTCTGCCGAAATATTTTGGGACCACTCCCTCGGAAACCCCCCAAAATCAGGCCCAAAAACTGAATTTTTTGAAAATAAACAAAATGAAAACCGCTCAAACTAGAGCGCTGGTTTTTTTGATATCAGCAGATACTTAACAGACAAATATTTTGACATACTTTGGGGGGTGCCATCCCTACGGGGACCCCCCAAAAATCAATTTTTTGAACAGCTTAGCTTAGGGTGACAGTGTTTTTTAATATCAGTAAATATTTAGCACACAAATATTTTGACATAATTTGGGGGTACCAATCTCCCCGGGGACTCCCCCAAAATGGACCCTACAAAAATGAATTTTTTGAACAGCTCAAGCTAGGGAGCTAGTTTTTTATGATATCAGCAGCTACTTAACAAACAAATATTTTGACATAGTTTGGGGGTGCCACCTCTGGGGATCCGCAAAAATCAATTTTTTAAATGGCTTAAGCTAGGGCGCTTGTTTTTTTGAAATCTGTAGATTTTTGTGTCGGTCGTTCAAACGGGTTGCTATTCAGAAAGCTCCCTTCTGGTTTTTTACTGCAGTTGATTATTTTTCGAAATATCAGATTAAGAAAATGATTTTAAACCAAATCTTTCATTATACTCGTTGTTCCCTTTTCAATTTTTGTTTTATACTCGTTGTATTACGCCGAAGTGTGCAAAGAGTTGGCACGGCCCATCTCCGCGTCATTGCGGCCTGGGCAACACAGCTTCTTTTGAAAAAATGTCGTAACGGCGGAGAGCCGTTGGCAACAGTGTGTCAAATTTCACTGGCCCAAGATTTAAACTTCGGACCTACCGCTCCAGAGACGAACGCGTTACCGCCCAACCAGCAAAAGAGCTTATTTCAGTAGATTTGTCGCAGCGTCCAATAAAAAGTAGAGCTTTATTAGAACTTTTACGTTGCGTATTAATCAGTTAATCGACGAAAGCGTGCAAAAAAGTATTATCTTTTCGGAAACTGGGCAGACTGGTGGTGTAGTATTGCATTCGATTAATAGCCTACTGAGGGAACCAAATTTATTTGGCCTACGTTTTTTTTAGTAGTTTGACTAATTTTGGAAGTAACCTAAAGCCAAAAGTCGACCAGCTGAAGCTAAAAAATAGAAGGACCTTCATAATTTTCATCAGTTCAGGGACAAGGGTTGAGGATCATTAAGTTTGCGATCAAGCGCGCAACCGGGGGGGGGGGGGGGGGGGGGCTTTGAATTTGTTGGGTTATATAAACCCTTAAATTTTGGGGTTATATTTCTAAGTGATTTTGCGAAGGAGGGCTAAAGGCCCTTTAGCCCCTCCTGATTGCGCTACTTGTCGCCATGGTTTGGTATCTTTTGTCGTTTCATAACTAATAGGCTAGAATTGTTACTTTTATTTCAGAAGAAAAACCTTGGTTTTAAACACATTTGTCATAATCTGTACAAAATTTAGTGCATGCATTATGCAATTTTTGTTTTTATGGTTTATGAATAATTTGAAAAATGAAAGAATAGGTTTTTGCTGAATTGGCTGTATACACCTGTTCATGTTTTAACCAACTACGGTAATTCACCAACAGAAAGAATTTTTTTTGCAAAAACCTTAGAAAATTCAGGCTTAACCCAAGCCCATACACAGAAAAAGTTAAACAGCACTGCACTGCTGAGCAATCAAAAAACACTTAATGCTTCATCATCTGGATACGCTAATTTTTGTCAGTCACATCAGCAATTTTTTGAATGCAAGCTGATTCTTTTTAGCTTTTCATTCTCCATTGTAACATTAAGGAATCAGGTGTAAAATTTAACATAACTTAACACAGACAAAACTTATTATCTCCCTTCAATACCTGCGAATACTTGAATAGTGAATACCTTCCAAGAATTTTTCAGCCATGCGATATCTTGAGCACATTTTACCTACCGGCATTATCGAAGCAAACGTGATCAAACCAATGACACCAAAACGCTAAAAAAATGCGGTTGCCAAACTACAAAACCAAATTCAATTATTTTCATTTTGATTTAGGTAAGAAATTTCTCCCTGCCAAAGATGATAATTGCTTGTCGCATTTATATTTTGTTGATATATAGTAGCTCGGTAATAAGACATTACTATAAGACATTCAACAGAAAATCACGAGTCCGAGTCTGAGTCTTCTCAAATTCCACGAGTCCGAGTCTGAGTCTCAAGGGCACGAGTCCGAGTCTGAGTCTCAAGGGCACGAGTCCGAGTCTGAGTCCGAGTCTCAAGGACACGAGTCCGAGTACGAGTCCTTAAAAAGTGGCCTCGAGTCCGACTCGAGTCCGGACTTGAACTCGAGTCTTCCCAAAACTGGTATTAGGGCGGGTCAAATAATATAATTTTTTTATTTTTGAAACTCCACACCAAAAAGGAAGTTTGTGCAAATTCTTGCCATCTCGCACATTTCGCTCAAAATCTGACATTTTTTCGCATTTTTGCCTATATTTTGCAAATTTGGTGGGTAGTTAAACTTTTTGTAATTCCATCTTATTTTGATTTATAAAGTTTTGGAATAGTATCCAGTCTTACACCCATCCATTATGATGTTTGTTGGATTTTTTTAATGAATACAGAAAAGACCATTAAAGTAATATGCAAGATACCTAAAACTTCAAACAAGCAATGAATTTGTCTGTAGTATGGTTCATTATTTATGTAAAAGAATGAATTGAAATTAACAAAGATACGTTACTTTCATATATTTTCTCAGGTCATAAGTAGTGATAGCAATTATTATTAACAAGTGATTGATGATTAGCCTATTAACGTGACAAAGCTAGGTATAGCTACGTTTGAAAATTAGATCAACTGATGCTGAAAACATAGTAAAAACTCGTAAGAAATCGTCAAATTCTGTTTTTGGCTTTCCAACTCTTTTCAATCCTGCAATGATTCCGTCCAAGGCTGACGTGGTTACGCACATGCAATTTATTCGACCAGAACAAACCACAAAGCGCAATGCAAAGTTGTCTGCAAAAGAGCGCCAGAGGATTGCTTCAAATGGCTTGCAAAATATATGAGCTTCTTTTTCTTTTCCCACTATCAGCTATGAAGGAATATGTTTGAAAGTAGAGCGATTGATGGAGCGCGCATCAAAGCTTAACAAACTTCCTTCTAAAAGAAGAACCAATGAAAGTTTTCTCGAATGTCTTACCACATACAAGGAAATGTTCGATATATGTAGTTGCAGTTGTTATGGTAATGGGATTGCAAGAGCAGATTGTAGATGTGATCTACGTATTCCTCGATCTTCGATCTACGTAAGAGCAGATTGTAGATGTGATCTACGCATTCCTCTTCTTGAATGGTATGCTTTTGTAGATCAAAAACTACGTACGAGCTAATTGGAAAGAATCGACATAAAGACAACAGCGGCACAAAAACGGACTGCCCTAAGAAAAGAACAAGAAGAAAAGAAGCCGAAGCTTATGAAAGAACCTGAGCAAGTAAAAATTGCTGAACACTTATCTGAGGCCGAAAGCATTAATAGCAGTGAAAGTTCATGCAATGACTATCAATCGTCGCACACAATTTTGGATGGAAGATCTCAAAACCGTTATGTCTACGATAACCTAGCCATAATTCCTGATCGTTATCGTGTGAGCAGCCGTGCTACTGCAGCAATTGTTAATGCCGCTTTGGAAGACCATGAGGATTTTACGGGATGAAAATAAGTTGGATAGAAAGAAAGTGATGAGGGAGTAGTTGAGGGTAGGTAAAACTAACATTTTATGTGGAAAGATGGAAAACTTTGGCTTGTTCTGCATAGGATTTGATGGTAGAAGGATCAAACACAAACAAGAGAAGGAACCATTCAAGAGGAACATTATACCATCATTAAAGAGCCAAACTCTCAATATGTAAATCATGTCACCCCAGATGATGGATCCGCCCGTTCTATTGCAGACGAAATCGCCAATAGCATCGTAGCAACCAATTGCTTAGATACTCTGCAAGATGTAATATGTGACGGCACTGCAGTAAACACAGGAAGGGTAAGTGGTGTCATAAAGCGTCTGGAGTTGTTTCTGGAAAGGTCCCTGCAATGCATAGTTTGCTTGCTCCATCTTAACGAACTTCTTTTTCGCCACCTCCTTGATGCTATTGATGGGAAAACAACTGGACCCGCTACATTTGCTAGTGAAATAGGAAAACAAATTAAAAACAAGGTACACCAACTAAAGCTGTTCACGTTCCAAGCAGTTTCTAGTGATATACCACAGTTTTCGTCGCAAGTGGTAAACGATTTGAGCACTGACCAGCGATACTTATGTGAGATGTGTCAAGCTGTTAGCAAGGGCAAGGTGTCAGAGGAACTGGGAAGACGTCCTCCAGGAGCATTGCATCATGCTCGCTGGTTGACTCGAGGAAACCGGATTCTGTGTTGATATGTTAGCTCGTTAAATCCATCAGACAAGTTAAAAGATTTGGGTAAAATTGTGATGCAATTGTGTGCACCAGGTTGGTTTCAGATAAAATCTCACCCAAGTGTGAGTGATGGTGCACGAAACTTTTGGTATATTTTGTCATGTTCCAAAAAGTTAAAAGTTGAACACTAAGAGATCATGGTG
Organism: Trididemnum nubilum; assembly: GCA_963965965.1. NCBI lineage: Eukaryota > Metazoa > Chordata > Ascidiacea > Aplousobranchia > Didemnidae > Trididemnum > Trididemnum nubilum. The sequence continues at coordinate 13,742,398 of OZ014469.1, forward strand.
AGATGTCTGAACAAAAACGCATTTTTTGCTCTCTCAAACAACCTTCTAATTGCTATGTTGGCAGATGAACGCCAAAGCGTGCGTCCTGGAGCTCTCGGTTTGATCTCTGATGTACCTGGGCCACACAAAGAGAGGAACTTTGTGCTTCCACAAGTAAACCCAAACGCAAAAGATTACAGTTTGAAATATGAACTAGCAACACTTCCAATACTAAGAGGAAGAGTAAACTTAACGGAGATGGAGTTATACCCTCTTCGGTTTGATGATATTCCTTGCCCCAGCCAAGCCATCGAACGAATGGTTGCTGTAGTTACCCAAGCTGCAGGGTTGAAAATGGGATACCAAAGTAGACATTAAACGATTCTGAATTGCTTGAAGTCGAGAAAAATATTACCGACATTTGAAAGCAAAGGAGAGTGGGTGTCTTAATAGAGCACAGTGATGAGACATTTTTCCTTGGACTCGGTATGATATGGTCAAATTCGTTGTGCACAATGCTTCAATCCTTCAACTACTATTATATCTGAGTGTGTTTTTTATACAATAACATTTCTTTCCCTTCTCAGAAATTTTACAAAAATGGGCTTGTTTTACGTATATTTTTGATACAAGTTAGAACATTACTGTAGGCTACTAAACATAGATGCATTAACAGTAGTTGGATGTATAATTGAATTTACTTTAATTTAGATGGTTGTAGAGTTCTTACATGCTTCATGAAAAAAACATACCTGGAAAATAGATATAATTAAAAGCCTAAATCGTAAAAAATCGACAAAAAAACGGAAAAACACTAAAATTTTGAACAGTATATGCAAGGTACAGATAAACCGCAAAAACGATATCTTTGCATTTTTTTTAATTAGTACTTGGTGGTAAACTTCCTGCATAGCGTGGAATTTGAAAAAAAAAAATTGACCCACCCTACTATGTATCATAATATACACCACAAAATTCTAAGACTTTTGCAAAAAAAATTAACTCGCTACGTTTTATAATTTTGATAAAATTCGCAAAAAAATGCGTGAACCGCAAGTCTGATGACGTAGGCCTGTACTTTACCTCTCGCTTACAGTCACTAATCTCAGGCCTGAAGACTGCAAGTAGGTTGAATATTTTAGCAAAGAATGCAACACAAGCGCTTCTGTTTACAAGTTTTTAGTCTTAACTAGCATTTTTATTTACAAACAGTATAATGTACAGACACAATACAGTACAGACCTACATCACCAGACTTGCGGTTCACGCAGTTTTTTGCGGATTTCAATCAAAATTATAAAACGTAGCGAGTTCATTTTTTTTGGAAAAGTCTTAGAATTTTGTGGTGCATTTTATGATATACAACTTCGCTAGGCCGGAGTTCCCCTTTAATCTCAAAATTTCTTGACGCCAAAATTTTTGCAGTTATTCTGCTGGAAATAAAACAACAATCGTGCGCAGGGTCTACGAGAGGGGGGTTCAGGAAGTATATCGTACCCGGGCCCAGAGGAACCCGAAAGAGTTCAGGTTTCCGCGCTGAGTTTTGGTATCGCACCATAACACCGTAATCAAACTTGCCTACAGCAAAAATATCAGTCAGCCTATTCAGTACTGGTAATTGGTCGCCGTTTTTGCTACACAGCCTTTGGGGCATTCAATAGCGGCCGATTTGATTAAAAAAAAGAGGAAAATGTATCAAAAGCCATAGTACACTTGCATCAAAATTAACGTTTTGTTACATTTCTCTGACTTGAGAGCACTAATTCTACAGTATAACAATGTACGAGGGCCCACATTTCCAGAGATCCAAAAGTATTTTAACCTCAGAGAGCGGAGTCAAAGTTGACATACTATACTACTATGATTAAGTAACTCACTCTATCTGTATGAGTTTAGTAGGTATTTGGGTTTGTAAAGTCTATAGATTTCAGATGACTTCTTAAAACTTTTATCAGTAAAATATTTGGATTTGCAGTATTAAAGTCATTATATGGTATAATATTGTGTCAATGTCATCATCCCCCACTTCACATAATTTCTTTTTATGTATATCACGTTTTCTGCTTGTCAATTAAAGCAAGTTTGGTGCTGGGATGTTGATCAAATGCTGTATTTTACCCTCGAGAAACATAAAAAGTGCTAAAGCTTTCGGGCCTCCGTCCCGGACCCGCTGGGGGAGCTCACAGCGCTCCCAAACCCCCTAAGCAGGATTTAACCCAATTTTATGTCTAGTTGCGTTTTTCATAGATCCTAAGCTGTATGCGAATATCGTTATCCCCTCACTTTTAAATGAAGATCTACACCCATCCGACAAAAAATAATTAAACGGCATGGGCCCCGACAAGGCTAGGGGAGCCCATTAAGATTCGGGGGCCCGGTATCGACCTTCGTACCCCCTGGAACATTTTCTCTCTGAGGCCCTGCTCATGCGATCGCAAGGTTTTAAGCTGGGTTGTGAGAGTGAATTTAACGTAAGCTTTTAAAATAGAATATCGAGTTTTAAAGCACGTTGCAGTGGATCAAGCCATACTTCGCAAAAAAATAGAAATTACAACGGCTTCTTGTATAAAAAGGATAGGACATGAAGTAACGTTTATTTCAGGAACAGTGCTAAAAACATTCTCTAGGCTATTTCGAGCATATCCAACATACATGTACTTCCAGAGATTATCAATCTTTTTTGGCTTTCGGCAAACCTAAAAAAGACTTTACCGTCAAACCTAAAAGCTTCACGTCGAATGAATTTAATTTGAAATCAGATACATAAATAGCACGCCAAGTGAATGGCACGCAACAAAGAAGCCCCATTTCATTTTGAACTCAAAAGTTATTACCACGCATCACCAGCCGCTAAGCAACCTTTTCTTATTATTTGGCAAAATTATCCTCTTGAACGTCATTTTTTAAAATTCTCAGCGAACTTTTAGGGCCTTCTAAAAATAATCAAATAGCCAAAACATAGGGTTCAGTCGTGGTACACTCCAGGCAATTACAACTTTAACCTTAAATATGGCCTTTCAGTAGGCATTTACGAGACGTTCGCGGCACCCAGAGAAAAAGCAAAAGGCCCCCTACAGTGCTGTTGAACTACGGTACCACTACATTCTATGACGAAAACGTGGAGTAAGGCGTAAGAATAGCTTGCGCATCACTTCCGTCATTTAGGCTTCCTCGGTTTTTCAAACCACACAATAATTGGAAACCGTAAACACTAAGTAGGCCTATTTTTATCACATTGCACCGGAACCTGGCTTACGTCAATTTTGCTACCGTAGCCTACGTTTCCAAACACAAACATGGCTTTAGAGGAAATTAATCCGATAACTTTGCTTATATTTAGGGCATTATAGCCATTGTATTGCTTTCAAAATGGTGCAAAATCTCTGCTAAAGCCACTCCGCTCCAATTTTAGGGGCGCTACCAGTGGTAAGCTAAAGCATTTCTAAACCAAGTCACGTCGAAAACGTAATCCAGTTACGCAAGCTTTTAAATAAGCCTTGAACTAGAACAGTATATGCAAGAGGGGAATACAAAAGATTGAGCAATTAAAATATTCAAAATTGCTTCCATTCTTAGCTTAATTCTTTCAAGCAGCTCTTAAAAAGTGTAATGTCGTCCAATTTGTATAAAAATAGTTATTTTTTTCAAAAAAATCACTCCTCGGTTAGATAGTTCGTCCCCGGAGCCCAAGACGTTCGGCGGCAGACTGCCGTTGGTCATACCCTTGAGGTACTTCAGTTTGCTTGACATGTCGCTGGTTGGTCGATTGTAGACACAGAAAAAAGTAGTTTTTGCTTCAAAGCAACCCCTTAGCAAAATCCTGGATGCTAAGCTACCGGAAACCACGTATCTGAAGGATAAACTACAACATCTTTGAGAGAATTTCCAAAAATATTGTGGGTGCCAAAGTCTACAAACAGCCTTTCGAAACGAAGAAAATTTGGCATGGATTTTGCAAAAAAATCAAACAAAATCATTTTCAAATTTTAGTATTAAGTAAATTTACATGTTTTACATAAACAAAAAATCCCAAATAACAGCAAAAACAGCGCTGGTCACAAACATTAAGACTTCATGAATATTCGAAGAAACAGCCATTGTTCAAATATTGACATAGCAAGCGAATTTACTTTCACTTTTTTGTTAAACTGCGCTTTAAAATTTAGTTTCGGCTTGCAATAGTAAAAATAGCAACATACTGAAATAATATCAGTTAACGCGAGGTTACACCTTCTGAGGTGTCAAAGGCAAACCGAACCTGGGGGGACATGACAGAACGAGCTAGCGAGCTCGTAAAGGCCATTCTCGCTCGCTATAAAGCGCTAATGAACAAAAAATCTTCGTAGACAAACTGCAATTTCTGAGCTGTCTCGCCCAACACACGTTAAAACATTTCGCTCGAATTTCTTTGCGAGATGTTTGTTACTTGTGTTAGTAAGTAATAAATACTCTCATTGTGACGTCACATGCATTTTTACTTCAAAATAATGCGTTCAAGCGTACTGTATGTACTACATTGTTATGGAAAAAGATACCATAACCTATGCGTTATTATTCTATGCAAGCAAATTCCTCAACTGATGATAATTAGTAAACGAACGACAGAATTTAATTATATTTTTGGATCAATGCCAAATAAGAACAACTTTTTCCATACTATAAATTTTTTAAACGACGTAAAGCGCCCATGAAATTGTTGGTGGGTAAACCCATGTGTTAACAGTAACTCTAGGTCTTTAGGTTTCAAAATTTTTCAAAAGTGAGCAAGTCGAAGTACACTCTTCCTTTTTAGAACCGGTAAATCTTGAGTGGAGACTGGCTGTTTTTAATTTTTTGCCGATATTCAGTCTCATTTGTTCTTGATTTTGTAAAACTTTTGAGAGCATCGATGTCAATTTCAGCGGGCATGTTTGAAACACTGTTTAATTCCTATTGCTCTGTCTGCTTAAGTGAAGGCGTTTTTCTTGCTTTTGCAGCATCGTAAAATAGCAAAAGCGAAAAAGCAAGCTTTTCTCAAGTTGAACAGCTGCCAAAAAAGTTTCTCAATTGCTTGCGCAGAGCAACAGCGCTTTATAATCTTGAATAGTTGCAATTTTGCTTGCAAATACAAGGAAATCACTGAAATTTTATTGCTTTCAATCAGCACAAATTTTAGTTTGTTTGATTAGTTTGAATTCTTTTTTTGTTTGTTTTTGGTTTATTTTGCTGCCGAGGCTGGCATTGTTTTAAATTTTTTCTAAATTTTGAGCAAAAATGTGCCTCGTGTTTTAGAAAATCATTCTTGTAAAAGGAGTGCATTGCTATTTTTGTCAACTGGCACTACTTAACATTTCTTTATCAGTCGAAACAGCACGTGGTTCTCAATGCAATTCGCTTTTTTTAAGCAGCTTTGATTGCAAACATGGCGACGATTTTAATTACTTTTCAGCAAAAATTCGCTTTGGTTAGAAGTTTTCAACATTTCGCCATTAAATTTCAGAAAAAGATTTCTCGCAGGCTTGAAGAGTGCTTCAAGATCCTCTTTAAGTTGGCGAGGAAAATGTGACATTTTTTTACTCGAACTGCTTTCCGCAATCGCTCGAAGCAAGTTAGCGAGAAAGAATGACGTAACGGATTTCACAAGGCTTTACATATACGTGCAAAAATGACCTCTTACGTTTAGCGAGTATTTCGTTTGGTAGCGCCTCTTAAAAAAAAACTCGTTAATTAAAACGAACGAGGAAATTTCTGTCATGAGGGCCCTGAAAAGGCACGCCAACTAACTCCGGTAGTGACAGCGCCACGCACTTGCATTAGTCATGCAAGAAGTGTAACGCAATCAACGAAACACAACTAACATTAAGCAATAGTATGTTCCAAAACTAAGCATGATTACGTTTAATCACTAGTTAAAATGGACAAGTTTTGCAGCCAAATTTGCTCGCAAATAATTCTGAAAAATTTGACCATCTGAAAGCGGAGCCCCACGCCGTCGGAGCACGGATACATATCGCCTCAAAATATTTTTTACTCTAACAATACACGAAAACTTGCCATTTTTATAGTTTATTAAGTTTTCGCGTTGAAATAGTCATTTTTATTTTCGAGTTATGGTGTTAAAAGGCTGGAAATCTAGCAAATGTTGCAACTTTAAATTATAGACCACTCAGTTGATTTTGATTAAAACTACCTTTGCTGATTTCAAACCGCTATAACGTTGATTTGATCAAAAAATTAAAAGACCTACTACAATGCGCTTCGGGTATTGTCTTACAAGGTCTCAAAAATTTTATGAACTGCACTTCCATTGATATCTCGAAACAAAATTTAATCGTAGTGGTTTCGAAAAAAAAAATCGTACCGGTACCGTAAAAGAGTCAAATCAATGTTGGCAAGTTTTAGTAACGGTGAAAAAAAATCAGGTAATAAATTTGGTAAAAAATATTTAACTTCTATTTTAATCGACAAGTTTTAAAGCCTCTGCCGCTGTGCAAGCCCTTAAGGTTTGTCCAGTTCGGCCAAGAGTCTTTTCCAGCTGGGGAATAACTTTGTTAGAGAAGCTGAGGGCTGCCGATGAGAGCTAAAAGCTCGAAACAGCGCTGTCCAGCTCTGTGCATTCTATTTTAATAGTTTCGAGCAGACGACCTCTGAGTAACCAATAAAACGAAATGGCCAAATTTGTATCAAATACAACATAGCATTAAAAAATTTAACTTTGTTTTTAAGCACAAACAGACAAGCCATTCTAAACACTACAGCAACCAAAATTCCCTAGAAACTGTACATCAATAAAAGGAGACTATTTTTTTATGCTCGTTTATTGTATACCGGGTATTGATTTATATGGAACTCAGCACGTTACACTTGAAAACATTCTATCTAAAGTTGCGGATCAATGACTTAAAACAAAATCAAGAGCAGATTCGCATCAAATATTGAAGCAGTGAAACATTCCAATAAAACGAGCAAACTTTAATGACATAAATTTAAATCACTTTAGTACAATTGATTATTTATCCAATTACACAAAAATAGTACAGAAATGAAAAGGTGGCAGAAAAGTTTGGTAGCCTATGCAACTATTTTTTTAAACAGCCCACAGTAAGAACATGGCTCCACTTATACTCTTCTAACAAACTTTAATATATCAAGAGTAGCCTACCCTGGTACTGCTTCGGCAAGATGGTGCTTATGCTATTAGTCGCAATTGAGACAAGCACGGCGCCACCGGGGGCATTTCGGGGCCGTGCCCCCAAATCACTGCTTGTGCCCAAAAAAAAATTACAGGTCCGGTGTCATTGAAGTGCATTTTGGGGCCTGTGCCGCCCCAAGCGTGAGTCAAGTCTCGCACCAGGACGATAAACACGAGTGAACGCAAGACAAAACCTAAGATTTTGTGCCAAAGACCTTTTCTTTTTTTTTTGTCTTACCCCTGAATTTGTGGGCAAGAACCGAGATTCGCATAAGATTCCGTCGCGCTCCACCAGGCTTTGGACGTGCCTCCCGAGCGAGAATCGTGCCCCGAAAAAAGGCAAACGGTCCGTATCCAAGGGGCGTAATTTGGGATGAACACTTCTTTTTTCGGTCTTCACCCCCAAATTTGGGGAAAAAATTTATCTGCACTCCCAAAATATTTTTTCTGCCCCGCCCCAGTCACGTTACTCTGGCGCCGGGCCTGAATTGAGGGCAATTTTTTTCTTCTATAGTAATAGTTGATTAAAATACAAACTTTTTTGGGACTACCCTGTGTATTTTGCAGAGGGAGTTCTCGAAGACGTCCTTGACCTCGAAGCCTCAAGTCCTCGAAAATTGCCCTGTCTTCGACTAGAGGACAGCACTGTGTTTTTAATTGTTAAAATTTTGTAGATCGCCAGAAAAATTTTTTTGAAAACCTGTTTTTTTTTGAGATTGCCTAAAAAAAATTTTTGACCTTTTTTTTGGAGAACACTTGCGCTTGTGTCCTTGATCCATGGCCTCGAGCATTCTTGTCTTAGGCCTTGGATTTTTTTGTGTCCTTGGCCTTGAGCCTTGCGTCCTCGACTCCACCTCTGGTATTTTGACTCTAGTAGCAAACTAGCAGCCGTTAAAAAGCTTATTATAAAAACTACAACCTAAAAAGCAATTAAAGCTCACAAAAAAGTATTTACGTGTTAAAAATATTGCGGAGTGGCGGAAATGACATTTGCTTGAAATCGCGAAAATCGGCACACGCCAAAAATGACATCTACGTAAATTCGAAAACCGATTCTACACCAAATTCAAATGTTAAGAAAAAAATCTTCGTACCAGAGAAAAACGAAAAAAAGAAATATTGTACAGTACCTGTAAAATGCTGCATATATTAATTTATAGCGCCTCAACTTTAACATTTTGCACACAGCATGTAAAAAAAAAAAATTATAAGCGTGAAAAATGCCTGCTTCAAACTATTATCACTAGAGCCGTATTATGGGGAGAACATTTGCCCCATACCTCATTTAAAACCACTAATTTTCCCGAAAATGTTACATTTTATCAGGGTTTCACATTTTCATGTGGCAAAAAAAGTGAAATAAAAAGAATCATGCGAGGCGTAAAAAATCCAGAAATAAATCTAATTTTAAACGCAATCGTTCGATTTTTTAAGTTGATGCAGATTTTTTTTAAACAAGTTTTAAGCGGTGGTTGCTAGCGTTGATTTGCGAAGAATTTCACGTAACTTTAAAACGAACATAATCCAAACTAGAAGTCAAAAAATTAAACGAACCACCCCAAGAGTTACCATGTGGTGGTTTATTTATTCTTTGACTTTTTCCCTAACCAAATGGCAGGGTTGAAGGGCCTATCAATCTTGAGAAATGAACCAAAATAGTTTCTAAATTTTGCGCCTTCTAAATTAGGATTGAGCAATATTTTGTCAGAAAATCACCAAAATCAAGGCTAAACTTCGCGCTACACCCCACCTCAGACGTATACGTAAGCATCTTAGGGCTTTCTCATAAAAATATTTTCGCGAATCAGGAGATACCCCAAAGTTGTTTTCATATCAGCCACAAAAATTTATTAAAATGCACGCGCTTTCCGCAATATCTACGATGAAAGTGGGAGCTATGTGTTTACATTAGTTTTCAGGGTCTAAATAAAATGGTTTGGACACCATAGCTCAGGGTCTTCCCATGTGTTAATACGCCCATAATAACAGTGAACTGAAACTTTACACATTCTGCTAGGTCCACCTCATTATAATGTTACTAACAGATAAACACTGAAGTGATACGACTAATGATTGATTATATGCTAAGTAATATACAGTATGCATAATTGCATATTATAGACGTTACAATACTCTAGTTAGCAGAGCTGAGCATCATTAATTTCTTTTGAAGTTCACAATACGCAAACGTTATAATCATGTAGACCGCACCGCGATATTATGCAACTGCAATTTTAGTTTTAGTTAGCTTGAAAACAAAACACATCTCAGAGTCTGCATCTTCATATTTTCACTAATCAATTTTGATACGAAAAGTTTTAAGATGTCTGCAATTGTACATTGGTCATTTCTAACAACTACATGTGTAGAAATGTTCGAAATGCACTTGCCTTTGTTACTGTATACACCAATTATTATTAAACGTTACAATTTGGAAGCAAGCAACTAAATCGATTTTCATACCGCGAATGAAAAAAAAGCAGCTTAGAACGTTTGTATATTTTTATTAAATAATTGCTTTTCAACAGAAGAAACTTGGAGTTTGTTAGGTAATTACGGATTTTTGAACAAGGGATATTTTCGAGGAAATCTGGCGCAATTGCCTTCTTACCCTCAACCGCAGCCTGCTCTATGTTGCGTCCATATTTTATTTGGTGTACGTTAAAGAAACCAGTTGTAAACAGTTCTAACATTTTTTATTGGCTGAATAAGATGACTCGGAATTTATGCTATGTTTCACGTAGTATCGATTTGGCGGTAGCCGCTCTACTCGTTTGACCAAAACTGATATGATGTACTTCAGAATTGCGAAATTACCAAGCTCTGCTAGTCTATAATCACGCATTAACAAAGCTATTAAAAAAATAAGGTAATACAGCGAAATACAAAATTATTCTCTTGAATACATAAATGCAAATCAAAGAACGATAAAAGCATCAAGTCATACGAAAGCTAGTAGGGCTTTTAACATAAACGTCACCCAATGATAATTGCATTGGTTACTAAAAAACTGCTCGGATTTGTTGACAGTACAATTTAAAATCGACAAAAACCACAAGGTACTTTTTAATGTTTGCGACTGGTTTTCTAACAATTACATTGCATTAAAGCAAGTTATTACAAAAAATTTACTGTAGTTATTTGCGCATGCAAGAAGTGGGATGTCCTAACAGCTTCGCTAAGTGAACTAAAAAAACGAGAGTCTTTTTTTTACTGCGAAGCATTCAAAGCAATGAATGTAACGACTGATGATACGCGAAAAAATTCATTATGTATTTTAATTGGCTCAGAGTTCTGAACGATCCAACTACCCCCAAAATGATTGGAAGCCAAAACCAGAGCCGAAAAAGCTCCGAAAGTTGAGTTAGGTGAAAACTTACACGGTTGATTGTTGCTTTCCTTTAAATTACTTTAGTTTGCAGTGAGTCTCTGACTAAATATAGCTATTTCTTGATAGATTGTGACGTAATGTAATAATATTGTGCGTTGTTTTAATAAAGTCTTCATTCAGGGAAGCTAAGTTATTTTGAGTATGGTTTTATAGCACCTAAAACATAAGGCACCTATCACGTCCAAATTAAGCCTGACATTTTAACCTTTAGCTTGAACCCGATCCGAAAAACTAGGCCCGACGACTGACGTACAACTCTGAACTGGCTCGAAAAAAAAAGATGCTTTGAAATGAAAATAACCAGGATAGCGAGGAGGTTTGTTAGTTAGTTATCAAATTGCTATTTCCTGAAACATTTTGTTATTCCTGAAACACAAACGCCAAATTTGCGTCCACTTAATTTTTTTCACGTATTAAAAAATTTCATGCTTCAAGAGCTGTTCTCAATCGAGGCGTGTCCAAAACACGCTCTTTATAAACTATAAGATCCAAAATTAATCGAAAAAAATACAATGCTACACTACACTCACGTAAACTCAAAACATTTTAAGTTGATTAATAATTAATTGCACACAATCTGACGAAAATTACAACACTTGCAGGCAAATTGATTTTCAGCAAACTTAATTATACAGTAGTTCGATCATTATTTTCCAAGTCAGCGACTCAATTTATCATTTGCTCAAAAGTTAAACAAAGCACTACAAAAACAGGAGTTCTCATGATATTTTTTGTTGATTTTGCAATGGCATTTTGTAATATGCAAACATAAAAGCACTTAAAAATTATTACGATACCGTTAAGTTACTATTTCCAAATATATCAATTTCGTAATGAGAAACGGTTATATATCCCTAACAGGCCTATGCCAATGCACACGTTTGTAACTAAAAGATGATTTGCTATGATACTCTTAGTGGACTCATTGAAATAGCCTACCAGTACTGCACAGTATTTTAACACTGTTTTTCATTCCACGTCACAGTGGCCAAATTTATAACAAAAAGCTCTTCACTAAAACATAGTACGCACATTAACCAAAATTAAGCTCCTTTCTAAAAAATAAGCACATTTATAATGCGTAAGACATAGCTCTTGAAAATAAGCACAAATCTTAAAAACAAATACGAAAAGATAATCCTGGCCAAGTGACTTAAAGCAAAGGCATTCCAACTAAAATACACTCTCTGCGGTGACACAAATTAAACATAATTTTTTTTTACATGTAAAAAACCCTACGCTTGCCTTACAGTTACAACTTAGTGAGTGATGAAACTATTACTGCTTTAAAACTACAATTCAACCAATTTCAACTAATTACCGAAGGCACCGTTTCAAAACTGCATAAACAACATAATCTCAAATAGAGGCAAGTGGTGAACAAAAATCTAATAAATTACGTTCTAAATTAAAATTCTAAGATTTCCACAAAAAAAATTGCTAGAGTTTTTACATTCATAGAAGCAAAACTATTATTGTTAATGAATACGAATAGGCCTTGTTACGCTAGCAGAAAAAACGTCTAGAAAAGAGATTTCGTGATACCCATCGAGGTACCTCTTGAAAAATTTTTTACAAATAGATTTTTAATGCCTGATTAATGATTGAAATGTCTTCGGTTGCAACCAGGTGCCGTTTTTAAGATATACCGCTTTTAATCGAACGCGGATATTTTAAAATCATACGCTTGAATAATTTTTTTTACTATTAGTGTTGCCGTGAAATAATTCACAAACTACAACAAGGATATTTTTTATGCTTCTTTAAATGCAAAAATTTAAAATACTACAATTTTAAACTAAATATTTAATCATGGGTAAGTTTTTTTGTGTTGAATTCTAAAACATGTAAACTTGCTTTGAAGTCACGTGACCGTCGTCGCTTGGCAACTGATCGTTATGAATACAAAACTTTAAAATAATTTTTTATGATTAAATACCGGTATCCTAAAGAATTAATAAGGAAATTATTTTGTGTTAAAAGTCGAAAAACAAATAAAGTACTTCATGAATTACACCACATGTCTGTTATGATGATAGTCTACCCACAAAAAGTAGCCTAATACAATAACTTCTTTGAGAAATACTGATAGGCTTTCACTCCTCGAAACTAACTAGCCTAGCTCTAGCTTGGTTGGCTTATCAACTCTCGACTGTCTGTTCTGCCACACTTAAGCACTTGAAACAATCACCGGAGTTAAACCAACAAATAACCCAGAATAAGAGATGACTCTCACGAAATTGCTGACAAGGAAAACAGTTTATTTAAGCCTTATTTTGCAATATTTGCGAAAGTGTAGGCCTATTGCTTTATGTTGAAACTTCGCAGTAGGCTAAACTACTGTAGTCTTAAAACATTGTAGCTGAATGATTTATTAGAATTGACGATGTGCTTTTGTTCGATTGGAATAAACGTTATGGACTGATGACCGGTATATCCATAGCTACCGACTGCCGTAGGCTATCGATATTCCTCGAAGCTTATCGGTATTCTTCGAAGCAGTAATTGTATTAGGCTGCTTTTTGTGGGTAGGCTATCATCACAACAAACACGAGGTGTAATTCATAAGATTCATAAGGTAGTTCGATTATTTTTCGATTTTTTGCAAGAAACAATTTCTTCCTTAATGATTACCGATATTTTATCGTGAAAAATTGTTTTGAAGTTTTGCATTCATAACGATCAGCTGTCAAGTGACGAAGGTCACGTGACTTCAAAGCAAATTTCCATGTTTTAGAATTCACCACAAAAAAATTCAAGCTAAAACTTTAATTATGCAAACTTTTTGCAAAAAATATACCCATGTTTAATTACTTAGTTTAAATTTATCATATTTTGAATTTTTACATTCAAAGAAAGATAAAAAATATCTTTGTTGAAATTTGTGAATTATTTCACGGCAACACTAATAGTAAAAAAAATTATTCAAGCGTATGATTTTAAAATATTCATCCGCGTTCGATTGAAAGCGGTATATCTTAAAAACGGCACCTGGTTGCAACCGAAGACATTTCAATCATTAATCGGGCATTAAAAATCTATTTGTAAAAAATTTTTCAAGAGGTACCTCGATGGGTATCACGAGACAACACAATTTTGGACAGCGTAACAAGGCCTAGAAGCATTGACTTCGACATGTTTCGCGTTAATCTCATTCAACGAATAAAACAATGTAAATTTTGCCACATCTAACATACCAAAAACTTTTAAGTGCACTTTTGATATATGACAGACGAAATGGCAGTCATGTTAGGTATAGTCGTGATAAGTGCGTGCCGCGTGTAAGCTTGCTAAAAAAGTAAACACAAATAGCAAATATTTACAGCGACTAATCACAGAAAAATTGGAAAGCTACAATAGGATCAAAAGGTTTTTGACACTCAATTTAGAAACGAGAAACTGAGCAAGCATGATTTCCTCACATTTCACTTTTTAAGTTTTTTGGTTAACATTTTTTAACCGCAACGTAAAAAAGCACACAAAAGAGAACACAGAAAACAGAGCACACAGAAAAAACGCACACGAAGAAGGTTTTCCGATCGCATATCCTCATTAGATTTTTTTTAATTCCAAGAGTTTTTTCTTACAAAGCTTCATCCTATTCCCAAAGTTATAACAACACTTTAAATGACATACGCGTTTTTAACAGTAATGTCATAACAAAGAAACGAAAAAGTTTGAAAACACGGAGTAAAATAGTATTGGCTTATAATGAGCAAATAATGAGCAACGTTGCCACCACGAAAAGAATCAAGCTCCAGCCCGATTTACACCGGGCGTAGAATCTTGCAAGTGTTTTTAGCTTATGTTACACCACAACAGAAACTCGGTACGCTCTGAGTACCATCTTACTAACGCACAGGTTCCAGATAGTCGAAACAAATTAGAGATACGCTCGTGCGCTTACGATCGTAGGCATAATGTACAACTCCTTTTCTGCAGTGGCAAACATGAAAGTTTTTTCTACTCTGCTAGCGAAGAAGCAGTGCAGCACACATATCATTTACAAAAGACACTCAACTTCAAAAATAGCAATTGCTGAAAGAATATTTCGGGGTCGATCACCTTATAACTTACACGTTCATTAGGTGGAGGCTGCAGTTATTTTAAAAGCATACCCACTACAAAATGAACATTTTTTGTCATAGTTCAAACCTTCGGTTTGAATCTTTTTATCAATTTAAAACTTTTAAATACATTCTGAAAACGAATAAATACATTCTGAAATCGTCCATTATTTTTATCAAACCTTCTTAAGCAGGATATCCGCAGCAAAATAACCCAATAATCTTTTTAACGCCAGAAATAATGATCAAACTCCGCTGCTAGCATTCGTCTAAAATTAAAACATTGCAAATAACGCTACCTACGATCTTTTAATTGCAAAACATGTGTTTCTTCAAATACGCAAACTGCACTATTATGTATGCATTTGAATGACCAAATTGGGGTAAACAAGCTAAAATAGAAAACACAGCTGCTTTAATAGAAGCGAAAAAAAACAAAACAAACCGATTGATAATCGGTTAGAACATATATCCTTATTTTTCTCATTATGTTATACAAGCAAACTATCCATCAAGATTATGCTGGTTAGAAGCATTTAAATCAGGAGTGTCCGAAGTCCAGCCTGTAATGACTTTTTTTCCTACAGCGCCTACCACCTAGTCTCTACGTTCTGCCCACTTTCAGCTTACACGCAGATACCGCAAGCAAATCTATCCAATGGGATCAACTTACAACCTAACGATAATAACTGCCCCGTTAATAGTCTTAATACTTTTAGTTAATGTAATTTTTCAGGCTGATACTGTGACACAACACGAAAATTCTTTATAAAAAAATCTAATGACCACTGCGCCTACAGTACAAAACGTCTTCAGGGAAGATGAATAATTCTCTACGTTTGACTACATTTTCTCAGGGGTGGGGGGTGAAACCCAACTTAGGGTTTCTCCAGGTTGCCCCTAGGCTATGAGCCTGCAATAGCCAAGCACTAAATTGTCAATAACACTAGGGGAAGGTAAATAATTTAGATAAAACGTTTTACTTACTGATGCATCACTCTTCGACGTCTTTTTTTCTAAAAATATGACTTAAGCTGAGTAAAAAATAAAGAAAACGTTTCACAGTAGTTTTGTTCAACATCTACGTCTAATTCGAAATCTTTTAATTTTGTTCCGAGTGCAGTAGCATGCACAAAAGCAAAGTCAAGTACGTTATAAGCAGTACTGCTATTCAAGTTTTGCAAGAATCTAATCTGTAAACGGTTCTTTAAAGTCAGCAACCGGTTCGTTCCAGCCAAAGGGCAGGAACTGCAGGATATAGTAAACAAGCAAATTTTAACAACCGATTCTCTGTATCATAAATTTTTCAAGAAAAAAATTTGTGAAGTCTTTCAAAAATTCTTGGTGTAAGTTCGAGTAAAGCTGCAAACGTTTGAAAACATCCTAGCGTGTTGAGGCATTTTTAAATCTCCATGCTGCAGCGTGGAAAAGAAATTTACTTTTTTTATTTAGATCCACTTCTCCATACAGATCTTTTAGAACATCGGAAGCAGCTGAATTCGATGGTCCCTCAAAGGCGGCTTTTTCGTCTATCATCAAAAAACTGGTATATTAATTTACTCACCTTAAACTACGAAAATATTACAATATGATAATTCAACGCAAGAGTTAAAAACGCCAGTGTTTACACGAAGAAGCTAAAGTTAAGATTATATTTTGACCTCAACTCCTATTACAAGGTTCTTTTTCAAAATAAAAGTTAAATAGCACAGCAGATTACCACAGTTTCCAAAACCTAAAATATCAAAATTTCCTAAACCCAACAGTCTGTTCCACAAAAAATGGGATCATCGGAGGTAAAACTCTACTTGTTCCTGATGATTTCATTTACGGATAAAACAAAATGTTTGGTTTTAAAAATTCAGTTTTTTGCTGTTTTAAAATTGTGGTAATCTGCCGTGATATTACCTCTAATCCTTCGCTATATGGCGATTTTTGAAAAGCAGCTTTCGACCATTTAAATAAAAGAAGCTTTTTAGAGTAGAACAAAAGGCTAATGTAGTCATGCATATGATACATCAAGTATGCGGTAAAAAACAAAGTTTTTGAATTTCAAAAAGTGATGTTTATGTAAAACATGTGGAGTAAAAGTGGAGTAAAAGCTATTGGAACCAATTTTAGGATGGTGCACCCTCTAGTGGCCGAGCACATCTGCCAAGCGCGAGAAAAATTAGCAAATTTGGCCATATCTCAAGAAATGGTTGAGCTAAAAACCTGGTTTTTGGTTTTATATTCACTACTTTTATATTCACTCTAACAGAGCTTTTCTTTCTAAACTCCTTCAAAAAAAAAGTCATTTGCAAAACACGTCTTTTTTTGATGAAAAACATACATTTTTGACATAAGGAATATGAGCTTTCTTTGAAATTTTTGAAGGAGTCTATTTTGGTGCTAACAAGAAATATTTTAAATAAGGTTACCATATCACTTGAAAGTGGCATTGCTAGTATGCATCTTCGGATGTGTCACATCATCCCGAAATTGCAAAGAACTGACCAAAGCTAACATGATAAGCAAATAGCATGCAATACAAAGCACTGATCACAAATCTGTATTTAGATTGCAATTATGACCACTGCTAAATTGAAATTATCGTAAGTGCAATTATCTACAAAAAAAAAAAACACAAACACAAAATTTACCTTGGTCTTGAATATATCCTGATGGCCCTACAGCAAATTAAAAAAATTTCAACTCCTAAAAGATCTGTCCAAAGAAGATGATTCAAAGACTAAGTTAAATTTTAATCTAAATAGTGGTGGCAATTGTGATGAAAAAAGGCTAAAAGATTGACTGTTAAAAGTCAGATTTAATTTCTGCATAGGCTCAAAATTTGTATACTAAATTTTAAACCAATTAGGAACTAAATTTAAAGTAATATGTAAATTCATTTTGTTTATCAGGTGAAAACATTAAAGTAGTTTTAGTCGATTTATGTAACATTAAACTATCTAATTGAAGCTAAAAAGAACTATGTTAACGAGAAAACGAGCGCATGCTGGTGCCACCATAAAAAGGCACGGTGGAGAAGTTTTTGAGGCTGCTGCGTCATCCACTGGGGGAATTGCCAACAAAAAGAGATGTAACTGAGCAAATGGTTAATTTTCCTGATTATCGAATGTCGTCACCTGCAGTCTTGAATACACTAATTTTTAAAACGGAAATCAGGCTTTAATCCACAAAAACTTAGCTACCATTACAATAAACAAAAACTCTGCAATAAACACACAGTTAGCTTTCTAATTAAGGTGCATACTGAGTTAAACTTAGGTCATTCTTAAACTAGGGTCTACAGACTTTAACATTTACCAATCGCTGATTCTCACTAACAATCTCACATAACAGTATTTTGTACAAAAACAAAGCGCTCACTCATGCAAGCCGGTTCCGATTAAAGCTTGTGATTAAAAGCTTGCCTTTTAACTCTTGAAACCGAGTCAAAGTACAGTATGCGAAAAACATCAAATTAAAGCGCTGGGTTCGATTACAACGAAAGAAAGTCATTTGTTAAGAATTTTACAGCATCGAACACTTGGTGCAGCAAGGAATGTTGCTCAAGAAGTGCATGAAAGTTGGGTATGGTGTAATAGCTGCCGATGCTGTGGGTAAACATAACTAATTTTCCTGCTATAGATAAACATTAGACCATACCCATCTTTTATGCACTTGGGCAAACGTTGCACCATTTCTTGCTGCACATTATTTTTTCTATTACAATTCCCAAAAACACAACCACAAAATTTACCATAGTCTTTAAATCATCTTCTTTGGACAGATCTTTTTGGAGATGACATCTTTTCTAATTTGGCGTAGGGTACACAGAATATATTACAGACCAAGGTAAATTATGTGTTCGTGTTTTTTTTGTTTTTCATGCTAATTGCACTTACAAAAATTTCAATTTAAGAGTGCCCGTAATTGCAATCTAAATACACAGTGCCTTGTTATGCATGCCTATTTACTTGTCTATGTTAGCTTTAGTCAGTTCTTTGCAATTTCGGGATGATGTGATGTGACATATTCAAAGATGTATACTAGCAATGCTATTTTCAAGTGACATACCAACCTTATTTAAAATATTTCTTGTTAGCACCAAAATAGACTCCTTCAAAAATTTCAAAGAAAGCTCTTATTCCATATGAGAAAATGTATGTTTTTCATCAAAAAAAGATGTTTTTTTCTGATAACGTTTTTTTGAAGCAGTTTAGAAAGAAGAGCTCTGTTAAGAGTGAATATAAAAGTAGTGTGTCTGCATCTTTTAAGCCAAAAACCAGGTTTCTAGCTCAACCGTTTTTAGAGATATGGCCAAATTTGCTGATTTTTCTCGAGTTCAACAGATGTGCACGACCACTAAAGGACACACCATCCTAAAATTGGTTCCAATAGCTTTTACTCACGTTTGAAAATATACATGAACAACACTTCTTAAAATTCAAAAATTTTGTTTTTTCACCGCATCCTCATTTACAGTTCCACGTGCAGGGGGCAAAATCCTTTCCTCTCGGTTTTTACGTGTTACATCCAGAAAAAAAAACTTTAAATCAACTTCAATTTGATTTAAATTTAGTCTCAAATAATCCCAGAAAATTTGAAGTCAGTATGATACAAATAAGTTTTAACTTTTGAGGTTTGCAGAAGTCACTACTTTGACTTAAGCATTTTATGAATCAATTGAAAAACAAACTTAAGTGCAAAACTTAAGCTGCACAGAGTCGCCACAACGTCATTGAAAACAAAAAAGTCATTTTTTCAATATGGTCATGACATTACAATAATATAAGGTCTACAATTTTTCATAAAAACTTTCGTAAACACCAACCTGCATGCCAAATTTGGTGTTCTTTATTAGCAAACGGATTAAAAGTAGCATTTCTGATAATTTGTAATAAGTTTTCAAGAATTCTTGTTGGAGCATTAAAACGTTACCGTAAATAGCAATAATTTATTAAACAAATACAAACACAATCAACAATTTTTTTCAATAATTCTTCACAAAGTTGCATGACATTCAACTTACTTATCTTAGTACCATGAGGCTTTTTTTTCTTCTTTTTCTGAGTCCAATCTACAACGCCATAGGCGGCATCAGCACTATCAACTGCTGCAGCATTGGTCGCTATAACAAAACATTACAACATAAATTTATTTTTGTTGCCCAAAAAACAATCAAACATCAATAACAAAAGCAAAAATGCACAATGGCAATATTACAGCAAAAAATAATTTGGCAACGGGCAATTGCAAAGGGACCGTAGTCTTCTTCAAGTTAAGCAGTAACCAAATCAAACAATTTCAATCTTTGTAAACAAACAAAATAAACAATTTAAATACATGGTGTCCATGAAGCGTCTTTACAATTTAAAAAAGTTACTACAACTCCAAATGATGAGATAACACAAAGAGAGTTGTTTTATGTTAATCAGTATTTCATAAAGTTTTATTTAATACTAAAATTTATTGTTTCAGACAAAATTTTTATGTGTTTCAGATAAAATTTCTACAAATGTAATGATTGAGTTATATAAACCCCCTCAAAATCAGAAATGACCACTTCTCAAAGAAAAAGAGCAATGTGCATTCTGGTTTAATGAGAAAATCCGATGTTTAGACCCATCGAGAATACAGAACTAAGTATGGAAGAGACCCACCATCACGTCCTTCCATTAGTTTATACATAGTACAAAAAATTTATGGAGACAGGGACGTGACGGCGGTCACCTCAATAAAAATCGAAGCATTTTTTTTCTGTTCAACCAGCTTGTGATGCAAACGCCAACAGCAACGTGAAGTTGCTTGATTAGCATCACAAGCTGGTTGAACAGAACAAGGTTGTGATGCTAATTCTGTATTAACCAGCTAGTGATCCTAATCACGCGACTTTACGTCGCTGTTGTAGTTTGCATCACAAGCTGATTAAACTGGTTATTTTGATGGTTTTTTTTTCAGGAGTAGTCATTTTATGGGGATTTATTAAACTCAATCATTAAGCACGTTGAAACTTTATCTCAAACATTAAATTTTAGTGGAAAGAAAAACTTTATGAAATACTGCTTAACATAGAACAACCCTCATTGCGTTATCTCATCATTTGACCTTGAAGTAATTTTTTAAAATTGTACTTAATGGACACCCTGTATAACTAGGCTTAATATAATGCAATTCTTTAGAACCACAATCACTAAAAAAAATGAAAAAATACGGAAATAAAATCAATATGCAGTACATGAATACATTGTGTGATAAACGACATTAACATAATTTTAATCGCGTTTATATTTCTCTAATGGTCTACTAGATGCTTTCCAAAAAGCTCCTCAAACAAATTTTTTTTTTAATTTCTGATGGAATATCATTTTTAATCCAATGTATTTTAATGAGCGTTGCCGCGTTGACATCGCAAATTTCTAAAACGGGGTAAAACTGAAATAATGGGGCTGGAAAAAATGGGTCTTAGACAAATGCATCCCGGAAAAATGGGTCCCAGACAAATCGCATTTCAACACTAAATTCAAATTTAAATATATTTTTAAGAGATCTGAAACTGAACAGGCAACCATCCAGTTATGTGGCAGTTTAACAATTCATTACGAGTACTAGTAAAACTAGGTGGGAACTTGTTGAGAAGCAAGCCCATTGAACGACCAACAAATGTTGAATAATAAGATTTTCAAAAATACTTTTCGCTTTTCCACTACGAAAGTAATTACAAATATTTTTTTCTGGGCCACCCAAGAGGGTTTGCAATTTCAAACAGTGGCAAAATGCAAATTTTATCAACTCACAGAGACTGTAATATTTAAAAAAATATCCTATCCGAGTTTAAGATGTTTAATAATCAACAATTACTGGGGAGCACATTTGGGGAGGTTTTGGCCCCTTAAATGTTAATCAAATTTTGGACCCTTAAATGATTGCATTAAAAACATTTTACAACCTTTAAAAAAAAAATCAACTTTTAATGTAAATTCAAACGCATTTCGCACATTTTCAGAGCCATTAGAACGAACTAAATTTCTAAGACTTTAAAGCCAGCTGAAAAAAAATTAATTGTTCTGTCCTCCCTTTACTTACAATTCAAGTCCAATACAGCACGTTTAAATTTCTACATTTTGGGATTGAAAACTGTAAGTGACTAGGCCTACGTGGAGAGAAGCAAGATACATTCGACATTCCTATCCAAGCTGTTGCTTCTAACTCTTATTCACTAGCGGTCCTAAATATCCAAGCAAAAATGCTGGCTTACGGCTAAAAAAAATAGACGACAGGTAACACAAAATATGAAAGTTTGATATCACTGAATATTCTTATTTACTTTTTTATTAATTCTGACTCTAACTCGAACTTAAATCCTTACTCTAAAACAATCCCCAATTTAACACAAACCCTAGCTCTAACGCTAAACCAAATCTTCCATTATACTCGCTGCACTACCCTGAAGCTTGTAACGAGTTTGCTGAGCCAATTTCCGCATCATTGCACGTGCAGACAACACAGCTTCAACTTTTCAAAAAAAATGCAGTGGTTGCTAGCCGTTGGCAATAATATGTCCAATTTGACCAACCTGAGATTCGAACTCCAGGACTACCGCGCTACAAACAATAGTTTATTTCTTATTGCAGAGTACCACTGCTGCATAAATAAGAGTTGTACTAATATGCTTATAACAAAGTTTTGATCAGGGTGTCGAACCGTTTCAAATAACGGTTCGGGTTCAGGTTTAGCTCCTGCTCAAAATATTTTAGCGGTTCAGGTTTGGTTCTGGTTCACTTGAGCACCATTTTCGAGGTTCAGGTTTGGTTCAGGTTCACTCAAGTAAAATATTACTGGTTCAGGTTCGGTTCGGATTCATTGACTTAAAATTTAACTGTCGTTAATCGTTTCGTCCGGAAAAAAATTACTTCAGCAAGTTAACATGAATCTAGAAAAAAAAAGAAATTGCTGATCCTGTTATTGATCACCACTGCTCTTATTGTGCGTGTACCAGCGCCAGCGGCATCCGAATTTGGAAAATATATTCTTACTTTTGTTAGGGGTTCAGGTTCGGTTTGGGTTCACTTGAGCACAATTTCGAGGGTTCAGGTTTGGTTCAGGTTCACTGAAGTAAAATTTTGCTGGTTCAGGTTCGGTTCGGGTTCACCAAAATGAAACGGTTCATTCGGGTTTACGGTTCGGGTTCAGGTTCGGTTCGACACTCTGGTTTTGATGTTGCTGAATTACAAATTTCATAAATAGTCTTTCTAGTTGCCACAAGTGTTCACGAGCTAGTGAAAGACGTTTTTTTTTTTACTTAGATTTTCGGAATCCTTAGTGAATGTGTTTTCTGAATCGTCAATGTTTCCACTTAATTTCTGGTGATTTTGGGTAATATCGGAAATTCCCCGCAAAAGTGACGTTGATTTTTTTTGCTAAGGTTTGCTTGATTTTGAAAATGTATTTCCAGATGTAGTAGACAATTAATTTTAGGTTCAAATGAAAGAGAAAGATGTTAAAAAACTTTTCATAAAATAATGGTTGCTTGATTGCAAATTTTCACAAAAATTTTTGACTTGGGGTGCATATCATTAGTCATTGCAGCCAAAGTTGACGGAATGTGTTAATGGAAATCGGTATATTGATAGAACAGTTTCATCTCACCAAATTCATATATTTATGACGTCGTTACGCAAAACTACGCAATAAAACGTAAAAGTGAATATTATTTTGAATCTTGGCGCTGCAATTTTCGTAACAAAACATCAAAGAAAATCGGTTACAAATCGAAACCGCACAAAAATGACGATTGTATTAAAATTGTTTCACATCTTGAATATACGAGAATAAGAACAATTTCATGCTTAACACAGCAAAATTTTGAGAACTTTTTCATTCACATTGCTATTTTTGGCAAAAAATGATTTTGAATTGACGCAAATTTTCTTGTTCATTGTTTTAAAAGTGGCAAACTAAGTTTATACTTGTGGTAGCGTAACTATAATTAGAGCCTGTTTCCAACATAATTTTTTGAAAAGACAATAAATCTTTGTCATCACCTGCACAGGAGCTTAAAATAAGCTCATCCTAATCAAATCAAATCTTTCATTATACTCGTTGTAATTCGTGGAGACGTGTAATGAGTTTGCGTGGTCGATCTCTGTGTCATTGCGCCCAGGCAACGCAGCTCCTTTGAAAGAAAATTGCAGCAGCCGTTGGCAATACTGTGTCCCATTTGACTGGTCCGAGATTTTATCAACAGACCTCCCGTTTGACCAACTGGCCGACATAAGCTAGAATGCACTAGAAAAAGTCCGGAGCCTTTTTATAGTTTTTTCAGTCTTCACCAATTTTCTGGCTTGCTTGCACGTTTTTGGCCAGTGGTCTTGGACTGATTTTCTAGCATCCAAACTAGTGCCATCAAGAGCTATTGGACCCAGGGCGTCTTTGCGACGTCTCATTTGGCACTACTTCAAAGTTTAGACATCGCTACTGATAAAGATCTGCGCTTAACATAAAATATAGCATTCACTCTACCATATCCCATGCTATTTATTCACGTTTTTTAGTAGAATTAGTAGAATAACAAAAAAGAACTTTCATTCATTATGATGGTTCTCTTCTAAAAAGCAACTCTATTGCATACGCTAGCTTTCTGCATAACGGATCTGATCCATAAAGTGTTCCTGAAAAAATCTTCAAAAACTTTCGACTTCCGAGATAATCCGTGTTCTACATAATTTGATTTGAACAAAATTTATCTTTGTTGATCTCATTGACGGGTGAAAAAGGCTGTTGGGTTCTATTGCTTTTTAATGTATAACACTGTGATCATAGGCATAGCCAGGATTTGTGATTGAAAGGGGCCCAAATCGTAAATCCCATGCAATGACGTCATTAAAATTTTTCAAAAGGGTGACTTTTTGTGGGAAAAAGATATCTTAAAATGGAAAATCAGAAGTCGGTACCTGGGCTGGCGTGTAATCAGGATTTTGCTATAACTTAGGAGAGGGCTTAAACCAAAGGTTAAAATGTTTTCACAATATGTGTCAAATTCTGGAGGGGTGGTAAGGAAACTAATGCAACTCAAACGTATTACAGACGGGGTGAAGTGGCGAAACCTCCAGCTGCTGGGCGTTTTTTTTTTTTGCCACCAATGATAAAATTGATGACACCAAATTAAGCCCATTGTTTCTTAAGTTTCTTTTAGCATTTTCTTGTACAACAGTAGACGCGTACAACAGATAATAATTAACATTATTATTAATATTAACAATAATATTAATATTGATGACTAAGGGGCCCGAGCCCCTCCATTCAAATTCATGCCAACCTATTTAAATGTATTACCCGGGAAAGATTCAGACTTTTTGTCCTAAAAGTTGTAAGCTCAGGCCTCCGACTAACCTTTTATGAATAATGCAATAACATGATTAGTAACCATCTATTGCATCAATTTAAAATAACAATCCACTTCGCCAGTTTTTATGCAGTAAAATACGTTAAAAATTTAGCTTTGGAAAATGTTTATATTAAACAAATTCTTGAATTTTAATTGACGTAGCCCGGGCCTCCTCGTCAGATGAGGGATGTAGTAGTACTAAAAAATGCACGGGCCTCCTCGCAGTAGTACTAAAAATTTTTCCTACAGTCCTATCTTTACTTACAATTCACGTTTGAAACCTGAAATATATAAATAACAGAATATAATAACTCACTCGAAGATTTGTCTTCGAGATTTTTGTTTTGTCATGAAAATAACTACTTATAGGATTTCATGTAGGCTACGCTTTGACTAACAGGGATGGAAGAGCAATGATAACCAATTCTACATCTCCCATATGACGAGGAGGCCCAGGCTCTCAATTAAAATTTCAAAAATTTGTTCAATAAGCTATTCTCAAAACTAATTTTCTTAATAAGGCTTTATTTCACAAGAAATTTTTATCTACCGTAATTATTCGAGTATAAGTCGCGTTTTTTGGACCAAAATATCACCCAAAAAGTCAGGTGCGACTTATACATGAAGTGCATTGTATGCCATACAAAATTTTTTGAGGTATTTTCTTGCTATCAATTTCTATGCTGTCTCCTTTCATACGATCATATTACTTATTGCTTTCCATGCGAGTAGAGTTGCGCTTTTAATGCTACCACCTTTTTTTCACATTCTAACACATTTAGTTATCACTTATCCACACAAGTCAGGTTGCGTTGCATTACTTGCCACCCTCATCGGATGCTGATGAGAATGTTCCAGAGGTAAACAGGGCTATTTGAAGACAGTGACAGCAGTGATGACTTTGATGGTTTTTAATTTTTTGTTATGAGATTGCAATGAATGAATAATGTTTAAAAAAATTTTGTCCTGTTTTTCATGTCAAAATGGGGGTGCGACTTATACATGCAAGCAACTTATACTCGAATAAATACGATACTTCTTTATTGAATCTGACTCAAATCTAACTCAAACTCAAATGCTTGCTCTAAAACTATCCCCAAATCGAACCCTAACCCAAACCTTACCTTAAACCTTAATCTTGACCCTTAAAACAGCAAATGAAAAAATCGCTAATGAATATTTCTCATATTCAGGGGTTCTACGCTCGAGTTTTTAATTTTATTATGATTTTATGCTCCAACGAGCCTAATTTTTATGGTTTTTTTATGATATTTTCCTTAATTTTAGAGCTTTTTTATGCTCAGTGCAAAATAGAATGCCAATTACGCTTTATCTTACATGATAAAACGCTACACAGTGCAGTAATTAGCAAATTCAGCAGCACACGTAATCAAAAATTTTGTTTTGCCATATCAATACAATGTCAATACTTCCCAATATTAATCACAGTACAATACAGTAATATTAATACCTAATGCTTTCACAAAGCTACAAAAAAAGCAGCTAACTGCAAAAAGCTGCTTTTGTATGTTCAGTAAATGGTTTTGGGTACACGTCAGCTGTTTTGCATATATGTTCTGCAAGCAATTGTTTCCGACAAATGGCCATATACATCAAAACAACATAAAATACAAAACGAGATGTAGAACACTTCCAAGAAAAAGTAATACACTTTATGTACAACTTTTACGCTCTATAATACATCTAATACCTGCTCGACAGTTACAGATTTTACAACAATTAAAATGCCACTTTCCATCACAGTGTTGACACTACAAGATGTTTAGTACTACTAACTCGGAAAAAGCACCAGGCCTACACTGTGCCTGCTGTTCTATATTAGCATTTTTTGTCTGCCATACATTTTGTAAATTTTAACAATATTGAAGGCTCCTTGATCTACTGCACAACACAATAATAGCTAGATTTCAACACCTGACTCTATACTTGCAAAAGCGATCAATTTGCATTATACAAATGCATTGTCAACACAGTTACCATCTGTTTATGTTGTCCTAGAATAAACACTAACAGCAAACTTGCAGTAGATTTTGAACAATTGACAAGTAACTTATAAGTACATTGTGCGATCCAGCAAAGCAGCAATAACATCGGTACTAAAACTACTGAATCAAAATTTACAGAATAATGGTAAATTTTAGGTGCTTGACCATAATTATTTCGATTAGATAGAGATAAGACCTATGCCAATAATTTCACTTTCTTCAACTTAAGAGCAGCTAATTCTTTATCACACTGGCATTTTCTATCTAAACCGATGCTAATTTTTGCTAAAAATTTAAAAACAAATTAAGAACAATGCCAGCCTCAGTATGAAAAAAATAATTAAGAACCCACAAAAAAGAATATATTTTCAATAAAAAACAACAACAAAAGTCTGTATTGAATAGAAACGATAAAATTTTAGAGATGATCCACAACTATTGCAAGAATGCTGCAGCACGCTGCACAGGAACTAAGTAATTTTTGGCAGGCCCGTTACTCTGTACGGTGAAGCATGAGAAATAAGTTCACTAATATTTAATTAAAATGAGCTGGTCAAAATTAAAGATTACTAACTACGATATCATGAGAACAATCAACAAGTGGAGCTGAACAGCACTTTTATAGCACAAAAAATAAGTTGCTTGGTTGACAACTCAGTTAA
The DNA here is from genome assembly GCA_963965965.1 of Trididemnum nubilum. Lineage (NCBI taxonomy): Eukaryota > Metazoa > Chordata > Ascidiacea > Aplousobranchia > Didemnidae > Trididemnum > Trididemnum nubilum. The sequence continues at coordinate 13,770,046 of OZ014469.1, forward strand.
AATGATCACTGTACAAAAAAGTGACTACATACCGCACCAAACGAGAAAAATAGGCATACTAGAACAATTCATCACACATAAAGCCTGAGCGATGCTGCCTCTACCACTTCCATCACATTTCTTTTTGACAACACTGCTTAAATTATCAAATGTACTCCTTAACGTCCCTTTTTTCCCTGGACAGGAATGAGTATAGAGACAGTCAAGGTTGCCACAGAAATTGCAAAACTAAGTTGCAGGACTTTTTTAGGTCATTTGCCAGGATCGTTTAAGACTATTTTTCAAGGCTTAAAATTTAATTTTCCCTATCACTCTTTCATCTTTTTTTAGTACCTATTGTTGAAGAACAATTTTAATGTAAAGGAAAGTCCCACTTGCTGCCTTTTATCACTCACTGAGTAAGTGGCTTTTATGCCCCTGAAAACCTTCTAGCTACTTTCCAGGACTTTTAAACAAAATTCAAGGACTTTCGAAGACAGCAAAAAAAATCCAGGACTTTTCCAGGATGTGGAAACCCTGGAATGTGCTGTTTTAAGTAAATCACTCACCCATTTCAACCTCAGGCTTGCTCGGAGTAGTTGAGCACATTATATTCTGAAGCCCTTCCTGACGAATACCAACATTTCTACTGCAAGTTTTTTTACAATATTTTCAACTACACCCTACAACATGGCCAGCCCTAAAAGAACAAGAAACTCCTCAAGGTACCCAGCTTTCCCCAAAGCCAAGGGCAAAACAACAAAAAGGTTGAGTAATTATGAAATTGATCACTGTTAGCATGATGCATTCCCATGCAACAACGCGCACTCGCGCAGGTATAGATAATATAGCTTAGGAGTGGAAACACGTCACTATTTTCCACCACAAAAATAGCAGCGAACAAACAGAATCGAATTAATATAGCCTGATGGTGTGTGCTTTCAAGTATACATCAACAACAAGAAAAAAGCACCAAAAAGCAAACACCATTGCTATTTTGATCAATGCTACAAATAAAATCAAAAAATTACTCACCTGAAACGAGGTTATTTGGTTTCTTAAAGAAATTTTATGACAGCAGTCAAATTTTATGAAAACTTTATGATTTTTTATGACAGGGTGAAATTTTATGCTTTTTTATGATTTTATGCTGCGTAAGACCCATGCATATTCGTTTTATTCTCTTTAACTTGAAAATTTTTGGTGAAATAATCACTACCATTTTTTAAGCGTATTATGCTGCATAAAAACTGGCGAAGTGGATTGTTATTTTAAATTGATGCAATAGATGGTTACTAATCATGTTATTGCATTATTCATAAAAGGTTAGTCGGAGGCCTGAGCTTACAACTTTTAGGACAAAAAGTCTGAATCTTTCCCGGGTAATACATTTAAATAGGTTGGCATGAATTTGAATGGAGGGGCTCGGGCCCCTTAGTCATCAATATTAATATTATTGTTAATATTAATAATAATGTTAATTATTATCTGTTGTACGCGTCTACTGTTGTACAAGAAAATGCTAAAAGAAACTTAAGAAACAATGGGCTTAATTTGGTGTCATCAATTTTATCATTGGTGGCAAAAAAAAAAAACGCCCAGCAGCTGGAGGTTTCGCCACTTCACCCCGTCTGTAATACGTTTGAGTTGCATTAGTTTCCTTACCACCCCTCCAGAATTTGACACATATTGTGAAAACATTTTAACCTTTGGTTTAAGCCCTCTCCTAAGTTATAGCAAAATCCTGATTACACGCCAGCCCAGGTACCGACTTCTGATTTTCCATTTTAAGATATCTTTTTCCCACAAAAAGTCACCCTTTTGAAAAATTTTAATGACGTCATTGCATGGGATTTACGATTTGGGCCCCTTTCAATCACAAATCCTGGCTATGCCTATGATCACAGTGTTATACATTAAAAAGCAATAGAACCCAACAGCCTTTTTCACCCGTCAATGAGATCAACAAAGATAAATTTTGTTCAAATCAAATTATGTAGAACACGGATTATCTCGGAAGTCGAAAGTTTTTGAAGATTTTTTCAGGAACACTTTATGGATCAGATCCGTTATGCAGAAAGCTAGCGTATGCAATAGAGTTGCTTTTTAGAAGAGAACCATCATAATGAATGAAAGTTCTTTTTTGTTATTCTACTAATTCTACTAAAAAACGTGAATAAATAGCATGGGATATGGTAGAGTGAATGCTATATTTTATGTTAAGCGCAGATCTTTATCAGTAGCGATGTCTAAACTTTGAAGTAGTGCCAAATGAGACGTCGCAAAGACGCCCTGGGTCCAATAGCTCTTGATGGCACTAGTTTGGATGCTAGAAAATCAGTCCAAGACCACTGGCCAAAAACGTGCAAGCAAGCCAGAAAATTGGTGAAGACTGAAAAAACTATAAAAAGGCTCCGGACTTTTTCTAGTGCATTCTAGCTTATGTCGGCCAGTTGGTCAAACGGGAGGTCTGTTGATAAAATCTCGGACCAGTCAAATGGGACACAGTATTGCCAACGGCTGCTGCAATTTTCTTTCAAAGGAGCTGCGTTGCCTGGGCGCAATGACACAGAGATCGACCACGCAAACTCATTACACGTCTCCACGAATTACAACGAGTATAATGAAAGATTTGATTTGATTAGGATGAGCTTATTTTAAGCTCCTGTGCAGGTGATGACAAAGATTTATTGTCTTTTCAAAAAATTATGTTGGAAACAGGCTCTAATTATAGTTACGCTACCACAAGTATAAACTTAGTTTGCCACTTTTAAAACAATGAACAAGAAAATTTGCGTCAATTCAAAATCATTTTTTGCCAAAAATAGCAATGTGAATGAAAAAGTTCTCAAAATTTTGCTGTGTTAAGCATGAAATTGTTCTTATTCTCGTATATTCAAGATGTGAAACAATTTTAATACAATCGTCATTTTTGTGCGGTTTCGATTTGTAACCGATTTTCTTTGATGTTTTGTTACGAAAATTGCAGCGCCAAGATTCAAAATAATATTCACTTTTACGTTTTATTGCGTAGTTTTGCGTAACGACGTCATAAATATATGAATTTGGTGAGATGAAACTGTTCTATCAATATACCGATTTCCATTAACACATTCCGTCAACTTTGGCTGCAATGACTAATGATATGCACCCCAAGTCAAAAATTTTTGTGAAAATTTGCAATCAAGCAACCATTATTTTATGAAAAGTTTTTTAACATCTTTCTCTTTCATTTGAACCTAAAATTAATTGTCTACTACATCTGGAAATACATTTTCAAAATCAAGCAAACCTTAGCAAAAAAAATCAACGTCACTTTTGCGGGGAATTTCCGATATTACCCAAAATCACCAGAAATTAAGTGGAAACATTGACGATTCAGAAAACACATTCACTAAGGATTCCGAAAATCTAAGTAAAAAAAAAAACGTCTTTCACTAGCTCGTGAGCACTTGTGGCAACTAGACTAAAAAACTAAATACTGGCCAGTTGGTCGAGCAGTAATGCGTTCGACTCTCAAGCAGGAGGTGTGAAGTTCAAATCTAAGGCCGATAAAATTGGACACAAGTGTTGGCAATAGCTCGCCACCGCTGAGACATTTCTTCAAAAAGAACTGTGTTTCCTGAGAGCAATGATGCGAAAATGGGCTCCGCTACCTCACAACACGCTTCGGCGTAATACAGCAAGTTAAATAGAGATTTGATTTGTAAAACCTAAATTTGTGGTGTGTTAAGAAAATTATTTGGTAAAAACCAAATATCAACTAATATCTGTTGTCAAAATATTTAAAAACACCGACAAGCGACCACACATAGCTCGTGCCTACAGCAGCATAGTAAAAATCATTGCTGTATTTTGGCTTGTGACAAGGAGCACGGTTTTTTATTCCTAAGTGTATGATTCAGCACAAGTTTATGAGTTCATGCTAACACTAAAATTATCTGTTATGTCTATCACAAGTTTCCAAAAATTCTTTTGAAGAGTAATACAAAACCGCAAAACAATTTGATCACTCAAAGCACGCCCAGTGCGAAAATATTTAACTGCTGAAAAAAATTGTTTTGTAAATTTTCTGTTAATGCAGTTTTTAAAAATAAAACTTATTGCACTGATAATGCTGTATTTCAATACAAAACAGGGTTAAGTAGAGAATTTTATTTGTCCAGGACCCCTAAGTCTAAGACCCATTTGTCTCCCCCAAAAAAAATTATTGGTGGAAGTTTGGCGCGTAAGACGAGATGAAACATTCATTGTAAAAAATTTGATTCTAAATTATTTGGTAGTTTGTTACGCATAAATTGATGCATAATTTCAGCAATTTCAAACGCAAACAAATCATCAAGCCTTAGGACTTTGCATTCGTAGTATTGTGATAAGATCTAATTTCTAGCACCCCACTTTCTCTTGCAGGCTCTCCCCCCTCAACCTTCATCCTCAAACACTTACCCTTTTTCTGCTTTCACACTGCCCTCTACATCATCAAAAAATACTAACACACAAACAATCATTTACTCTTCTTTATCTCTTTTCCTTCACCTTTTCAACACACTTAACGCTCTTCTAAGTTCTACGAACTCTTTAATAAAATGCTGCCGACCTTTCTTTTCCTTGTCATGCTGAGCCTATCTCTCTTACCATCGGTACGATCTTGTCCTCCTACAAAAGATTCATTGTAATTCAAGTCTTTTCATTAAGATCATTTATCTCCAGGCAAGGTCCAGTTTTGTCCAGTATCCCTGGTGGAAGAGTTCCCACTCTTGTTGGATCTAACTGGCCTTCTCTGCTGTCTCCTCTCTTGTTTCTATGGATCTCGATTCCGACTATCTTTGTGATAAAACCTATCTCTCTGACCACCCGTTTATCCAGTTTCTCGATCTCTACTCTTTGCCTATCAGAAGCACTTCTCATACTCGCTCCAGAACGTTCTCCATTGATTTCCTTTCGAACTCTCCAAATACTTTTATCTATGGTGATGTTAATGCCCATCACCCCACCTGGGACAATCGCATTACTCCTGATCAACCAGGTTGTTATCTGTTTCACTTAGTTTCAAACAATCTCATTTCTCCCACCCTTTCCCATTATTCAACAGGGAGTAGTTCCCCCCAACATTTCATTGGCCCCTGTATCACTTGCTCCCTCCAGTATGTGGTCTACGCTCACATAACTTCCTCGTCCAAGCTCAGATTATCTATTTTTTTGCGGCTATCCTTCCCTTTCCCGAAAACGTTATTAAAATAATCGCCCCTCCCACCTTTAATTTTTAAAATGCCCAATGGAATCACTACCAACCCTAAGTTGCAAATCACCTCCCTACTTTTGATGGTTTCAACTTCTACCAAGCAGCCTGCTCCTTTTTTCTTTAGGACGTTGCTAAAGTCTCTATACCGTTTGACAGCTCTTTTAAAGCCTGATGGTCTCACGAGGCGCAAACGGCCATCTGGAAAAGACGAAGGCCTAAACTAAAAGTGTACTGTTCTCAGACTCACTGCCTTGGATTAGTAGACGAGTTTTATTCTTAGTCACTTCTAAGGCCAAAGCAAGCAATCCACTTGCTCTAATGTTCGAGCTATGTTCAGGCTCTTCAATGCCATCTCCCGCAAAAACGGTAACACCCAAAAATCTTTACCGATGATACTGGTGACCACTACGCTTTCAATCTCCGCTCTTATCTTTCACAAAAAAACCCATGTGCTTAACAACTCCTTCAGTTCCAGCTTATCTTTAATTAAGTTTACGGCTGCCATTTCTATGATCTCCTCCTCCATTGCTTTTGGTCCATACCGGATCGCTTAACTTCTTCTCAAACACCTCCCTGAACAAGCACAGCTACTCCTTTCTCTTTCAAACAGGTCACAGTGCTCATGCACTTTCCCTTCCTGAAAACCAGCCACCATCATTATAATTCACAAGCCTGGCAAACGCGCCCCTTCTTATTCTTCTTCCCTTCATCTTCTGTATTTCCAAGGTTGTCAAGTGCTTGATATTCTACCGTCTCACACTTTCTCTCTCCAATTCAACCATCTCTTTTCCTCTTTTCAGGCCAGCTTTTGACCCGCCAAATCAACTCCTGATCAAATTCTTACTCTGCTCCATTCAAACTGGGTAGGTTATGTTGGCCTTTGTTGACTTCTTCAAAGCTATGATTTGGTCTGGCACTGCACATCTTTTTATAATTTTTTTCTCTCAATCTTTCCTGCTTTGTGCTGCGTTGGCTCTTTTCTTTCTGGCCAAAGAGCAAATGTCCAGCTTGGAGGATCATTGAGCCACTTCTTCCACATTAGATGGGGTGTTCTCCAAGGCTTAGTGGTTGGCCTAGTCCCGTTAATGCTCTTTGACGATTATACCACCAAAACCTCCTTCAGGGAGAGCCCATGCCTCCCGTTATGCAGTCGACCTGGCCATCTGCTCCTTCTCTCTTGGCCCACTTAAAGCTTCTGCTGTTGTCCACTCCTCCCTCACTATGCTAAAGTTATGGTCTGACCAATGGCGACCACCCTCAACCCCTCTAAATGAGTTTTCCTTGTTCAGAAGATCCCCACCAAGCCACCTTTCAGTCTTTGCTAACGCTTTTGGACATAACTCTTTCTTTCAACCCTACTACCACATTTTTTGGTGTTACCTTTGACCGAACCCTTTTTTTGGGGGTCTACTGCAAATGCTTATTCTAACTCTAGTAAATGACAAAAGAAAGGGCTGTGCATTGGCATTGAGTATGTCTAGAAGATCAAGTAGGTAACATCTTGAAAAGAATAGACATAGAAAGGATGTTTCCATAAAGACGGATCAAAAAGCATAAAATCGAAACAACTAAAGAGAGTAAAAAATTGAGAGGTGAAAGAGGTTGCTCTAGATGGTGTAATAAGGAAGAAATCTAGGAAATCTTTAATCATGAAATATGCTTTTAGTTCAAGGTTCTCTAGTTCGTGGGTCTGACAATGACAAGGCTAGTGGGATTTAAGTTATCGACAACTATAACAAATGGCAGTTAAAATGTGTTGTGAAGGATATGGGAGGGGATTGAATGTGCCTTTTGCACAATTTTGTAACTAAGAGCTGTTTTATTAAAGGTGAGCTGAGGTTATTTGTGCGAGCATAGGTGCATACGTTGTCTAGTGTCCACCTCCCTGCAATAAGAACTGAACACAATTCTTTTTCCGGCGAATGGCAACATGACAAGCAACAAATTAACAGCTAAAAAATTTGTGCTATCAAAATGTACGAGGAGCTGTAACCTCAAAGCTACAGTGTATCGGCAAGATGCCATTTGTTGCAATTCTGCACAGAAGAGTTTCAAAATAACAAGGCCCTTGGCGAGAATCATTTATTGCAACAAATCAACAGATTTTGAAAGTTAACCACAACATGCTTTATTTCACTTTTTTTTGGTGATATACAGGGTTGACCAAAAAAAACTGCACCCTAAACAGTTTCGTGGCATACTAAGCATTGTTAACTTTAGACAAGTGTTTTTAAAACTTTTTTCAATAATGCCCCCCTTAACAACTTACTATCAAACCCCCCCTAAACAAAACAGTAAAAATGAATATATTTTCCGTTACCGACAATCACAGCTTAATGTTTATTTAACTTAAGTGAGAAGAATGAGCTTGGTGCAATTTCATCAGCTTTTTGATATCCGGTTCCAATTTTAGTCAAAAAGAATCGTAAATCTCCCTGCCTCACTATGTCGAGGCGGTTTCTTTTGTTATCCAGAAGCGCTGTGACAACACTGAAAGCACGCTCTACGAAGTAGGAGCTGGAAAATGCAATGAAAAAGATTTGAACAAAAAAACATAAATTGTAAGATGCAAATAATTCATCATCAGTTTTCTGGGATAAGTTTGAAAACATCGTGCCAACAGTTTTTCGTTTTTCGAAATTGTCCTAGAGTGATTGAAAAAATGTAGCACTTTTGCCTACTTTATTGAGATGAATTTTCGTTAATGCTCTGAAAGTCTGGATGGTTTCATCGCTTCATTAGAAAACATTTTAATACATAGCAAACACATCAGCTGTGATTCAGGTTTCAGACTTTGGGGTTGGAATAAAACCATACTAGAAATAACTTGAACTTTATTGCCTGCAATTTTGTTTGGCCAAAACGCATTAGTTTAGCACGCTAATATTCACTCTAAAAATAAGCTAAATATGCTGCATGTTGTTTAAAATGGCTCCAGTTAATCTAGTTGTTTACTTTAATATCCAAACGACTGAAAACCAAAGCTAATCTAAATTTCACTCTCGATTTCGTTCACAAGCAGCAGCTGCAGTACTTTTCAAGCCCTATAAAACTTAGTGCATTTTCTCAGCAGTCTGTTATCAATAAATTTAAATACCCCTATGAGAGTTGCGAGAAAAATATAAAATTATCACGTAACAATTGGTGTTCCCAAGTAGTCTATAAAGGAAACAAGAGAAATTGTTTGACAAATAAATGTAAGTAATTGTAGGATTAACCGAAAATTTTCACACTATGCAACAGCAAACAAGAAAGTAAATTAAGCTCAATCAAGTCAAAACAAAACTATCCTAGAATGCTGTAAACAAACAGTGCAAATATTTACTTTGGCACTGTTCTTGTTACTGCCCAATTTATTCCCAACGCCCCCCATTTGCCCATTTAGTGGCCAGCACCTCCTTGAGACTTGCAAACGCCCCCAGAGGGGCGATGGCGCCCACTTTGGGAAACACTGCTTTAGACCCACACCAAACAAAAAAATAGACGATTTGCCAACTTTTGATGCAGCAGACACAGTTTTGTGGTATAGAACGCATCGTTAATTGTAGACCCAGACTCCACAAAGAAAATAGACGATTTGCCTACTTTTGATGCAGCAACAGACACCATAAGGCTCAAACACTCATTTGCTGTCACAAACTTTTAGTAGCCACATAGGGGCGTAATTGCGATCGTTTTGGAACATATACAAATTGAGTCACCTTAAAATTTTTTTCATTGCTGCAAAATGCTTTTTTCAAGACTTTTTAGCAAAATTAAGTAAACTGTTTGGACATTTTTTGATACGTTTCTCCTTTGTCCGAGCGTCGATTAGCGATCTTTGAAAACGAACAACCACCTGCTCTTAGTGATTTGTTATTCTTTACGTTTAGTGTTGCAACTTTTATGCAATTGCAGTTTGTGATCCTCAATATTTAGACAAGTGTGATTTTATTGTCTTTGAAAGTTTTTAATGAAGTTTTTAACAACTACGTAATATATATTCTTTAAAAAATGGAAAAATTTTGAAATGTTATTTCACCACAAAAAAAATCATAGCAATTTGTTTCAAGATGCAAGTTATTAAGGCCGACCCTGTACAATAAGACAGGAGGCATTGTTCAGCACGTGATATCCTATTGACCATTATTATTATTTGTCGATGCACATTTTTTGTTGTTGTTATGTTGTAAAGCATATTCATCCTCCTGTCATCGGACAGCGTCAGAGGCTATTTCTTGAACAATCCGCACACTTTTCATTGCAGTGACTAGAGTACTTTGTGTTTGGAGAATCCGTACATACTTATGAGTTTCCAGTGATCCAACGTTCCAGTGCATTTGTTCAAATTCTAGCTCATTGAATTTGCTTCTTGCTCGAAGCCACAAAGTAGAACTGATCATCGTAAAACATCTTATCCAAAGATGCAATCAAGATCGTCGTAAGAACGACGTCTCTGCACTCCCAGCCACGCTGCGGACTCCTAACCAATTCAAACTTACCTTGCTCCAAAGGAACATACAGCTGATTTGGTCTTTCTTCCTTCACGTCTAAAAGTAAAACACACATAAATGATGATACCGCAAGTATATTCGCCATCATGAACCATGAACCTGAGCAAGTACTGCCTTGAATATATTTTAGTTTTGAAATCAAAGAACATTTATTCAAGCAAACTTCAAATCGAATCTGGCCGATGAAAATATTTTGATTTGTATTTTAAAATGACTGTTACCGCTTATTTGCAGTTTTCCTTGAATTGTTTCTCTCCAGAAAAAAATTTTTAATCCTTTCAGGATAAAAGAATTTCGTAAATTCTTAAGTCTTAAGTTCTAAAAAAATTCTTAAATCCAAAACTTAATTGCCAGAACAATAGCCTATTATCTCCCACAGGGGTCAAAATTAACTTTTTCAACAACTTGCCTGTCGCACAAGTAAAATCAAATGTATACTTGCCTGAAAAGATTTCAACTTGCTCAAAAAAAAAAAAAAATGGGCACAATACGTTTTAAGGCTGTTTACCGTAGAGTTGTCAGTCGGGCCAGGCATTTTGAGTCACGTTTGGGCCTAAAATTGACAAAATTATGGGCTTAATTCGGGCCTGAGAAGGCACGTTTTTGTCTTCGGTGCACAAAAACATAATTAAAATAACGTGGCAACATTGCTAAATAAAAACTTCAATTAAGTTTTTTTCGAGCATGATTTGGGCTCCAAATTAGTTTACAAGTTCGAGCCAGGTTTGGTTTTACATTTTTAGGTTCAAGCCTAAACTAGTCGGCCGTTTACAACTCTGGTTTGCCTTGAGAAAAAAACTTCACAAATTGTACTTCTTGGAAAAAAACACTGAATTTGCATTATGCGTGTCTTCTATTTTGAGAATTAAGTTTTTGTGCGTAATTGTTATAGTAAGGCGACATAATAAATAACTTTTTCCAAATGCATTGCGCAAAATTTATTTTTTTATTGTAATGCATTTTCGATCGCGAATATTTTGGAAACTACACCAGCTAGACAGCCAAAAATCTGTTGCAAAAGTTATAGGAGCTAAAAGATCTTCAAAATGATCATAACAAAAAACTTGCAATATTCTTGACGTTACCTTTATGCAGGGATATCTAGAACATCGGGATCGCTTACTTTGCCTTTTTCGTACGTTTCGTCTGACAACAGTGGTGCTACGCAGCGCTTTTAGATTAACTATCGAACGCTTGAATGATCGATCACATTGCGAAACTGCTCGTTTTGCTCATTGCGCTTTGACAAAATCACGAGCACGTGTTGGGTTGTGAGTAGTAAGTTGTTGAGCAGTTGTAACAAGTTTAGTTGCTTTTACTTGTAACAAGTTTAGATTGCGACTATAAAAATGTACGTGATTTTAAGATGAGTAGTAGATTAGAAAAGCGCAGTTTACAGGACAAGTCAACTGTGCTATAGTTCAGAGTTACTACGTACTAATTTGCAGTCTTGTTCTACAGATGCATTCTGTAATTTCTGCAGTTTTTTCAGCGTCTTGGTAAATGCAAATGTATAATATTAGTTACGTTTTGAAATTGTAGTTGAGATGAAGTACAGTAAATTTAACTCAACAATACGTTGCTATTTTGCACTTAAGTTAGTTATGAGACTATTCTTGGATACCCTTGCTTTGGACTATTTGGAGATATCAAGCAGATTTATACTCTGAAGAAGAGCACAAAAGCTTGAAAATTGCTCGCATTGTAGCCAAGACGTTACCGCAACATGCTATTTGTAAGTTATATCTTGTATTTGTTCCTAGACGTACTGGTAAATGAGATTAGGCCTCTTAAAGTATAGCTTGTTTATTGCAGGCATTCTTTTTACGTTTCTAAGTATAGCCTGCATTACTTGTTAGTTATTTCAACTAAAGCAGTGATATATATGGATTCAGCAGTGTTATTGTAATAATGGGGAACATCTCTTTTAATTGTCTATTTGTATGTGTTTGAAAAAGAAACGTTTCAGTATATCTGCCGAGAAATTAACTTGAACCATTTTACTGCTAAATCATGTTACTTCTGTGCTTAGCGTAGCCAAGGTTTTTGATTAGGGGACCCAAACTACAAATCACATGCAATGTCGTGATCAGAAATTTTCAAAAGAGGGACTTTTCGTGGGACAAAGTTCAGCCATGGCCTGAGTTTGGCATTTAGCTGGGTTTTTGCTAAATGAAAAGTTTGGTTTAAACCAATGGTTAAAAAACAAAAATGTCTAAAGTAGAAGACGTGTTTGAGCAAACTAGTGTAACTTAAACATATCACAGACGGGGGTCTGAGGGCGAAGCCCCCATCTTGAAAAAAATTGAAAAAATTTTTTTGAAAAAAAGCTATTTTGATGACATTGGATCACATTTTGCGCATGTTCAGAGCAATTTGAAAGAACTAGATATTTAATTTAAAAACCTATGGAAAAAAATTTTACGGTGTTAAATTTTGTAAGTGATTCGGCCCAGGTAGGGGGAAGTAAGATATCTTGCCTTCTGCAATATATTAGCAGTAAATAATAATCCACTTGAAGATTTTTCTTAGAGCTTTTTGTTTTGTCATGAAAATAGCCATTTATAGTAGTTCATGTATGACCAGGGGGTACAGGCCCCCTTAAATCAAATTCAATAATTTGTTCTATGAGGTTTTCCCCTTAGCTAATTTTTCAAAAGCATTTTCTCGCATAGCAACTGGCGAGGTGGAGGTGAGCTGTTATAGAAAAATCGTACAATAAATAGTTTCACCTACTAACCATATTATTGCCCGGGCCGGATTTACATTACGTGGGGCCCCTGGAATGGGGATTTTTGCAACATCTTCCTGCCAAATATACGTGAAGACCAAAAAGAGTCTTACTATCTGACCAAAAAGAGTCTTACCGTGGGGCCCCTGTCACTGTGCCATATGGTAAATCCGACCCTGATTATTGCATTACGTTCATGGAAAGGTTAGATGAGTGCCTGAGGTAGCAACTTTTTAAGACAAAAACTCTTAGTTTCACCCTGGTTATACATTTAAATTGGTTGGAATTAAGGTAGCCCAGGCCTCCTGGTCGTCAATTTTATTGTTAATTACTGTTGCACACATGTACAGTTGTACGCGAAGATGCTAAAAGAAACTTAAACTGAAAAAACAATAAGCTTTTTGTCACATTTTTGTCACTGGTGGCAATTTCATTGGGAGGAGGGCGGACCCCTGGAGCCCCCCTGGCTACGCCTATGCTTCTGTACAAAAATAAACCTTGTAGTTTGGGGATGCATTTCGTGTTTAACACATTTGTGTGCTTATTTTCAGGTTTCTTTCGTGAACCCACAACCCATGTTCTGATTTATTATAATGCTAATTATCCAAGCTTTGTTGCAACCGGAAACTTTGTGACTTTTATTAACAATTTGTGAAAAGTGATATCTCTCAAATCTTCATCGAAAGGTAAAAACTTCTATTTTGTTCAAAAAATTCACTATACAATTTAAAAGAAAGGGATAACAAAGTTGTAGCATAAGGAAATCCATCCAAGCTGAGTGGGGTGCAGTAATCACGTATTAAACTAAAATTGAAAAGGGAACACCGTTTAAAAGGTACAATATGAAAGGAATTGAATATTTCGGTAAGAATTTCTTTATTTCGTAAGTATTTCAGTTAGATTAATAGCCCGTAACCTAGTTTCATGTGGTAAATATTTCTGTGAGTTAAGCACTTCGAGACCCAGAGTTTCGTTCGGTAGCGATCTCTCAGTTAGAAAGAATTAATTAATTTAGCATAATTTGTTGGGTAAAGATTGTTATGGGACAGAGTTTTATTGCGAATAATTAATTATTTTCTTGAGTTTTTTTTTTTTTTTTGAAGTTTTAACCCTGTAATATTTGTCATTTTGGCCCTGCTAAGCCTAACTAATGAGCCTTAAAATTAGGCGAAACAGCTGTCTTATGCATGCAACTTGTAATTTTTTGTTCTCTGCTTATAGCATGACATTTGTGAATTTTGATGTTTGTTCGATTGCTTTCGTAGCGTACCTTTTAAACGGTGTTCTCTTTTCAATTTTTGTTCTACACAATTTACATAATAAACTGCACTTTGCATGTAAAATTGATGGCCTTTTCTTGAAACTTTGATGGTGGAGTTAAAATTTTGAACTTATTTAAATGCTAAATTATTCGTAACTTTCAAATTCAGGCTATATCCGCTGCATTTAAACGCTTGAATCTAACAACAGTGCATAACATAAAAAATATTGACCTCAATAATACTGGCTAAATTAGAAAGTTTTCTTGACAATTAGGGTGGTTGCTTGACTTGTCCGCCAGATTCTTTCACAACTTTCCTGTCGCAATTTTAATCAATCTCTATGACTGCTATATGTTGTTACTGAGTGACTAAATAACAATTTGCCTTGTCTTGAGCTTGCAGTTATTGCAACCAAAGTGTTATTTTTCATACCAGTCCTATTCATATGTTTATAGCAATGTAATTGAAAATAATTAATCACCTATTGCACTTTTCAGGATTTCGAAAGAACGATTCAATGTGTAAACCCCTTTGTCTTGATGAAGATGGATCTAGCAACTACACTCTCCAGTTTTTGCTAAAAGCACTTGCAATCTTGAAAGAATGTAAAGCATCTGGTCAATCAGGCTTAACAGCTGAAACGTTTACTGCCTGCACTCTTATCCCTGTAGGCAATGGTGGCAATGACCTTCCACCTCATTAACAAGCATGGATTTAAGTATTATATTACTTGGCAAATTTACCAATGATCCAGCTGAAGGACGTTTTGGCCAGTATAGGCGAATAAAAGGTGGCAACTTTTGTGTCAATTCCGCAGCTATTTTAGGCTGAAAAAAGATTCGTTGCCTGAGTCTCCTGTACTTCGCCAAAATGCTTTGCATACCTTGGCTCACCTAAATACCAGATCAACTAACTCAACAGAGGATGACATGGAAGCTCTGGACTGTTTGGAGGAAATAAAACTTTAAAAAAATGGGCTTCAGAAATTGAAGTTGACGAAGTTATGATGATGATACCGCTGTCATCTATTGCGTTGCTGGGTACATAGCAAGATGCATATCTCAGCAAAGAAAATGCTTTGGCTGCAAAGAATTGTTGATTGATACTGAACATATCCCGGGTTTGGAGAGCAAAAAGCCTTCTAGTGGTATTAGCGAATCGTGGTGGCCTGTATGCTCCCAAGTCCCAAGCAGTACTGCCATGCTAGTTGTGTTTTGGGAGTTCAGATTTACAACTAAGTAGCTGTCCGTGAAAGTGCTCGACTGCAGTTTTTGTGTTTAAAAGACGAGGTGCCCTTTGCTGGACTCTTCTAAAGGATATTGCTTAAATCCTCAACACGAGTTTGTAGTGACTCAAACGTACGCAGCAGAGCATTGCAATTTCAATCATATCCTGAAAGCTTTATTCAACTGTTTTGCTAAAAATGAGCTAAAGCGCATCAGCCAATGCGAGATCGAGACTCTTGCAAATATGAGCCGTGGCATTAGAAAACTTGCTTCCAAATTCACCCCCAAAAGCTAATGTTACATGCTGTGCCAGTTTGGACTTGGCCATACTGTAGTTTTACCGAGATTTTGTTCGATTTATTATTTATTGTTTGAATTTGTGAATTCGCTTTTTGCTAGTTAACTTTTAAATCGGGTGTTGTCTTTTTATTTGAGTATTGCTACGGTTCAATTAAATTTTTAGCTGATTTTCAATCTGCATAATTTAGAAACGACTCTGGAATTGAACCCAGGTCTATAATTTTCTCATGGAAATAGTACGGTTTTCAATGTAGTATGGTTTTCGTATTTTTGCAACTCTGTCTCTAGTTTATATCAACAAAACGTAAAAAAATTTCTAGCACCACTGTTGTCAGCGCATAATTACAGTAAGCGATCCCGATGTTCTAGATATCCCTGCCTTTATGCAGCGCAGGGTTGTACTTGTGATATTTGAAACAACAGTATATGCAGCAAGTGTGGGAAAATTTTTCTCAAAAAACGTAGCATGTTGTGCCGAAAAGTGACAAAGCGTGTTTTAGTGTCAAAAAATTTGTGCGATTAAGGCCCTGTCTACACTGTGCGTAAAATCTTCAGCTTACGAGCGTAACCTTAGTTTGTTTCAAAGAAAAATTCTGCAAGCCCAGGCGTAACACCTTACCAGCGTAGCACCTTACAAGAGTAAAATTGCCAGCGAAAAAAATTTGCTAAATTTTTTTTGCCAGTACGCTCGTAAGCTCACGACTTGCACGAAATTTCAAAAACTGGTTTGCCAGGTCTCGAGGTAGGTTAAAATTAGGTTCTTAAGTTTTGTTGAAATAAAGTTGATTTTCAAAAGAGAATGTATGCATGTTGGTTTGAAATAGCCTAATTTAACGTGAAAATGGTCAATTTGCGGCTCTAGAAGTAAAAACTTGCAAAAAAGAGGCCTATGTCAATCGACCCAACAGCAAATTATGAATTGTTTGTTGTTATGTGACATTTGGTTAGCCTATTCCAAGTAAAGAAATTTGAGAATAAAAACCGACGTGTGGTATGGCAATGCAGATCACAGTCCAGATCAGGGGGACTTGCTTAGGCCAAAACCAGTACCTGTAGGCCTACCAGCATGATACGATAGGTCTACGTCTTGGTGGTAACCGTACCTAGCATGTATTATACCACATTGTTAACGTAAACTGGTAATCCTGGCCTGATAGTTGCTGTAGGCTACTTTATTTCAAAAAGTTTAACCTACTAATGCACTTTGCAGGCAGCAGGTGCAGTGATGCAGTATAACACATATGCAAAGTTAAAAAATTAATCTGCCAATAAAATCTAGGCTCTAATTTTTTATACCAATGAAACTCAAAACTATTAGAGCCTACACTACCAATTAGCCTACAGTAATAAAAGTAGAATTAAAATGCAATAATCTAGGCGTACCTCGATACAAGCCTACCGATATGATGGGCTGTGCAGTAGCAGCTATATAGGCATGTAAAACTATTCTATAAGATGTCCACACTTATTATTTAGCAACTATCAGGTTTTGATTACTTTTACAAATACTTGAATTACAGAAACTTTCAAGCCAATAGGTTTGGCCTACTGTCAGTGCCAATAAGATAATGAAGTCAACAATTTTTATATTCTGCAATTACTTTTCAGAATTGTAAATTAAGAATCTATTAGCAAGTTTTTATTGTAGTGAACAAATAGTAAGTTCTGTGAGTGTTTGGAATTTAGCAAACTTATCAATGATATGGTAATTTTGGTCCAGACTCAAAGAGACTCATTGATGAACTTATGAAGCAATGTTGATCTTTAATGCTCAAAGATTTCAAGAATGATAACCAATCTAAAAGTGGCATTGTCAGGTTTTCAAGGTTAGTTATGCGTATTCCTAGATTGACAATCTTTACCAGTTATATGAGCTTCTATGTCAAAAAAACAAAACTTGTTGCGTTTTCATAATGAAAATAAAAAAAACAGACTAGGAAGTTTTATCTATGGTAAATCATCTGCTTTTATTTAAAATAATCATTTAAAAGTAGCAGTGGGTCAAAAAAAATTTGTCACTTTTAAAGTTTTTTTAAAATGTGACAGTGTGACAAGGCAGTATTCACATCACCGCAACTTAACTACACAATTTCAAGTTCCTTGTAACATATGAGTAGCATAGCTTGTGTTTCTTAGGTGCAACTAAGATTTTGAAGTGTCATATTTTTCAAACCATAAGGTGCACCAATGATATTTAAAGTTTTTAAGAAATCCAATTTGTGCCTTATACTATGATGCATTTAATCTGTACTTCTGGTTATGCTCTCTTACAGCCAGTTGATCAAGTGGCAATGCATTCGTCTCTGAAGTGGAGGTCTGAGATTTAAATCAGCCTGGTCAAATCAAACACAGTGTTACATATGCATAGCTCATTTACTCTGTTTACGTGATTTTGTTATTTAGCGGAGTCAGTTTTCCAATTGTGAGTTGTTCAATTTACAGACTGGTCGCCATGCTTTGTTTTTGCACATGTTTAGTTTTTGTCGGCTAGTGAAGAGCATTTCATAATAGCTTACCGTTGCAATTAGTTAGCAGTGCCTTTTTTTTGTGGATGTTAGTAGCCTACTAGTTGATGCTGATTGCTTAAGGCTATTTTCTGTACATTTGAGTTCGGCTTCTCTAGTGTGTATAAAGTTAACATAGGCCTATCTGGTACAGTATTTGAGTAAAATGAGGAACCAAGTAGGCTATAGAACTCGAACAGTGTCAGCATCAACCAATATTAACCAACAGACTAATGGCATGATCATTTACAATAGTGAATTGTTTCATTAGTCAGCAAATGTCAGGTACCAGGTAGATAGCAATCAGCTTATTTAGTGTTATGCCAGATTCAATTCAGTCAATGTCAAGCAACACATCAGTATACATTAGTTAACTTCAATCAATACCAATATCTGCAGTGAAACCCTAGGCAGAGAGAAACCTTATTCGAATACGCTAATCAGTACTCAAATACTGTACCAGATAGGCCTATGTTAACTTTATACACACTAGAGAAGCCGAACTCAAATGCACAGAAAATAGCCTTAAGCAATCAGCATCAACTAGTAGGCTACTAACATCCACAAAAAATAAGACACTGCTAACTAATTGCAACGGTAAGCTATTACAAAATGCTCTTCGCTAGTCGACAAAAACTAAACGTGTACAAAAACAAAGCATGGCAACCAGTCTGTAAATTGAACAACTCACAATCGAAAAACTGACTCTGCTAAATAACAAAATCATGTAAACGGAGTAAATGAGCGATGCATTTGTAACACACAGCATTGCCAGTGGCTTTGTATCACTGCGGCATTTCTTTGAAGGCAGCTATGTTGCTCTGCTGCAATGCTGCTCAGGTGGGCCCTGCCAAATTTTTATGCGCCATATATTGCATGTACAATGAAAAACTTGATTTGGTTCCTTTCATGATTTCATTGCAGAGTTAAACCATTTAGATTTTTAAAAAGTTTTTTAGAGTTTAATAAATTTAATGTAATGCATCTCATAGTTTGGTGCACTTTGTGCCCTAAAACAAAAGCTACGAAAAGGCATTTGGTGCGCTTTATGCTAGAAACTAATAACTATAGAAACCATTTATCGATACTATGACAGCGCGCCAATTAACAGTTGTATGTTCCAGTTTGCTGCCCTTTATGGTCCAAAAAATGCTGTACATTAGTGATGTCTTTCCTAGAATTAATTTTGATATAATAAAGTATTCTTTGTTTAGTGTTTTTTTTGCTTTAATTTATGCTTACTTGATTTGATAGCTTTTTTCCGTAAGTTTTGTTAGTTTCCTAAGATTTAATGTGACCGGTTTGATGCAAGAAGATTTGATGCAGCAGCGATATGATTAAGGTTTTGCAACAAACATCTTTTGGGTATGGTTCGTACTAAGATTAAAGTTGGCTAAGTTAATCGTCTTGTGTCAACTGGTTGCCTCTAAAAATTTTCGACTCTTTTCTGAGTGCAAGTGTTTTATGCATAACTTGTATGTTTTTTGATATGTCCACTGCTAATGACGGCTTTGGACACTTAATTTTGAACTTTTTTGGTAGGAGTAATTATTTATTTGTTTTACTCTAGGTCCTCCAATGAGTAGAAGATACTTGGAAAGTTGTTGGAACTGCAAGATTGAAAACCACAAGTAAAGTATCAAGTTCCATTAACGTTTGTTGTGTATTTCTACAACATGCTTCATGGTTATCACACCCTACTGGAAATTGATCATGGTTTAAGTTAGGAGCTGTTGACTAAACATATGACATTTTCTCCATTAGTGATAAGAGTTAAAGCAGAAGTAAAGCCATCAAATTTCATTAATGTTTGATCTGTATTTCTTCAACATGCCTCATAGTCAACACACTGTAATGGAAATTGCTCATGGAATGGGTTAAGTGCTGTTGGCTGAACTTGTGACATTTTCTTTTCCCACCATGAAATCAACCTAGATGTTGGTGACTACTAATGCTTCATAGAGTTGTTGGTTGATTTTTACAGGATTCAGGCATTACTCATTTCCAAGTTTTACAATTGAAATGTTGGTGATGTATAATAAAATATCTGCTTTCTGAGACTGATTGGACACTGGCATTATTTTTAATCCTCTGGTTATTTTTTCCTACAAGTTTTGATTAAACCTATGAGACAGGTTTTGCTTCAAGCAAAACTTTTGAGATGAACTTTCCTACAAGTTTTGATTAAACCTCTGAGGTAGCTTTCGTTTTACAATTATTTATACATCAATACTATGAATTGTGAGATGTGCTTGTCTAATCTGCGCTGATATCTACGTGAAGCGACAAGCAGATGGAGGGTTCCTCACTCCCTGAAGCTGATATCTACGTGAAGCGACAAGCAGATGGAGGGTTCCTCACTCCCTCCGAAACACTACAATCGTAAGAGATGCCCGATGTGCTACTTTCTAAAATATTAACTGCTTTGCGCTTAAAATTTTGTACTTTTGCTTGCAACGAA
Source organism: Trididemnum nubilum (assembly GCA_963965965.1). Taxonomy (NCBI): domain Eukaryota; kingdom Metazoa; phylum Chordata; class Ascidiacea; order Aplousobranchia; family Didemnidae; genus Trididemnum; species Trididemnum nubilum. The sequence goes on from OZ014469.1 coordinate 13,790,244, forward strand.
TTTAGTTCATTGAGTTTTTGAAAATATTGAATACAGTTGTATCACAAAAGTTGCAATATCTGTCTTATTGATCTGCGCTGATATCTACGTGAAGCGACAAGCAGATGAAGGGTTCTTCACTCCCTCCGAAGCATTACAATTGTAAGAGGTGTCCGATGTGTTTCTTTCTGAAATATTAACCGCTTTGCGATTAGAATTTTGTACTTTTGCTTGCAACGAATTTAGTTTATTGAGTTTTTGAAAATATTGAATACAGTTGTATCACAAAAGTTGCAACATCTGTCTTATTGAGAGAATACAAAAGTTCCTCTTCAGAGTACATTAAACTTATTAAATGCTCCAGTTGCACAATCAATTTTGTGCAATTTCAGTGGTAATAGTATTACTTCAGTAGAGGTAATTGAAATTTTTGAGCTACCATAGTTCACCCTATTTTCGTTTTATGTTTTATGAAAATGCAATTGGCTGGACATCAGTAAGATTTCTCTTAATTTTCGGCTAATGCTAGGGTAAGCATTTCTCCGAATAAATTAAGGTTTAGTGAGTGAGGGATTGAATCCCAAACTTTTATTATCAAATTCTTGTGCGTTACTGTGATACAAAACTACCAGAGTGGCAGAAAAAAAAAAAGTCTTCAGTGGAAGTGTTTGTGTGAAAAAAGAAAAGTTGAATACTGCAATTAGCATGTCAACAAAAATTTTAGCTATAAAATCAGGAGTTACAATGCAATTGAATCTGATTGATTACAAGCAGTTAACACAAATCGCTTGGGGGGAGGAGTCAACACAATAATGATAAAATTTTTTGCACAAAGGATTTAATGAGAAAAAGATTGCAGTTTAATGTGATATTGCATCACTTAATTACGCATTATTCGCTCAGTCAAACCGTTTGATAATTTGAGAGGATAACCTATACCTGCATGCTATGCATCATGCACCGTCTATTGTGTTTCCAGGGGTGGACTGGATAAAGTTTATATAAAAGCTGATATGGGAGAGAGGCAAAAAACGCTCAAAAGTTGGCTTAAATGGACACGGGGTAGAGATGTAGTCGAGGGCACAAGACTCCAGACCAAAAATAGCCCTTTCGAGAACAGACACTTTTTAGGGCAAGGACACAGGCGCAAGTGTTCTCCAAAAAACAAAAAATATATTAATAATGTCTTAAAATTTTTTTACACATTTAAAAAAAAAAAAGGTCGTTAAAATTTCTTTTCAGGTGTTCTCAAAAAACAAATTTTTTGCACTAAAAACGATCTACAAAAGTTTAAAGATTCCAAAAATACTGCTGTCCTTGAGCCGAGGACTGGGCAATTTTTGAGGACTTGAAGCTTCAAGGCCAAGGACTTCAAAATGTGTACGTTCGAGGACTCCACCTCTGTAAACAGAATGTAACAGTAGAACTGAAAAACAATTGAAAGCTGAAAACGAAATGTACCCTGCAAAACATTGCAATCAGATCTTTCCACCGAGTCACCCTCCGCTAAAAGGAATCCAAAAGAGGAAGAAATAAACCTTTGAAACCAGCCTCTAGTGCCCATCAGTGTAGGCCTGGCGCCACGAGGGGGCATTCCGGGGCTGTGCCCCCCCAAATGACTGCTTTTCCCCCCCAAGTGAGAACTGTGCCTCAAAGAAATTAACAGGCTCGAGGCTACTGGAGTGCAAATCGAGGCCTAAGACTCCCGAATTGGTGCTTATCACCCCAGAATTCGCGAGCAAGAACTGTTTTTTCGTAGTTTTTGTGGACTGACAGTGGATTTCATGAAAGTTTGGGGACAAAGACTTTTTTTTTTTGGTCTTCACTTTAGAATGTGTGGAAAATTGCAAGATGATTATGAAAATTTGAGAACATTTTTAACTAAAGACCCATTTTTTATTTTGGTCTTCACCTTTTTCGTTTGATCCACACTCTAGAATTCACGTAAATAAACTTCTCATGCCCCCCCCAAATTTATTACTGTCCCCCCCCCCCCCCCGCAGTTACGCTATCCTGGTGCCGAGCTTGCATCAGTGGCCTATAAGTTAATTTTTGTAAGTTTGTTGTATTTACCAAGTTGTTTTGACCAGCAGACAGCAAAGAAACCTTTTGGCCTTCGAGTTAAGCTGCCACGTCTTGTCTACCACACACTGTGGAGTCTTCACGCTGTCCCTTTTTATTGCTGAACGCTAAGCAAGAAATTGAACCCAGATCTAGCATTTCAGTAACAGACGCTCGATCACTGATTGGTGCCAATATTTTTTTTCTTCATCCAACAAAAAACTTCGCTACCTAATAGCCACCACAACACTCTTGATTGGCCATAAGTCATGTTTTTTTGTGAGGAAGGTAGAAAACAAGTCACATTTAAATTATCAAAAAGACAATACTACTTCTCGTGATGCATAAATCTGACCCAAATTTAAAACGATACAATAAAGAATTACTATAAATTTGTGATTTCCGTCTTCCAATTCAGCACAATACTACGGCCACCCACAGAATACGCTGTTAAGCCGTTACGCTCGTAAGCGCTGTTTTGTATAGTGTAGACACCTTCGATGTGCGAGCGTAAAAAATTTTGTAATTTTGTACGCAGAGTGTAGACAGGCCCTAAGAAGTGTTAATTGCAATTAATGATGTGCATACAATTAAACAAATTGTTCATTGTGATGATTGCAAAGTGCTAAAATAAACCAAGCAACAGCTTTCTGTACTTGCATTTTATTTTATTGTAACAAAAGCAGATCTAAATTCGATCTCTAAGTAATCGTGTTTGATGTAGTTTATACGCTGTATTTATAAGCTTGCCCGTCGAACAAGTTTAGCCAAAAAATAACTTGCACGGCAATTTCAGCTTGCCTCGGGCAAGCATTAATTTCGAACCCTGTCCTACTAATGACTCATTATTACTCATTTAGTTGAAGCTTGCTAGATTAGTACGAGGTCAACCCAGAATTACCTTATATATTAGTATCAGCAAGAACAGCAATACAAAAGAGCTTTAATGTTAAAAGAGGAGCGGGCATTCAAGTCAAGTTTTTCACTGTTAACCAGATGTTGAGATAAGACTAAAATGCATTTTCACCAAATTTGAAATTTCTACGTCCTGCCATTTTCAAGATATTGCAGTTCAAAATTAAATATTTTTCTCTTACTTAAGTGTTGCCATTTTGTCAGTATTGTGACAGAAGATAACTTTTAAAAAGCGGCTCACATTTTTTGAAAAGCAGCTAATTTTACAGTTCAAAACCTTTACTTTGTTTTGCTTGAACTCTGCCGCTACACATATAATGTTTCCTATTTTGCAACCTTGACAAAATTTTTACGGGAAAAGCAATCTGCTCTATCTCAAGAATAAAAGGTTAGAAAGCCTAAATTTGGTGAAGTAAGCCTTCAGTTCTGCCAAATTCTTTGAGCGAAAACCAAGCAAACAAAATCTGACCTACATACCTTTTTTAGCTTTCATTAAGATTTTTGGAGCATAAACGTTAAATGGAAAAATCAACTTAACTTGCATTTAGAAAATATTTAAGCTTCTTTTGACCAGAAAAGCATAAAAATAGCCAATGTTTCCTCTAATTCTTCGCAGTTATGAGCTCAGAAATTTTGGTGTGTGCGCACTTTTTAGGAAATGACTAATATTTGTGCAACAATCCAAGTGCAATAATATGTCTGTGCGCAGTAAATTTATGTGTGTGCACAGTCTCTGAAAGCTGTGCATGCACACTCACGTACAGCTTAGGGGGAACACTGAAGGTAACTGCGTGATATCTTTATCGAGTGGAGCAAAAATTGTACCTAGTTACCAAAAGACCTATGTTTTTTACAAAATTAATTTTGGTTAGCCGTTTGACACATACTTTCAACTTCTTTCTTCTTTTTTTTCTGTGCCTTGTCTACAACACCATATGCAGCACCAACATCACCAGCAGACAAATCATTAGCTGCAAAATAAATCAAGCTCGTTACTTTAGCCTGAGATGTGGAGGTGAAAGTTGAAAGCAGTAATTTTTGAAGAAGCGGAAGATGGAAACGATAAATGGACTGATTCTGCTTTGACCACTCATATCTAACATAGCAAGTGTTTGTTTCAAGCATTTTAAATTCTGACAACATACTCTTTAAAAAAACAAACAGAGAACATCGTTACATCTTCCACATATGATAAATGGTGCTATCATGACTTTCGGACCAAAGATGGAACCAGTCAGGATTTTCTCGACCCGACCGGTAAATTTCAAAATCATCACCGGTTGACCGGTTTTTGACCGGCCCGGTCAATCGTTTTTTTGCAGAAGGTTTTTGTTCACTGTTCAATGTATTTAATGAAAATTTTTTTAAATGGGGGGGCATGTGTGAGGTGTAAAACTTTGTGACTTTGGTCGGAGGTCTCAGAAAAGAAACGCAAAACAATTTTTGCGTTTTTTGCAAAAATAACTCAATTTTGAGACCTTTTTGGGATAAATTTTTGTTTCAATGACCTGTTTTGAGCAGCGCAAAACATGCATAAAATAAGCATAAAAAGAACTGGAGGGCACTTGCTAAATTATTAGACGTTTTTTTCTAATGATATTATGCGAAAGGCCAAAAAATAAAGTTACAATTTTTTAGCTATTGGTGACAGATTATTTGCAATTTGGGGAGCAGCAAAAACTAAACTTTGGCTAAACTATTATGACATTGGCTAAACTATTATGACATTGGCTACAAAATATTGGCTACAAAACTAAACTATTATGACATTGGCTACAAAATATTCGAAATATAATCTGCCCCAGCAGTTAGTAGAAATGCTGGTACTTCAGAACAAGCCATGGATAGTTAGATATAAAAAAAAAAGAAGAGCAAGGTCTTTTTTGCCCAGGGTAGAGTGTAGTAAATTCAAGGTGAAAAAAGCTTTTCAAAAGGGCAAAATTTTAGCGTGTATTAAAAATCTTAATCTGCGCCATTTCTACTCTTCAGCTCATTAAAATGATGCTAAAATGCCAGATAGCGCAACATAGGCGTTGCTAGGATTTTCAATTGGAGGGGGGGGGCAAACCACAAATCACATGCACCGATGTCATCAGAAACTTGGAAAGAGGAATTTTTGCGTTGACAAAGATATCGTAGAATGGAAGATCAAAAGCCGTGGCCTGGTGTTGGCATGTAACTAGGAACTCGTTCAAGGAGAGGGCTTAAACAAATACCTAAGGTGCGAAAATGTCTAAATTGGGAGACACGTTTGAGTAAAGACATGTACTGTAATTCAAACGTGTCACAGACGATGGTCTGGAGACGAAGCCCCCATCCACTGGGTGGTTTTCTGGAATTTTTTTGAAAAAATAGCTATTTTAATACCATTGAATTACATTTCGCACGTATTCAAAGCCATTTCAAATTGATTTTTTACATTGGAAAGCGAATTGAAAAATCTAAGTTGTTCAGTCCTCCTTTTGATTGCAATTTAAGTCCAAAACACATTTGAAATCTTGCATTTTGCGGTTAAATTTTGTAAGTGATTTGGCCCAGCTTAGGGGGAAGTAAAGCAAATCGCCTCCTGCAATATTTTAGCAGTAAATAGCAATCCAGTCGAATATTTTCCTTAAGATTATTGTTTTGTCATGAAAACAATCAGTTATGGAAGTAGATATACGACCAGGTGGCCCAGGCCCTCTTAATTCAAAAATTTGTTTAATGAGCATTCCCCTTACTGGAGCTCATTTCTTTTTAAAGTATTTTCTTGCATAAAACCTGGCGAGGTGGAGGTGAATTGTTATTGAAAAATGTACAATAGATAGTTACGCCTACAAACCACGTTATTGTCCGGGCCGGATTTACATCAAGTTGGGCCCTTGGCACTTTGGAATTTTCGCAATATTTTCCTGCCAAATACTGGTGAAGCCCAAAAAAATCTTACTGTTTGAGCGCAGGGCGCCTGGCACTGTTCCATATGTCAAATCCGTCCCTGGTTATTGCATTACGTTATTAAAAGGTTAGATGAGTGCCTCAGTTAGTAACTTTTAAGATGAAACCCCTTAATTTCACTTGGGTTATATATTTAAATTGGTAGGCAAACATTGAGGGGGCTCGGGCCCCTTGGATCAAAATTATTGTTGGGGGCCCATTTAAATTGGTAGGCAAAAATTAAATTAAGGAAGCTCGAGCACCCTGGATCAAAATTATGGTTGGGGGCCCATTCAAATTGGGGGCCATTTAGATATTATTGTTGGGAGATTTTTAAATTGGTTGAAAAAATTAAATTGAGGGGGCCCAGGCCCCCTGGATCAAAATTATTGTAGGGGGCCCATTGTAAATTGGTTGGCAAAAATTAAATTGAGGGAGCTCGGTCCCCTCGATCAATATTATTGATAATTACTGCTGTATGCGTGTAATGTTGTACGTGAAGATGCTAAAAGAAACTCAAACTGAAGAAACAATAGTCTTTTTTTTGACATTTTTATCATTGGGAGCATTTCAACTGGGGGGCGGGCCCCAAGCCCCCTCCCCCCTGGCTACGCTTATGTAGCACAAAACTCTTCCACATGCATGCTTTATTATAATCTGATTACGCGATTTTAACTTATATTTGTACTTGTTTGCTTTGTGCCCTGGCCCAAAAGAGGGGGGCATGACACAATGCTTCCACCCCAACTATGCCCCTGAATGTGCATGTCTTAATGGTCACAGCATATTAGTCACAGTTTGATACCATTCAACAAGTGTTTTCAAAAGATGTGGTTTGTTGATACTGCTTTTTGATCAAAAGTTTTAGCTATGAGAAAATATATAGGTATATTTCGGTTAGTGCTTAGATGTCTTTTAGTAGCCAGAAAGCAGAATTCGATCGATTTTTCAATCGCCTTGACCAACTGGTTGAAGAATCTCGACCCGACCGGCCAGTCGACCCGACTGGTTTCCATCTCTGTTTCAGACGAAGTACAAAAATTGTACAATACATGGTATCTTGTGATGCACCAAACTGCACCATCACCAGGATTATTCTGATACACTGTATAATCAGGAAAACTTCACAGAATTTCTTTTGTGGTGCAAAAAAATTTACGCTCTCATGCAAAAATTTAGAGCAAAGCCCATACAAAACCAGGATATTAAAAATAAAAACTATTCTCCAATTGCTTGGGCCAAACAAAAACTATTCTCCAACCGCTAGGACCACTAATTATGATAGGGAAGTAAAGATATAGAAAAAATGATTAAAAAATATTTTCAAGATGAATTTACAAAATCGTGACTACAGGAAGATCATTTTCCAGAACGAAGAGTAGTAATAGCCTTCATTGCAAATTTCCAACTGCTCGGCCAAAAATTTAGCATCAGCAGAAGCATAAACCACGTCATTAAAAGTTTGGCTTTTGATCTTTACCCAATCCAAATTTTTTTAGCTCATGGCAAAACCCTGCAATGACTAAGCTATTTACGCAATTTGGTTTTACATGTTTTGGCAAAACTAAGACAAATTTAAGCTAAAAAAATTTAAGCAAAAAGTAACATCATCAAGTGATAAAAACAGAAGCGACTGGAAAATAGGTGTTTCCCCATCCCTGATTTAAACATAGCGCTCCGAACACCAACCCTGACAACGTAAAGGAAATTTTCTGACTGGCGGTCAACTGATCAGTATGGCATCCAGTTACTTTTCCTCCAATGCCAACTGAATGCTCTAGTAACTGCGCTTGGGCAATTGCAGACTTGCGGTTTATTTCAAGAGCAATACGGTTTAATTGAAAGTTTAGTTCAAAATTTCATATGGTACAGAGCGCTCCCAACAAATATAATTTGATTTTACTGCTCTTTTTGGTATCTCCAACTGAAGAGAGCTGAATGATCAGAGATCAGGGCAAATTATAATTTTTATTCACAGTCAAATTTAGAAACCCTTTACAGCCTGTTTCATTCTTACAGGATCATCAGAAGAGAACTTCAAAACAACACAAATAAACTGAAAAAGCAACAAATATCAATTTTGTTTTTTTATACGAGTTGTTTAGAAGTTCTCTTCTGATGTCCTCCCTTAAGTGTGAAACAGACTGTTGAGGGTTTCTAAATTTGACTGTGAACAAAAATCATAACTTGGTTTTACTGCATTTAAAGAGTATTTGATTGAATTACAAACTTAATACTCGAGATCAGAGTCACTCAAACTTTTTGTAGCCAATATGCTTGCTGTAAGCTTTGCTCCAGATAAAACATGCTTCTACTACAAAACGCAGAAATTTTGATCAATTTTTTTTTTTTTTTCAGAAATTTCAGCTGCATAAGCTGCCTAATTTTGCTTGAGATCAGTCAGTTGGCATAGACCTTACTTTTAGCTGTTATCCAAAACCAATAATTAAGTGGATTTACATCAGGATATGAAACGCCCACTCATGGTCAACCAAGAAAGCCTCAACTGTCCCTGGGTTAGATTTTGACCCAATAGCCATAAAACTCATCAAAAATGACAAATCTTAAGCAAAATGTGGCAGTATTTGCAGCTGAAATTATTCTTGAAACAAGAAAAAGTTGGCCAGATTTTCTGAGTCGTGTGATGCATGCTGTAACAGAAACAAAGCACAAAGTAAAACTATAAGCTACACAAAGCAGCTTACTCTAGTACTCTAAGGTTGCTCGATGGGATGTCTTTGAAAAGCTTATGGAACTTGGGGTCAATCAAAATAAAATATGGAAGTTATCCATGCTACATAGTATTATTTTTGCTAAATAATAACATACTACTTCATTAGGTAAAATTACTAAGATCTGAAAAAAATCAGGTATGACCCTTTCATTTTAACTTAAAGGGGGTGAAGCATCCAGCTGGGATTATGTGCAAAAAATAAAGATTAATCTAGAACATATCTTCACCAAGTTTCGGCCGTTTACGTCTTTGCGTTTCTGAGATATTTGATTTCAATGTAATGAGATCTCCCCAACAGTGTTGCCAGTTAAATTTCATTTTTCTTAAAATAATGTTTATTGTAATCTTTCACATTGGTTTGAAAGCTCCTAAATGCCAGACTTATGCATGAATTAGTGTTACAACAAAAATACTTCTAAAATTTAAATTGTATATCCCAATTCTTAGAAACTGGGATTTCAGCTGGCAACGCTGTCGGGGAGATCTCCCAACTTTGAAATGAAATATCTCAGAAACAATAAATCGTAGAAAGCTGAAATTTAGCAAAGAAGTGTTTTAGATGATTCTTTAATTTTTGCCCATAATCCCAGCTGGATGCTTCACTCCTTTTAAGTAAAGCAGCCTAATTGAAAGTTTTAGGTTGAAACCAATTTGAAGCAACTGCTTGATAATCAATCCGACTACAGTACGGATGAAGTAATTTCCAACCTAGAAATGTAGATTTGCTACTAGAAGTCTAAATAAAAGACCCACATAAACTATCCAAAAATCTTTTTCTTACCAATTACCTATAACAGCTGTTTTCAAGCATGAATTCGATCATTTCGAACATTGAGTATATATAATATTACAAAACTCAGTGTAACAAGCTTCTTAAGGCCAGTCTACAGCATCCATCAAACCGTGAGTGTACTAGAGTATCGTTAGGTTATATTAACCAAACGAAAGCTTGTATGCTGGTAAGGCAATACGCCGAGAGTACCAAACTTTAGTTCGAAATAAACTAATAAACTAAGTATTCGCCCTTCCTCTTATGCTCACGTTTTAACACAAACAGTATATCGAGCTACAGAATGCAAAAACTTCTTACAAAGCTAAATTAATATTTGGCATAAACTTATGGGATAGGAGTGTACTTGTATAAGAGCGACATACAGAAACACAAAAGTTAATATCAGTAAAACACGAATAAAATACAGCAGCAATTTTTTTCAAAAATTGTATACCGGTATTCTTAAATTTGCATCTGTAGCCTTTTTCGAACAGTTTAGTTTAAGCACAATGTACTGAGAAATAAAAGGTAAGCTACAGACAGTATTCAGAGTCTTAAAAACACAATCTAACCTATGATTAACAACCTAAGACATATTGTTCCAAAATCGACTTTCGTCTTCGATCCCTCATTTTAGTTACTTAGAGTGTTTTGCAAGAAATACAATACACTATGCACAATGATCTTACCTTGTTCAAACGGAACATACAGCTCGTTAGTTCTCTCCTCTTTTAAACCTGTAAACAATCGTTTTGATCAAGCAAACAATACTGTCAAAGCTTTGAAATTATAGGAATGAGCAAACAACTGATGAATAGGTGGCATGATTCTCTTTTTTTTAATTTCGCAAATTTTAAACAAGTGCAAAATTTTTGACTTCAGCTTATAATTGCAAATACATATTTATTTGCTAAGAAATTGCAAATGTATATGTTAATTGACCTGACTTTGATTTCAGGACTCAAAAATCAGTCAAAAAGCTTGCAAAAAATACGATTTTACTCAAACACAACTTTTAAGTAAGGCAAAAATATTTAACATGGTTGATGTCCAAAAAGTGGACTAAGTACAAGAACAATGGGATTTTCCAAGTTAGTACAATGATATCAAATAGCTAAAAAAACAGTCTACAAAGTCATAGAGGCACAAATGATTAGCAACGCAAAACTATTTTAGCATCAACTTTTGTATTTACTATTTTAGCATCAACTTTTGTCCTTAAGGTTTATGTCCCTAAAAGCATACTATAGATAAGGCTATGACTACAAGTATCAAAATGAGTTACAAAAGCAAAATAAAGCAAATTGACCTGGCATTATAGAAACAACATAAACTTTTTTGCTTGTTTGCGTGCTGTAATAATGCAGTAGCATATAGACCAGCAGCCCATAAGGTTTATTTATCTCAAAGATGGCGGAAGGTTTGATGCGCCTAAAATACACGTGTTTACTCAACTTTCAAGAAAATGTTTTACTTGCGAGACAAAAGTTCGGCGAAGACCCCCCTAATTCACAATTTATGGGGGGTCAAAATGGTCTTTATATATCCCAAAGACAGCATGGATAAAAATTGCTCAAAAACGTCTGTTGAACTCCACTGAACACTGAAATGGCAAAGACAGTAACTTTAGGTTCGGCTAAGACCCCCAACAGTAACAAATTTAGGGGGGTCAAAATGGCCTTTACCCCAAAGACGGCATGAATAAAAATTGCTCGAAAACGTCCGTTGGAGTCCACTGGACACATAATGGTTGAAACGGTTACTTTCGGTTTGGCTATCTCCTTCACAATAACGAATTTAGGGAGGGGGGCACAAGAAATAACCTTTACATACCCTGGAAGACAGCAGGGGTAAAAATTGCTTAAAAACATTTCTTGGAGTCTACTGAACACATAATGGGTCAAAAGGTTACTTTCGGTTTGGCTATCTCCTTGACAGTAACAAATTTAAGGGGAGCTCAAAAAATTGCCTTTATTTATTTGAAGATGGCAGGGATAAAAACTGCTCAAAAACAAGTTAAATTATTCCTAAAGTGAAATAGTCAGAACTAATTTAATAGTTCACAGAGACATCATGTCTTACAATCCTACTTTATTTGACAACACCTTAATGCTGTCTCCGCGTCAAAATGGGTAATCATTTCAACCCTTAGTGACACAGGTGAGGCAGAACCCATATCTCGGGAGCATTTCCGTCTTTCAAAGTCAACTGACTTCATTATCAGTGCGAAGAGGAGTCGACACAATGCAAAGAATTTTGATCCCTGAATTAGGCTAACTCAAACAGTAAATTTAAATAACCAAGCTATCGGTATAGGCTATCGTCTTCATCTCGTAACTTCAGCTGCTAAAAAGGCTGACCTATTTTTTTCCCCACGTGCTGCTCTGGATTCGCATAATACCAACGCTCATCGGCAGAGCTGACGTTCAAACCAAAATTCAAAAGCTAAACTAAGCTGGCCTGCAAACCGAAATTCAAAATCTGAGTAAACTAGCCCATAAAGTTAAAATCAAAATATGATTGTGAAACATAATCGCAATTGTGACCATGATAACCCGAAAAAAAACAAAAACACTCTGGACAGGGGACCAAGTGGGCGAATAGACAGGGATAAAAAAATAAAATAAAATGGGAAGGGGACCAAGTGGATAAAGGGGTCGATGAGTTAAAGGACAGAGACAAACGATTCACCCAGTGCGAATACAATATTTTTAATAGGCAGAACTAATTCAATAGTTCACAAGACATCGCGTCACATATCGTTTCTTGGGAGTCCACTGAAAACAAAATCAGTGGCAACAAACTTTGGTATCCTCTACCTGATTTCTTACTCTTACTCCAAAAGTCATTGCCGCACTAGATATGGCTGTTACAGTATTATTTTTGAAAAAATGCATTTTAAGTTGATGACGTTATCAATCATTGAGTAATGTTATGGTAAATTTTGGCAAAAATGATGTCATTTTTAGTGACGTCTTTACAAGCAATTTAGATTTTGTGCATCAGCTTGTTCTTTTAATATGAGTCTTATGTTAGAAAATTGTGCATAGTCAATCTTCAGAAACAGTGCTCGATGATGTACAAAGTAAAATCAGAGCAAAATAGAACTAAAAAATCACACTAAAAGTTAAAGCACAACAGTCTGTTTTGTCTTATGGACTCATCAGGTGCTACCGTAATCTTGTTCAAAAAGAATTGCATAAAACCTGATGAGTCCTTAGAACAAAACAGACTGCTGTGCTTTTAATCTTTTATTGTGATTTTTATAGTTGAATCATATATTACGTCAATGTGATGACGTTACAAACACTTTCTAATTACGTCATTTAAGTTAAATTTGGGCCAAAACTTTACATATATTTATGAAGTGGCTACGAAAAACTTCAATTTGGAACAATTGATCTTACCCTAGCAATTTTGAACTTTTGAGGGTTGTTTGTGAAGAATTTTGATTCAAAAATTGATTTAGTTAGATGTAAAGCAAAAAAGCTTTTTTAATATTTTATCAATTCAAAATTGTTTTATCAAAGGTGAGGATAAATTTGAATTCCTCAAATATTTTTAGAGCCCAACAAAGGCGTGAAATCGATTAAACCAGTCTCAATCACTAATAAGGTACTTTGATTTTAAATTAGTCAAGAGAAATAAGTATCAATGTTAAGTTTAGAAAGCGAGCAGTTGGCACGTTTTTACAAAAAATCTTACAAATTAAAAGTTGGTCATGCAACTAAGTAGGCTTCGTTATCTAAAGTAATATATAAAAAATTATTCAATAAACTTTTATGGGCCTTATCATAGCACAAAAACTGCATTGAATTATAACACAGACTCAAAGCAACCCATAGAATTTCAAAAAAAATTTAAATTCTTAAGTACAGTGATAAACTAATAAGTCCATAGATTACCAATATTCAAAATGCTCTGTCAGTTATTAAGTCTTTTGTTAAATGCTTTGAGTTTTACGTTCTCTGAGTCTTTCGTTAATGCAAATTATGCAACTTTTATCAACTTCATTTATTTTAGTTTTTCGTAATGAGTGCACCATAGCCAAAATTTTGATTAAAAATTTTCTGCATGAAAATAATTTTGGAACAGGTAACCTCATAAAGTTTGATTGTTGGAATTACCCTTCTTTTTCTGTGAATGAAAGCATCATAACGAAATGTCACATTATGACACCCGTGGCGTTTTTAAAAAAGGACTGAATCAAATTCACTGAGGCTATCTAAACTTAAAAAAGACGTTTTAGATTAGAGCGATGTTGACTCAATCCTTCTTGACCCAGCCATGCCAAACGTATTCTACTTTAAACAAGATGTATGGCATCTATAATAATTACCTTTATTGGCAGCCCTAGCTGACGATGACAACATCTGAGACGCAATCTTAGTTCTATCCCAAGGCAACGCCACAGTTAGACTAAACCACAAAAGCCTTTTAGCCTATATAGAGGTTAAATAGGCCTATAAGGGCTTAGCTACTGCATGGAAAGGTCAGGGTTACCAATGAAATTTTAATTAGGAAGGTTCCTACGTGGGCTTTGAAGTAAAATATCTTTGAAACGCCAAATCTAATACAATTACCCTATCTTTAGATCAGAGGTGGAGTCGAGGACACAAGGCTCCAGGCCAAGGCCAAAGACACAAAAAAATGCGAGGCCAAGGCCAAAGACAGCCTTTCCGAAAACAGACCCTCTCAAAGCCAAGAACAGGAATGCTCGAGGCCATGGCCAAGGACACAGGCGCAATTGGCCAAGGACACAGGTGCAATTGTTCTCAACAAAAATTTTGCTAGAGCTAGAATTACGTAGCAGGGGCTTTTATGTTTAAGCCTATGCCGATGATCTAGCAGTGTTGGTCCTTGGCGCTGATATGCTTTGGATAAGAGGTATGGCCCAGAAACCAATAAATATTGCTGCAAACTGGGCTTCGAAACAAGAGCTACAGTTTAGCAGCAAGAAAACCGAAATTGTACTGTTCACTCACAAACGGAATCCAGATTTGGGTTCCTTGTCAATGAATGGTTCAAAACTTGAACTTTCCAAGGAAGCAAGGCTGTTAGGTGTTACTCTGGACAGCAAGCTAACTTGGAAACCATGTATTATCCGAATTACCCGCAAAGCAACTACAGCATTAATGCAATGTAGACAAATTGTGGGCAAAACATGGGGAATAAAACCATCTTTGTTGAAACGGATATACACAGCTATGATACATCCAATCATGTCGTATTCGTTTGTGACCTGGGCTGGCGATCTCAGCAAAAAGTATCTAGAGAGGAAGCTCACAAAGGTGCAGAGACTTACTTGCCTGATGATTTCATCAGCTTTTCTTGGCACCCCTACTGGTGCTCTGGAAATATTGCTCAACATAACTCCCATTGAGGAATTCTTACTGGCTGAGGCTGTGCGAGGGTCATACAGAATCATTGTTAGAGAGCTCTGGCATGTCAACCCAGTTTGTTCCTTTCGAAAAACGAAATGCCATGGTGACGTTTGCAATGGGGCTAGAAAATTCTTATCTCTGCTGCAAATGCCAGCTGACCGACTAAAGAAAACTAAGGTATTCGAGAGAAATTTTGAATAATAAATACTGGATAGAAGAATGCCATTAAATCTGAAAGCGTTTTAAATCAGAACACTGTCGAGGTTTACACTGATGGCTTGAAACTAGATGGGAGAGTAGGAGCGGGCTTTAATGCAGAAAACCCAAACATCTCCCCAAAACAAGCATTTTTCCACCTTGGAATTTACAGTACTGTGTTCCAGGCAGAAGTCCTAGTTATTTCAGAAGTGGCAAAAAACCTGCTTTTGGAAAAATGCACAATCAAACTATTGTTGCGCTGGTTGATAGCCAAGCAGCTATCAAAGCACTTAAAAAGTGCACTGTAACATTAATTACAGTGGAATTTCGGTTTTCTTGCTATTAATTACAGTGTTCAACTGCATTAGAAACCTAAATCAGTTGGGTAATCAAAACCACCTCAGTATTGCCTGGATTCCTGGACATGCAGGAGTGCATGGTAACGAAGTGGCAGACTATCTAGCCAAATCAGGATCTAAATCAAAAATGCATGGTCATGAATCTTTTATTACAGTCCCGTATGCCAGCTGTGTTAGCACGGTTAAGGACTGGTCCACAGATTGATGGAAATCTATGTGGAATGAACGAAAGGACTGCTTAAAGATGAAGGAGTCTGTAGGTTGGATGTCTTCTCGACTAACAATACGTCTCCTTAACCTTAAGAGGCCTCAATTAAATAGAGTAGTGCAAGTTTTAACTGGGCATTGCAATCTACAGCGACGCAAAAAAACTACAGATCGTGCTGAGTCTTCTTTGTGTCAAAATGTAGCCTGAAGAATGAAACACCAAATCATCATGTTGGCAATTGCAAGCTTTACCAAAAAATTCGAGCTAAATATTTTGGAATCACCAAAACCACTGTTCACAATGTGGAAACGAAATGTAACAACGTTAGTCAACTGGCCCCATACTTAAAGGAAGCTGGAAGGCTTTCTGAGTTCGACTGGTAATCAAACAAAACAACAATAGCATAGCAGCTACAGTTGCAATGAGCCCAAATGAGACCTACGCAATGTGTAGGTGGACTTTACCTTACGGTAGCAGATTCACTGGCACCGTTGTCCATTAATAATAGTAATAATAATAATAACAACATTTTCAGGTGATCTCCAATGGCAGAAAACAAAAAAGGTCTTTGCAAATTTCTGCAAGGTTTCTGGCGTTTTCAACGATACAAAAAATAGTGCTTTTCTTGAGCCGAAGACAGGCCAATTTTCGAGGACTCCACCTCTGCTTTAGATACCCCACTGATTTTGCCTGCAGTCCTCTTCCAACATAAAAAGGCGAACCACGTCAATTGACCACAACAAACTGACCGCAAACCAGCGGTTTCATCACAGTGATTTTGTCTCTGATTTCGTTTCAGTGATTTTGTTACAAAGTGAGGGTTTGGGCAAGATGGCTCTGGGGATAGTAAAATGTGCTTATGATCGCTCTTCTCAGCTAATCAGCGTCATTTGGTTCGCAGTCAGTTTGTTCGCGGTCAGTTGTCGTGGACCCAAAAAAAGGCGCTTAGATAGCATCTTAACTAGAGGCAGATGCATAAACGTAGCTGAAGAACAAAATTGACGAGATTTTTGCAATTGCGCACATTGAAAATATTGTTACACTTTGAGGCCATTATTTATATGATGTACTGCACAAAGAACTAAGTTTTGTTGGATTCAATTTGCAGCAAGATCATATTATTCAGGTATTGATAACAAGGATTTCGTTTAAAACTACGTTCTACACAGGCGATGTTTAAAAAATTCATGATTATTTTTGGTTTCAACTTCTTAACAGACACTTTTACGCATTAATAGCGTTTATTTTTAGTGTTGTGAGGTTACCAAGGACAATGAGGTGGTCTTGACCAAACAGATCAACAAAATTACCACATTAATTGATGACATTAATAACGACAGCAACTTAATTTTCAATATTTGGTAAGCCAATATGAATAATTAGTCGTGCCATTTAGGCCCATTCTACATTTGGTTAAAATCGTGAGCGTAAGAGTGCGTTCTTAGTTGATTTTAACCGCCTCTTGTCTGTTTGAAATAAACTAAAATGCGCTTACTTGCTCTCGATTTTACAGCCAGCATAGACCGGGACTAACAGCTCCTCAGTTTCTTGGAAGGCAATAGAAGGTGTTTTTTCACAAGTGCAAATAGGTTTGGAACATACCATAATTATTGACTATTGCATGATTCAACATTTCAAGATGAAGTTTATGTTTTTGCATTGACAACTGTCTGATATAAGAGCATATAGGACATAGGTGTTTTAAGACAAGAATCTTCCACAAAATGTTTTGGTGCCTTACTCTACAAACATCTTTGTTTGATTGATTGATTTTTATTTTTGGACTGATGGATTGATATTTTTGGTCTTTCTACTGCAACGAAGCTCTTTCTGTTGAATTAAAATAACCTCACCGTTTCTCGCTTTTATTTTTTTGTAGATTAGAGCATTCACTTAAAAAATGGTTTGAAATTTCGTTTTCTCCCTTTCCTTACCCACATTCCATTATTCAATCATTGCTTTTTGGCAATGAATACTACGTCCGCTAGTTGCTCTTTGGAAATTAAGTGTAAAAGATTGCCCTTTGCTCATTTTGCCAGTGTCCACAAAACTCAGCCAATTGACAACTTTGCCAACTTAAGCTCCAAATTCTGTATTCATTTCTATTTCTATAAAGGTTTCCCCACATTTCCAAACACCCAGCTTAATCTATTACATAAGCTCGTCCTAACTTTCAGTATAATGTATGTCTTGCCTTACACCAGCATAAATGCGATGTGATAGAAATATTTTATGACGAAGGTCAGTAGTAACCTATTTTGTGCCATGGGCCAGTTTCAAATAGAAAAAAAAATTGTGGAGCTGTCCTCAGCAAGATTCTGTATGGTGCCACACAGCCAATTTGCAACAATTTGTAGCTTAATTTAAAGAACTGGTTACAAATTTAGTTTCAGCAAAATTTGAGTAGCCCCACTGGATTTACATAATTATGATCATCCATCTTGACTTGAAACAGTGAAACAGGATTTTCTCTAAAAAAGCCGTTTTTTGTTTTGAGTTTGACAAGTCAATGTTTGTTTGTATCTTTCAAAAAAAACTTGATCCTATTTTTATAATGTTTCATACATCCTCCAGGTTGCAGATCCTAGAAAAATAATACTCAAAATGGAGATTCACGACCCAGAAACAAATTCCTCAAGGAGGTGTTTACTAACAATTGCTGATGTACGAAAAATTTGTCAAATAGATATGCACGATAGTGGCACATCGTGATGCAGTACTATCTGACACTTTTGCGCCGTTTTGTGCCAATCTATCTCTTTTGTTAGTAGGCCTCTGTTTTTGGATTAGAATGGTTGCATTAGTAATGTAATCTATTATGTTAATTGATATTTTCAAGGATATGCATGTTGGACTTACGAGTTGACTACTCACGCGAACACCCTAATGTTTGCGCAAATAATGATAATTAAATATTCTCAAATCTCTCTGCTTCTTTTAAAAGAACTGCAAATTTACGATCTTCCAACTTATTTGAGCTGATAAATCTAAGATTTGTTATCATTAAAATTCTCTGCCCTGAGCCATTTGTGCAATGTTTAATCGCAATGGTAAATTAGCTAGCGAGCATTTTGAACCCTGGTTATAGGTAAATCTATCACATGTTTTTGAGATTCTAGATTTTTTAAAAATACTATACTCGTGTTAGTTGCTTCGAGACTGTTATACAAATTTAACGCAGTTTTGGTACTGTGATACAAGACAAAGAAAATTTACTTAAATTTTTTTTAAATTTTGCCGCAGCATAATTAACTGTGCAGGACTGGTGCGCCTTGAAATTACTGCAATGGTAATTACATTCTATTCACCAAGTTGCCTTGGCAAGGAGACAGCAAAAAAACCTTCCGGTTCGTGAGTCAAGCTGCCACCTGTCTACCACACTTGGTGAAAGAATCACACTGTCCCTTTCAATGCTGAATGTCAAGCAACGAAGCTGTGAATACCAATTTCTATATATTTGTTTGACCCGACCGGGAATTAACCCAAGTTTACCGTTTCAGTAACAGACACTCTATCTACTCAAACACTAATTGGCTCAATGACATAATCTATACTGCAAAACAGTTTCGTGAGCAATCTTTGAAGTAGTACGATTTTTGTGAAAACGAGATAACTGCCCACATGTAACGTCATTGAAAACGACATTTTCACCAAAATCTACCATAACGTTACTTAATGATTGATAACGTCATCAACTTAAAATGCATTTTTTCAAAAATAATACTGTAAAAGCCATATCTAGTGCGGCAATGACTTTTGGAGTAAGAGTAAGAAATCAGGTAAAGAATACCAAAGTTTGTTGCCACTGATTTTGTTTTCAGTGGACTCCCAAAAAACGCTTTTGAGCAGTTTTTATCCCTGCCATCTTCAAATAAATAAAGGCAATTTTTTGAGCTCCCCTTAAATTTGTTACTGTCAAGGAGATAGCCAAACCGAAAGTAACCTTTTGACCCATTATGTGTTCAGTAGACTCCAAGAAATGTTTTTAAGCAATTTTTACCCCTGCTGTCTTCCAGGGTATGTAAAGGTTATTTCTTGTGCCCCCCTCCCTAAATTCGTTATTGTGAAGGAGATAGCCAAACCGAAAGTAACCGTTTCAACCATTATGTGTCCAGTGGACTCCAACGGACGTTTTCGAGCAATTTTTATTCATGCCGTCTTTGGGGTAAAGGCCATTTTGACCCCCCTAAATTTGTTACTGTTGGGGGTCTTAGCCGAACCTAAAGTTACTGTCTTTGCCATTTCAGTGTTCAGTGGAGTTCAACAGACGTTTTTGAGCAATTTTTATCCACGCTGTCTTTGGGATATATAAAGACCATTTTGACCCCCCATAAATTGTGAATTAGGGGGGTCTTCGCCGAACTTTTGTCTCGCAAGTAAAACATTTTCTTGAAAGTTGAGTAAACACGTGTATTTTAGGCGCATCAAACCTTCCGCCATCTTTGAGATAAATAAACCTTATGGGCTGCCGGTCTAGTAGGAAAGAGCGACTAAAACACTGACCAATTCAAATTAAAATTTTGTTGGTAAAATTCAAAAAGAAAAACGTAAAAACTTTGATCTGATAAGCAGATGACCAAATACAAACTCGATGTATGAAATCTGCTCACCCAATCCATCTGAAGATTCATAGATTTGGTTATTAACAACTTCACTGTGACCTGAAATTCATCAAAATTTTACTAATATCAACTAATACATAAATTAGATTGATCTGACTAACCATACGTAGAGTTAAGATTCCATGATTCATTATTTTGCAACATGATCTATTTAAACTCTTGCATAGATACCAAAATGTTGAAAAAATTGAATTTTAAGTAGATTTACCAACCAAAAGCATACCAGTACTGTTTTAAAATCAACTAATACCTTAAAAATATAACTAGAAATGGTAAACTGAATAGATTCATACATTGTTTTCAAAACATACTAGTTTGTATCATTGACAATAAAGAAGGAAAAAAGATTAAAGCATCCAGCAAAAATTTTGTGCGAATATTTCAAAGTTTGAGATCTTCCCAACAGTGATGCTCATTAAAATCTAATTTTATAGAAATTGGGATATCTAACCTAAGTTGTAAAAAGTATTTCTGTTACAACACACTAATTCATGCTGAATCCTTGCATTTATATAATTTCAAACCAATTGTGAAAGATTCCACTAACTTTGATTAAGAAAAGACAAAATTTACACTGGCAACACTGTTGGAGAGATCTCAACTTTGAAATAAAATATCTTAAAAAAAACAATAGGTTGCAGGAACCTGAAATTTGGTTAAGATCATATGTTTTTTTTCCCTTTACGACAGTTCCATTTATGAATCTATAAAACTATTGGGCCAATTTTTATCGGTGACTTAGCAATTTTATTCGACATGTAACGCCAACTAATTTTTGGATTTTTTTATTGTTTACTATAGAACAATCGACAAACAATGATATTTTTGAACACAAGCTGCCTCGCCAAAACCTACAGAGAACACAACAGTGTTATGAACACTTAGACAACCATTTGGTTTACAAACCATTAAGAGCACAGACATATCAAAGGTAAGACCGCAACTGGGTATAAACACACCACAAATATCCATCACACTAGAGAAATTAATTATTCTACACTGAAAAATCGTCATCTGATTTCCAATCCTGGTATACTGAGGTGCAAAAAGTGGCAACTTCGGCAGTGAAGAAATCCAAAGAGGAATCATGGGAAGAGTTTGGTCGTTGATGGAATTCTAACTATTTTTCAACAAACGAAGTATTTGGCTAACCATCAGCAGCATACGCGGCAAAGAATTAAGTGTCACTAACTCCATCAAGGATTCTGCAAGTAACATTCAATGGATGAAAATGACATCTTTTTGTGATGGAGAGAATACTTTGAAGCTCTTTTGAAGCTTGCAAAAGCATCGACTTGACACACATTTAAGGGATGAGGAAGTTTTCACTGCAGCAGAAGGGGCAATGGCAATTAAAAAGATAAAATCTAAAAAAGCTGCTGGTGAAGATGAAATCAGACATGACATGTTGAAAGTGTTGACTGGAGAAAGAATTTTCTGGTTAATGCAAGTGTGTCAAGTTGCGTGGAGGTATGGCAAAACTTCCAGAAATTGGCAAACAGGTGTTCATTAATCCAATGGAGATCGCAAGCAATGTACGAACGACAGACGAATATCGCTACTTAGGTTGTCAGAAAAAGCATATGCGAATGCTAATAGTGAAATCAAAACTGAAAAATGGCCAGTGCGGTTTTTGCATGAGTTGCAGCACCACGAACCAAATCTTCACTCTGAAGCAAATCTTCGAGAAATCTTGAGAGCATGGCAAAGATCTCTTTCCATGCTTTGTCGATCTTGCAAAAGCATAATATGATTGAGTGCCTTGGAATCAACTTCGGAAGATTTTGCAAGAGTATGGCATTGATGATTGAGTCATTCTACTGCCAACCGGATGTTTGAATAAATTGCAAGCAATCAAAGCCGTTCCAAGTTTGCATTGGACTTCGACAAAAGTGCGTTTTGTCACCTTTTGTTTTCTTTGTTTACATAAATTAGATCAACTAAAGCAGCCAAGCTGATGAAGCCACGATTGAGAATTGCAAAATCAGTTGTCTGCCAGAGGTGAAGTCGAGGACACAAGGCTGTAGGCCAAGGACAAGGACACAAAAAAAATCCGAGGTTAAAAACAGCCCTTCCCAGGACAGACACTCTTGAGACCAAGGGCAGGAATGCTCAAATTCAAGGCCAAGGACCAAGGACACAAACCCAAGTGACCTAAAAAAAAAAGGTCTTCAAAAACGATCTCAAAAAAAAGGTCTTCAAAAATTTTTTTTCAGGCGATCTCCACAAAACACAATAGAGCAAAAATTTTTCAGCTGATCTGCAAAATTTTAACCATTCAAAAAATAGTGCTGTTCTCGAGCCAAGCACAGGTTAATTTTCGAGAACTTGAGGCTTCGAGGCCAAGACCATGGACTTGAAAATGCGTTCTCCAGGACTCCACCTCTGGTGTCTGATATTCACTGATGATTTCGTTCTGTCTTTTTCCGCAGCATCTGGTCTCTAGCGTGCATTAAACAGCTTTGCAGATGTATATGACAAGACAAGAATGAAAATATGAGAGGCCAAAGCTGAGGTATTTCATGTTTCAAGAAACTCTGATCAATGCGTGCTGCAAGTGAATAAGTGACACTGAAACAGGTAGAGAACTTTAAGTATCTTGGGGTTGCATTAATGAGTGGCGGAAGGCAAGATGAAGAACTGAATACCCGAATTGGCAAGGCTAGTATAGTAATGTGGTTGTCATGAAACAAGAATTGTCAAAAAAAAGGCAAAGCTCTCAGTTTTCATGACAGTTTTTGTCCCCATTCCCATGAATCTTGGGTAATGACCAAAAAAATGCGATCACAAGTGCACACTACCGAAATGATGTTTTTACGAAGAATCGAAGGAGTTGCAATGTTTAACAAGGTGCGTAGCTCTAAAATCGAAAATCTCTCCAAATCGAGCCGTTACTTCTCTGAGTTGAAAGATCTCAGCTCAGATGGTTTGGCCATTTAAGTTGAATACCTTAGAGAAGACTTCCCAAACAAGCTTTACTTGTCAAAGCAAATGGGAGAAGACCAGTTGGACGACTTAGAACTAGATGGACCAATTACATTGATGATCTTGGATGGAATCGTTTGGGACTTCACCCAACCAAATTGATGAATGTGATGGAAGACTGTGAAGTCTGGTGGCTTAATCTTGAGCTGCTGCACCCGCAACCTTCGCGAAAAAGCAGGCAAAAATAAAGAAAAATAAGAATAAAGATGCTTTAAAAAACTTAGTACCATATTCTTCAAGAAAATCACTTCTTTTCAGTTTCAACTATGCTTGTGACATCGTGGTTTCAATACAAGATGCTTACCCTTGGTTTCCTTAAGCTTTTGGCTAATTTTTTAATAAAGGCAGTGGCTGCTGTTACATAACGTAATTCTTCACTTGCAGGATAATCTTACGTAATTTGCAACATTTCAGCGGTTGGGATATTTTAAAGTGAATTTTGCCACTTGGCTCTTGCAATGTTTATTGAAGCAACAAGACTGCACGTGCCAGAGAGTGTTGCATCGTAGAAGTAGAAGGCAGTAGCCACAAGGGTAATTAACACCTTTTTTTTTTAAGGATGCATTAGGACTGTAGAACGCATTAGCACCCGTCGTGACAATAACCAATATTTCTTTAGGACGCTATCAAAACGAAAAATCAACTCAAATCTAATTTATAAATAATTAAAAGTTTAATTGGAATTCAATTACAAGCAACTAAATTCTAGTTTTTAATAAAAAATTAAATGCCAATTCATGCTGTAATGAACGTAGTACGAGTACGAATTTAAACACCTTGATACGTCCTAAAAAAAGATGTTGCTGTTGTTGCTGTAGCGCATATTTATCCTCCTGTCATTGGACAGTGTCAGATGCTAACTTATTGGACGATCCGCACACTTTTCATTGCAGTGACTACTTCGTGATTGGAGGAATCCGCACCTGCTTGGGAGTTTCCGATGATCCAATGTTCCTGTGGATTTCTTCAAGTTCTTGTCCATTGAATTTGCTGCTTGTTCGAAGCCACCAAGCAGAGATAATCATCGAAAAGCATTTTATCCAAGGACTCAACAACGTGACCAGGGTGCGGGTTGAACCCAAGCCATTCCATCGGGGTTGTCGTAAAAATGACGCCTTTACCCATTCGACCACACTGCCGACCAAAAGTTTTAATCGCCACTAAAATCGAAAAATACTAAAAGGCGGAAAAGTAGGAAAAGGTAGGAAAGTAGGAAATGGCGATTAGAGCTAACTCTAATCCTAACCCGCTTTTTAGTACGATTTCTGCCTTCTAGTACGATTTCCGCCTTTTCTTATTTTTTCGCTTTTCCTATTTTTCTGCCGTTTAGTACAGTATTGTCTAAGGCGGAAATTGTACTAAAAGGCTGCTTAGGGTTAGTAGAAAAAGGCTGTTAGGGATAGAGCATAATGGTTAGAGTTAACCCTAACTGACCTTTTTTACTTTTCCGCCTTTTAGCACAATTTCCGCCATTTCCTACTTTTCCGCCTTTTAGTATTGTTTATCAAAATCATTCAAAATCTGGTTTGTTTCATTAAAATCATCCAAACTAAAGTGATGCGAAGTTTGAAGATAAATGCCTGCCTAATTGTCATAATTCAATGCAAATTCTAAAAAATTTGTCCTAAAATATTTCAGTCCTGAGAAAAGTTTTTAAGCTTTTTTTAGACGCTTTTTAAACTTTTTTTAAAACGGAAATATTTTAAGATAAATTTATACAGAATTTGGGTTGCATTTGGTTGTTTGAATAAAGTTTGAAACTCTTCTTAGGATGCTGTACCTTTTTGAGGACGGACATGTCTTACGACAAATTTATTTAGAATTCGCTTTCAATTATGATGATTAGTCACTTATCTGAAACTTCGGATCACATTAGTTTAATGATTTTAAAGAAACAAACCAGATTTTGAATGATTTTGATAGCGTTTAAAACTTTTTTTAGGACGAAGGTGTTTCAGTACGTACCCATACAGCACTTATTACCGCATGAAGTAGCATCTAATTTTTTATTAAAAACTAGAATTTAGGTGATTTTGATTAAATTCCAATTGAACTTTTACTTAAATAAACGACATTTGAGTTGCTTTTTGATAGTGTTCTAAAAAAAGTATCCGTTTGTTAGAAGGCCGGTCTTAATGCATCCCAATGCATCCTAATCCATCCTAAAAAAAGTTTTGCCCTTATTGCGCTTCTGTCTTCTACGATGCAACACCCTCTTGCACTTGTAGACTTGTCACTTCACTGAACATCGCAAGAGCCAAGTGGCAAACTTCACGTAAAAATATCTCACCACTGAAATGCTACAAATTACGTAACATTATCCTATGAGTGAAGAATTACGTAACGTAACAGCAGCCACTGCCTTTAATAAAACCTGGATTTAAAAAAATACATACATATGAAAAGTGACTCAAAGGTTTAGAAAGCTCATCGAAGAAAAATTTAATGCTGAAGTAGTCAATTTAATAATAAAATATTTAATTGAAACACCCTGACTTTCTTGGAAAAGTCATTTGATCAATTATTTACCATCATAATTTGCAAAATAAAATTACTGCTGTGGCTAACAAACTATTGAGAGGATGTTAAAACAAAACAAGACAATTGATACTCCATTGTACAGCAAAATTAAGGATTTTAACTACTTGGTTCAGCTACACAAACAACGCTTATTTGCTCACTAAAAATGAAACAAAAAACGTAAACAGTACAATACTGTAAACAATAAGACTCACTGTCCAAAAGTTGACAGCGAGACCAAGAGAAAAGTGCCATTTTTACGATGACCCTGACTGCATAATATGAGTTAAACTCGCAGTCTGGTCCCATTGGTGTGTCCTTGAATAAGATGCTTTACAAAGATTGATTACTTATCTTTGTTTGATAGCTTCGAACAAGCAGCTAATTTAGTGCACAAGAATAGAACAAAAATCCACACAGAAACAATGATTCTTCCAAACACAAAGAGCTTATTGCAAAAAAATGTGTGGATCATTCAACAGTTAGGGTCTCAAGTTGTCTGACGACAGTGAGAATAAAATGCTACTACAACTACGTAAAGCAAAGCAATATGAACTACAATTGCAATTTGCGCATGATGCTGATGACATGTCTTTTTGCTATGTGCCACTGCATGACAGAATTCAACAGCTGGAGCTAATACCAACTTTTATAAAATCTGGTTGGATACCACATAGAAAAAATTTCCTTGCTTTTGATTGAAGAAATTGATTTAATATTTTGGTTGCATACCATAAACATAATTTTTTGTTTTCTTGATTGAAGGAATTAGCGAGTAATATTTCTCTACAAAGCAACAAGTAGCTAATTGTTAACTTAAAAATAGCCCCTGCAGTCTCCCTGCTTAAAAACTGGTACTGTACTAGCACTACAAAAACACATTATGCATACCACTAGTACTTTGCTTCGAAAAAGACGAGTCACATTTTCGCTTCCAGCAAAGAATTCCTATCATGATCAAAGCAATTGCAATTATTCCAGCCAAAACTGCAATTATGATGACAATCGTCTGATCCAATTGATGATAATCATGTGATTGGTTTGATTCATTTGGTCCCATA
The DNA here is from genome assembly GCA_963965965.1 of Trididemnum nubilum. Taxonomy (NCBI): domain Eukaryota; kingdom Metazoa; phylum Chordata; class Ascidiacea; order Aplousobranchia; family Didemnidae; genus Trididemnum; species Trididemnum nubilum. The sequence continues at coordinate 13,816,955 of OZ014469.1, forward strand.
GATGAGGCAATGTTGCTAGGATTAGAAGTAGAACTGCTAATACTTCCACAATCTTGACCAAAATTGTTGCAAACCTCAAAATACAAAGACGAATTTTCAAGCGTTATGTTATACAATGACTGAACAACGAGAGTGATATTTGTCGAGAAGTTTGAGGCAGGAATCTGCAAAACATTAATTAACAATAAGCGGTAGCAGTGATAAGCGACTTTTTCGATAGCCCAAGTTCACTTTTTTTTTTGGTCACCAGCAAAAAAGTAGCAAGCTCTTCAACACCCCTTTTAAAGCATTATACAAATTGCTGCTAGAGTTAATCAATCTTTCGAAGATTATTCATAATATGTAATTTTATTTTTAATTCCTATTTTCACGCTCTAACGTTAGGAGAACAAAACAAACAATCTAATATCAAAAGTAACCATCTAATGCTTATTGACAGTAAGTGCTCGATTGGAATCTAAAACCATAAACTACAGTTCCAGCGTTTCTTACTCTACATTCTCACATTGTCAGAATACAGTTAGACAATGCACAGCTAATAAGCAGGCGTTTTTCGTTAATAAAATACAAGAAATCGAAAATACAATAAACCTAATTACAGTCCGATAAATTGCTGTCAACGCACAGATAGCATTATGTATCAACATTAAGTACATGAAATATTTGTTGATCATCTGATCAAAGACTACTGCACGGTTCATGCTCAGCAAGCTGGACAGCAGCAACAATAATGAATACATTTTGTTATAACAGTCAAAAGCATAACTAAAGGGTAAAATTTATAGTGTGATTAGAATTGAACTAATACATCAAAACTTCAAAGAACATTTAATTAAAGAGATATATATATACTCATTGAATAACTTTTTGTTGGAAAAAAAATCCATAGATGAGGAAAAAGTGTTCTACACTGCCATAACTTAAATGTTAGCTCTTCAGCTCATTTATGTGCTCAAAAAAAGCACGGAAGCAATGAACAGTTTTACAGCAAATATCAATCATGAAAGTGCAAGCACTTGATACAAAATTTCAAAGCATGTCGCATGCAAATAGTTTTTCTGAGATCTTGCAGAAAACCAGCAGTGCAATTTCTAGTTTTTAAGACATATCACTTAATTTTTACACTTTTGTGATATTCCCAAAAAAATGCAATGAAATACAGGGTGACACAAAAAAAAAGGTCATTACCTAAACTTGAATAACTTTTGAAATAAGTAATGAATTCTTTTCATTTTTTTAAAATTAATGTTCTAGAACTGTACCAAATTTAACCTTTGACATGCCATGGACTACTGAACAAAAGATATTTATAGTTGAGGCATATTTTCAGGAGAACTCCATCCATGCAGCTCAATTGCAGTTCAAAAATCGGTTTGGATGTTGTAAATTTCCTGTTCACTCAATGATCTACAGATGGGTCAACATGTTCAGAACCCATGGGACTGTGCTAAACCTCTATCGTAAAGACACTAACAGACAATCACACTCTGGACAACCGAAATCAAGGGCACCACGCAAAGTTGTTGCTGTCAGAGACTCTGTTGTCTGCAGCCCAGGCAAGTCTTTGCGTCGACGAAGTCAGGAGCTGGGAATCAACCAGGAGTGTCTGTGCAGCGAATTCTTATCGCAGATCTTAACATGTATCCTTACAGGATACAGATCAAAACAAAAGCTTACGCCTGATGACATGAAGAAGCAAGTGACCATTTGCCACTGGTTTAGCGACAACATTGACGCTGTGCCAGACTTTCTTGACAATGTCTGGTTTTCGAACGAGGCACACTTTCTGCTGTCAGGCCACGTTAACTCTAAGAACAACATCTTTGGGGTACCACATTGCTTGAGCACTGTCTGCAAAGACCATTACACTCCGTGAATTTCACTGTTTGGGTTGCCCTCTCCAAACATGGCGTCATAGGACCATTCTGGTTCAAGGACGACAATAAGCAGTCTGTGACGATCAACACTGAACAATATCTCAAGGTGCTTTGCAAATTCTAGACAGCACTTGGTCGACGAAGAAGGGTCGTCAGGGTCCACCACTGGTTCCAGCTGGATGGTGCCACTCCTCACACTTCAAACCAATCATTGGCATGGCTACAGTAGCGTTTCCTTGACCGACTGATCAGCCGCAGGTGTGACCCAGAATGGTCGCCACATTCACCGAACTTGAACCCCCTAGACTTTTATCTGTAGGGATACCTTAAAGACAAGGTGTACGTCAACAACCCCCAGGCTATCCCTGACCTGCAGGCAGCAATCACAGCAGCAATAAGAGCGATCTCAAAGGAGGAATGCTTGAGGATCATCGAGAACTTTGCCGATCGGATCCAAGTATGCCTGCAACGCCAGGGAGCTCATTTTGAGTACATTTTTGGAGCCCAGTGAAACAAAGACTTTTTGAAGTTGTACAGGGTTGAAACTTTGGAAATGTTTGCTACATAGACTTGATCGACTGCATCTGAACTATTATGTCAATCTAAATAAAACTTCGGAAGTTATTCGATTTTTGGTGATGACCGTTTTTTTTGTGTCACCCTGTATATTTTGGTTTGCTTTTTAGTGCTCCAAATATGGTAGTTTGTTTGCCAGATCCTGCACAATATCATTAATAAACCAAAACATACCGTATCACTTTCAAACCGAAAAACTTGAATTTCATTCTCAACATGTGGCTCAGAACTGTTGAAACTCTGTCCAACTGCAACAAAACTCAGTCAGCTTTTGTAAGTACAGTGTAGGCATTAGGCAGTATGATAGTCAGGGCCGCATAAAAAGCAAACTTACATCAAAGCCAAATTTGAGCAAAAATTACAGTGCTAATAAAATTCTTAACGCGATTGTAACGAGACCATAAAGATGAATATATGGACATTAAGTTGATCGAATCCAGCTTTAAAACCTTGAAGTCTGGATGAATCACTGTCTAAATTTTTACTATTGATACCACTTTAAATTTTCCTTCAGCAAAACTTTGGTCAAGTTAGCTCTTGCAATACGATCTTTAGTCTTCATTCACTTTAGCAGTGCAGGTGCCATGCCTGCCAAACCTAAATTAAGAAATGTAGTGCCTTTTCAATTCAGTAACCCTCTTTTACACACAAAATAATCACTTTAACACAAAAACTACAACACAAGTATACATTAATAGAACGTTAGATTGCTGGTTTTTAACATGATCCTAAGTAAACTAGACTTAAAAACGGAAATCGACTCATTAAAGAAGCTCAACCGAAAATTCGACCTTAAACATAAAACTTACTAAAACACCTGTCTAAACCAATGAAAAAAACTTCAGCCATTTTTAGTTTAAAAACTCTAGCCATGCGACTCTAGACAGGTGTTATAACAATTAACTTGATTATAAACCAAAATTGACCAGCCTGCTAGTCGAGTAGTCTGGTAACGCATTTGTCTCTGGAGAGGAAGGACTGGGGTTTAAATCTCGGGCTGGTCAAATTGAACACAGTGTTGCCAACAGCTTGCCACCGCTACAACATTTCGTCAAATGAAGCTGTGTTGCCAGAGTGCAATGATGCAGAGATAACCCCCAATCAACTTGTTAAACGCTTAAGCGTAATACCTAGAGTATAATGAAACATTTGATTTGATCGAATAAAATTTTTACTTTGCAATCACTTCAAGCACAGGACTTAGCAGGCTCTAAATTTAAGACTTGCTCATCACACTGTTTTTTTACAGATCAAAAAAGAATAACATTTTACCAAAAGCACAGCGCTAAATCAGCGATTAAAAATTTTTAGATTATGAAACGCAATGCAACTTTTGCAACAAAATGTTTAATTAATTCAGTTAAAGTGCAACCCAACTTCTGCAATTGCAAAACAAGGATTTCCTACCAAGTCAAAACATAACTTAACTTCTGCAATTAAATTTACAAAACACAAAGCAAATTCTGTTTGTTTGTTTTTTTTTCAATTTTAGATGGAAAAAGGGGAAGTAATAAAATTGCGCCATCAACAGAAATAAATTCTGAAAGTGCAACAAAGACATCAGTCCACAACGCAACTTTTGCAATTTGTCCACTTCTGGTCATATTGTTGTGTCCTTGAATAAGACGCTTTACAATGATTATCTCTGCTTGATGGCTTTAAACAATCAGCAAATTTACATGGAAAAAAGTCAAATTCCAACCGAAAAACTTCAAAACTGGTTAACTCCTTAGCAGGTGAGGACTCAATCCAAAATAAAAGCACCACCATTGCTTCCTTGTGAGAGCCAGATAAATATGGATCAATCAATCAATCTGTTATAAAAATATACTGAGTGTAAAACTTTACCAAACATTAAATTGCTGATATAGCACATATCAAATATCGTTAATAAGTGAAAATACCTGTAGTTTCCAAAGAAACAAACGAAGCATGAGGATTTGAATCAACAATAAAATTACAACTTGTATTACATAGGACTTTTTGATGCTCCAATGGAATAACTGGTTTATCTAAATAATTATTTGGTAATGTACGACCATTATATTGAAGATAACATATTGCAATAAATTAAATGCAATCTGATTTGCGATAAATTTACAAACTGACAGTTGATCCAACTAATCTAAAGAGGGACTACAGGCAAAATTGATAAGGTTTCTAAACTTAATGCAGAAAAAATTATGTCATATATTTGCATTAACTCTATTTTCCTCGAATCAACTGTATCCAAGATAATCTACTTCAACTACATTATTGTACCCCCAAAACACTCATTATTGCATATCTTTATTGAGATCACTAGGAGTACGACAGACTATATTTCTAAAACTCATATCTGTTCTGGTTTGAACTGATCAGTATGCTTCTAAATGACTCAACACAGTAATCAGCAATGTGCTAAAATAGTAATGACAACAAAAGTCGAAATTAACATATTTCAACAACAAGCCTGATGGGCGACAAGTAATATTAAATATATACTTGCCCAAGAAAATCTCTTTTTCTCAAAACATACTACAACAGCGAATTTTAAAGCTGTTTAAGTTTGAAAAACAATATGTAAAGAAGTTAGATTTTTTATTATCTTATCTCAAGAAAACAAAGCTTTTGTGGGTGATTGTTAGATGAATTTGGCATAGTAAGTAATTTTTTTCAATCATGCTACACACAAAAATGGATCATTTACTTGTTCTCATTTTTGTTGTCAAGATGCAATAATGATTCATGATGCCTTTTTGCTTCTAACACATTTTTAACCATAAATAGCTTTAAAATAACATCAACGAGAAATAATTTTGGGACTAAAAGATGACAAAAAAAATTAAAAAACTTTCAAAAAACAGCCAAATTTTCTTGCAGAACAGTACAGTACTTGTGATATTTAAAAGAAAGATCAGTGAGGCAAACATGATAAGAATTTTCGCAAAAAAAAAGACCATAATATTTTGAAGCAAAAAAGTTGCAGAGCGTGTTTGAAAATCCAACAAATTTGCATGTAACTAGGAATTGCGGTAATTGCGATAGTTGTGCTCAAATAAAACAAGCAATTAGGCTTCTTTACTTGCAATGTAATTCTATGTTACTTTAATAAAGAATCTGCCAATTAGTAAGAAAAACATCTTTTTGAGAAAATTTATTTAACATAAAATCTTTTTTGGCTGTGTAGCCAGCTTCAGCCACTACAACAAATAAAAACATACTGTATCTTATTCAAAAGATTCGTTTGAATCAACATAGTACATTTAGTCACCATTAGCAACAAAAATTGTACATATAATCTTATTTGAAGAGTACATATACTGAGTGCTTAAGTTGTAAATAGCTACTGAAGATGACTATGCAGGCAAAATCGAATATACGTATACAAAAAATTATTTTCAAAAAGATTTTGGTCTAACTCACTAAGCTAGCTAATTTTTTTTTGCATTAGTAGGTGTTTAAGAGTCAAATTTTTTGCCATAGCTAAGACTTTGGGACATAACATATACAAAGTTACAGTGCATGATGAAACGCTTCACAAACAAATTCTACTTTAATAAAATAAATGTTTCCTCTTTTTTTTTAAATAGACAAACACGATTTTTCTTTGGATCGTGCAATTGTAGTATATAGAACATTAGCTGAGAGATGAAACAGCAAGCAGATTACTGTTTACAGTTATGACGAAAGCACCTATAAAGCTACACTTTGCATACGCAATCTTGCATGCAAAATTAGTGAAGTTCTTTACAATTAGCTGATTTTTTTTATATTATGTCTGAAATGGTTCGATTTCTTTCAGATATGGACCAAAAAATGTCCAAAAAAATACATAAACAAAATTGCAAAGTTTCTCATCAAATAAGCAATGCAATGTTTGATGGACAGCAAAAAAATTCTCACCCTTTTTTTGATGTCACAAAGTTTTCAACCGCAAGATTGCCGATGGTACAAACTAAGAAGTCAAATGGATTAATTCTATTTTGAAGATATGAGGATTAAGGGAAAAAGGTTTGGGGCACCTCATTATTACCGCAGATAGTAATCATTTCTTCAATACAGGCTGTCCACTCACCTTTGAACAAAAAAAAAAAAAGAAAAAAAAACAGCAATATACAAAAAAAAATGAAAAAAATTGTGAAAAAAATAAAACACAAAACTTTTCAAGGACTTTGGCTTTGGCTACTATTTGAGATTTGCAATCATGTTACTAAAACAGAGGGGCTTGAATCTAAATTAATTGCACAAACCCTGTCTAATAAGCGCAAATAACATTTTCAAACCCAATAAAGCAAAGGATAAAAATGGACTGACAAAATCAGCAAAGACTTTAAAAAACTCACCCCCTAAACCCCCCAGCACCTATTTTACCAACAAATAAGAGCAGTGGTAGCTAACCCCCGCCTCTAGGCCAGGTTTTATGTGGATATTTGTTACTGGTCATCTCATTTCTGATCAGTGTTGCTAGAAAACGATGTGAAAATTTTTACAACTTTTTTAAATTTTATTTTTAAATATTTTTCACTCTTATCCTTTGCAAACAATCTCAGCATTCCACCTGTAGTAGTATGTGATATAATCTCGAATTAAAATGTGTAATAGGTGGCTTTTATCGATCACGCATGTTTAAGAGCGGAAATAAGCGTAATATCTTGTTTAATGTAAATGCAAAAAAAAGCGAAAAGGCAAAATGGATGCAGTCAAATAACAAGCATATTTCTGCTGCACAAATACACGTGATCGGTAAAAGCAGACTTATGCCACAAAAAAAACAACGAATTATTCCATTAAAGTTCAAAAAATTTTTTGAGCACTTTATACCATTATACCACAACTCTGTGTGTTTTATATACAGAGCTGTTAATCAATTTTTATAGTCAGTTAACCATTGAAGAGATAAAAAAAGAGTCAGTTAATCTTTTCATAGAAAGAGCCTAGAGTACTGATCAACTTGCAAAAACAAAAAATTTAAGTCGGCCCAATGGTTGATGAGATATCGAAAATCGCCACTAGATGGCAGATGCGAGAATAAACAATTTTTAATTTTGAGTCTAACCAGATGTATCAACTTGGTTTTTGTGTCTAATTACATGTTTTTTGCGACAAGGAATCAGAGTTTCAGGGTATTTTCATGATAATTTCACAAGAAAGTCTGTTATTTGAATTTTTTTTTAATTTTGGGGGCTAAGTTGAGGCTGGAAAATAAGAATTAAGGATTACACAAAATAAGAAAAACAAATATGCTTTTTAGTCTTGACAATAAACATTTTTCATTGCTTTTTTGTTTCATCTTGACAATTGTAATCTCTTCATCACCTATATTGTATTTTTTGAAACAAGCTTCCAATAATTCCTACTTTGTTTTTTTTTAGATTTTAAATTTATTGCTTGCTCTGTATGAATACAAGTATTGTTTGCTTCAAAACAATTACAGTTGTTGCATAATTATGCAACAAAAATATGGCTATCAGAATCAAAAAAATTTACCTTATTGAACAATGACCAGAGATTATGGTCTCCACTGTTTTATTATGAGTCTAGTTGCCATAAACGGTTTTTACTTGATTATATTTCATTGAATGATATCAATTAGTGATGGTGCATGCAAATTAGATTATAGAGGGTCAGTAAAAATGATCTGGCACATTTGTAGGTTAAATAAAAGGCAAATAAAACAAAGAAAAAAAACAGTGTTTTTATTTTCCAAAAAGTACATATTTATATTCAATGATACCATTTTGCTTTGTTTCTTTATAATGCTATTGTTTATCGTTTCTTTTGCTGGACCTTGAATTGGACTTTTTTTTTTTGTTTCCTGCCATGACCACTAAGCATCACACTTTCATTTTGGAAATGTTTATCAAAACAAACGAATCTGTAACTGCAACACAACATTCATTCCTTTTGCACTTTAATCTTACTAGACACGACCTCGTACCAGCTAGAAACACCATCTTGGTCTGGGTTACCAATTTCAGAGCTACTGGATCTGCATCGAAGCAAAAATCAACCGGCTGAGCTCACATCGCCAGAAGTCCAGAAAAAACAGCAACTTTCATGAATGCCCTCAACAGCGTGTGGACTATAATGGATCTCATTTGACTGATTTAAATTTTTAAACAAAATCAAACACAATGGCAATATATGCATTTAAAAAAAAATTTTTTTTGTTTCTTTACTTTATTTGCATTTTAATTAAAGGGTCATTGTTTGTTACAATAATAATTACAATTAATTACAATTACAATTATAATTGTTAACCTAATCAGGCCATTTAATCCACCATCTCAGATTTTGATGAAACTTTTGGAGATTTTAGAGCCTGTGATTCTGAGCAAAATAATACCCATATCAACGAATTTGGTGCAGGGGGTCAAAAGTTATGGCCCATCAAAAATCACCATTTTTGTGTTCACTCAAGCATTAAAATTTATTACGATTTTGACCATATTTTAAATGTTTATAAATTAGTGAGTTTTTTAGTTAAAAACCTCAAATTCGGTGAGAAGGTTGCACATGGTATGTGGTGTAAGTGTACTACTTTTTTCTAAATTTTGTCATGCATGAATGATTTTGTGCCATCTTGAATAATGACACAATTTCAAAATCATTCATCTGGAACCAATTTATAGAGCTAAATATCAAAAAAGGCCCAGCTCCGATTTTTTCAAGTAAGGTAACAAATGAAAGCTCTTGACCTCCTCTTTCTATTGATAAAATAAAAAGTATGTGTATTTGTGTTTGTGAAGTTCAAAATAATTTATCACAAGTTCAAAACATATTTTTTATGGTAGGCATCAAAATTAATTCACTTTTATTGTATGAGATGAAAGAGCAGTGGTGCAAGAAGTAAATTTGTGAATTCCAGCTTTTACATTTCATACCCATTTTTTTAACAGGTTCTCAAAGTTGGGCATTGGAAAAGCGTAATTAATAAATTGGAAGCTCAGTTACTCCATAAAATCATTCTTTTATCATTTTTTAGCTAGATTTTTGAGTTTCTTGGGTCTTAAAACCCCTGTCTAGCAATTTTCACCAGTCTCCTATGACCACAGATAAAGAAAATAAGGATTTAAAAAAGTTTTAAGCATGTGTAATGAAATGGAACGAGCAAAAATAGCGTTTTTTAAAATGATCATAACTCCGTAAATAATAAGAGTTTTTCCAATTTTTTTTTGCATTCTTGTTTTTCATTAAGATCTACAACTGTGCCAAATTTCATCCAAACACAAAACACACGGTGTAACTCATTTGCTCATTTGGCATGGAATGGCCCGTAAATAAAGTTTATTTTCTGACTTTGATCTGGTTGAACGCTCATGAACAGCGAAAAGTGATTTGAAAAATTCTGTGGAGCAGTGCGGAAGGTTTTGCTTATAACGTTGGTGTATTAGTTTAGCAATATCGAATTTATAAATTCAGGTAGTTGTAATATACCTAATTTGAAATAGTGGCGATTAATTGACGCTCTTAGCTCACTGTTAGTTACTGTATGACTGGCTTCATTTTGTGGCGTTGAAGCTTGGTAAGATAAGTTGAGTTCGTGTTTCCCCATAAATGTAGACCAAAGAAGAAGTGGGGGTGAATGAACGAATAATATAAGAGAGGTGTAGAGGAGGGAAAATGCAGCTGTATTGTTATTTACTGAGCTTCATTGCATGAATAAACTAAACTACTTCAAGTTTATCTCCTAGCATATCCATGAGCTATTTTTGTTGCATAATTTTGGTAGCTGAATAGTGATGTTGTGACAAAACAACTTGTTCTGTTTACACACATTGCTAATCAATTGTCATCCTGAATTCTTTATGAAAAAGAAAAAGAACCTTTATACTCACTGTGCAGCCAGGAGGGGGGGATTAGGGGGACCAGCCCCCCCTCTTTTGAAAGTGCACAATTTCACAAAAATTATTTAAAATATATAAAATGTCAAAAACTAATTCAAAAACGTTCAACTCAAGTGTAATTCTTCCTTAAGTTGAAAGTAAGCAAAGTCAAAACTTTTGCATTTTTTAAAATTTTTTTCTAAGGTTATTAGCTTCTCTATCTTTAGCAAAAAATTTCAGCCATCTAGCTTGTATTGTTTCCACAATATTCAGGTAAAGAAAACGTTTGCTGCAAAAAGACAAAGTAAATTATTGTAACAAAACAATGAAAATGAGTTTCAATAAAAAAATCAAATTTGGTGAATATGATTGAAAAAGTTATTACATCACATTAACATAACAATCGCTCATAAAAACTTGATTTTATTGAAACAAGAATTTAGCTACCATATGTTTCCTTTTTGCAACACAGGGTAGAAACAAAACCTGGAGAGTGGGAACTAGGATTGTTTGCATAGTCAGTGTTGATATTTAAAGAGAAAATGTTCGATCATTGCATAGCTCGTATCGTGCTGCCTTGGAATGCTATGTCTCGTCAGCATACCGCATTGCTTTTGCGAGAGAATCCAAACACGACAAACAGGAGAGCAATTTTGCCATAAAAAATGCAATCTATTTTGTTTTAAAACTCATCATTTTCCAAAAAATAGAATCAGATACTGGTGAGAATTTGGGGCAGCCGAAATCTGACGTGTATCTTATCCTGAATTAAATGTCACCATAGTCAAATTGTATTTTGACCCTAATAAATTTCGGTAATATTTTAATTGAAAACATTCGGAAAAAAACACGAATTGCTAAAGAAAAGCAAATCTCTTTGAAGAGAATGACTCTCCATTATATGTTTAACGTCGAAATCGATTTTTTATTATACTGTGTTAGAAATTGCTATTATAAAAAATGACGAATTTTGATTGCATGCATTTTGCCTGTTTTTTTGTTTTTTTTTGCATTTACATTAAAAACAATATCATAGGAAATTGGTCTACTCTAAACCGTCTTATAATAGGCCTACATTAAGACCAATAGCCTAGAGAACTCCTTTACCTGAAAAATCGCGAAATCAACATAATATTGCTCAAAAAGTTTTTGTACTGTACCAAAAGCGCAACTATGATATCGGCTTCATCTTTCAATTTTATTTTCAGCTGGGGTTGGGGGAATGGGCGACCGGCTGGTTTAAATATTAATCTTATAATTTCAAACTGCGCATTGTCAAATGTTTATTACAGTAAATAGTACGCTAATTTACTTTTACAAAAACTTTTTCGATAAATTGCTATGTCCCCATATTACATCATATAGCTGTTTTCAATTATAACAATGTTCTTGCTGTTTATCAAAGCAGTAAGTCCGACAATGTAGTCCAAATTGTGTCAAAATCTGAATTGACTGTGCTAGTTGGTTGTGAGCGAAGAGTCGCATAAACTCTGTCTGCTTAATCTCGATCTACACTGTGCGTAAAATCGTGAACGCAAAAGCTCGTCTTTATTTATTTTTAATCGAAAATCGATACACTCGGCTATCACCTAACCAGCGTACAAGCAGCTAGTTGTTTCAAACAAACTAATGATAGGCCTGTACATTCAGAATTTTATGCACAGTGTAGGGCTGTAGGCCGGGGCTAAAAATTTGGTATGGAAGCATTGCAGACAGCTTTCAGCACAAACCAAATTTCGTTCGCGGGCATGCTGTGTAAATGAATCTTTTGTATTTGATTTTGACCATTTTTCAGCAAATGCCGCATTCAGATTTCACATCATTTGATTGAGACAATTAACCACACGTAAGGAATGCTCGAACGCTATCGCATTATTCTTGTTTCATGCTTAGATTTTGATTTCCTACCAACAATGTTAACAACAGTATGGTAATTAATTAACAATACTTTGTATTGGCAAACCACAAGACAGCACATTTTTTTTCTGTTAGAAGATAGAAAGCAGTACGTAGTGTCAATTAACATAAACAACAATAGGAAGTGCTTATTTTTTCAAAAGCCAATCATTTTCCCCTGTAGGCAGGGGTTGTTGGTATGTTTTTTGCAAATTGAAGATCTCATTCGTTCTTAATTTGTTACAATATACTGCATTTGAAAGTTGAAATATTATTGATATGCCAGCTTGCCTGAATAACAATGTCAATTTGCAATTTTCTCAAATGGCCTACATGAAGAAAAGGTGTGTTTTGGGTCCCTCATTGCATCGTCAAATAAAATAAAATTGCAAAAACAGGTGAAACCACTTCAATTCTATTCTTTTATTTATTTTTTATGCGTCTGCTGCATGAACGATGGCAGTACTCCTGCCTGTTATCATTAAAACTTTGTAATTTACTACAATTTGCATAAATTAAACTTTCCAATTTGCATATGCTTTATTCCTAATAAAAAATTTTATCCCCCCTTTTTTTTTATTTCTGGCTGTGCCAGTGCTTATACTACCCAAATATATTTTTGTTTTAAAAATTTTATTCAATTCTTCACCCCGAATTTTACTCCCAAAAAGCTAAAAAACTCTTAAAACACAATTTTATATCAAAATTAGCCTTAATTTAACCCCAAATTTAGATTCTCCATCCCCAAAAACATATATCTTGACACAAAAATAAACTTTCTGCTTTAAGTAATGGACCCAAAATTGATTTTTACAGACTAGCTTCTACCATTTAGTGGTGATTTTTGATATTTCATTAACGGACAGTCCAATCTCAAAAAAAAATTATAGAGCTTGTGCCATTCTATATAAATGATCTACAAGCATTTTACATAAATTTTTCAACCTAGGTTATTTGGGGGTAATGCTAAAAACCATTAAACTTTTTTTAGGACGCTGTACCTTTTTTTAGGATGGAGATGTGTTGCAATAAATTTATCAAAGGTTTGCATTTAATTTTGTTTGTAGGCAGGTTTAGGATGATAGGTCATTTATTTTCAAACTTTGCATCACGTTAGATTGATGATTTTCATGAAACAAACCAGATCTTGAATGATTTTGATAGCGTCCTAAAAAAAATATCGATTTGTAAGGACATTTAGGATGCATGTTCTAATCGTCCTAAAAAAAGGATTACTCACATTTGGCATTTGTTGAAATATAATGCAACGACCCAAATGCTAATAACTGTTAACAAACACTATGAAATGACTGCAATCCAAAAAATAAATTTCTACCTGTAAGTTGCATGATCGAAAAATTTATTTGTTATGTCACATTGATATAACAATTATGTAAAAAGCTTATAATTTTTGGAGTTTGGTAGAAGTAACTCAAGTAGCCTTTTGTAGCACTAGGCAGGTAACGTAGTTTAGTCAAAATAACTCCCTTTAATAGAAACATTTTACTGACCAGAGTTTAGTTATCTTTTTGCAAGTCAAACATTTAATCTTGTGCAAAGATTTATGTAAAGATAAATGCTGCAAGAGCAAAATTCTAGCAATAAAATTGTAGCAAAGCACTCAAAAGCTACTTTCAATAGATGAAACGTTCTGGTATATTACCATAACTTGATTGAAAATTGATACCAAAAAGACACAATTTAGGGGCGAATCTAAAATTTTGCTAGGGATATATAATGATTCTGCAAACATTTTCATATAACTTTTCCTTTTAGTTTAATAGCTTTAGGTGCAACTAGCCACTATGTGTTATTTTGAAATAAATTTTTGTGCACTGGCTGTTAATGTGGCTTGGCACGTTGCCAGACTACTGTGATGAGGGGTTATTTTGGGGGTCTAGGGGCAGAGCTCCCAGCTGCCAGAGGCTGAAGGTTGAGGGACAATGCCCCCAATTGCCAACAAGAGGAGACATCTAGGAGCGGAGCCCCAGTGCTTAAAAGATTTTGCAATTTTCCTGCAAAAATAACTTAATTTTGGGCATAATTTAGTAAAAATTATCGCTTTGAAAATGCAACATATAAATTAAACGTGCAGAAATATGATTCAACTGGCTGCGCGTAAATGGACCATGAAGGCGAAGGTTAATGGTAAAATTTTGGCCTTTTAATTACAAGCCAGTAATTCATAAAATATTGTATGAAAAATTGTAAGTAGTAACCTAATCTGTCAGCATTTCAAAACAAATAGTTTTGGAGGTTTTTTGCCTTTTTCTAAACACAATCATTAAAATTTTAAAAAACTGCCAACATCATAACTTAACTTTCCTTCTTTTCCTCACACAAAGCATGGTTATGGTTTAATTCATACACAGTTGCGTTTGAGAAAAAATTTCACCATTAAAGTGAACATTCTTGACAAAAAGTTAAAAAATAGCACAAAAAAAAAAGAAACTTGTTAGAAAAAATGAAACTTAAAAAAAATGAAAAAACACAACAAAGATTAAAAAAATGAAAACAAAATTAATAAAAATGGAAAATAGTGACAATGGACAGCCTTGTCAATGAAGCTGATTTTGAGCAGTATTTCTTTTAAGCTAAAGTTGAGGACATGATGTGTTAAAAAAAGAATATCTCTTGAACATTCACGTCAAAAATGATGGAGTAAACATTAAAACAACAATTTTATCTCATACTTTCCAGAAAGCATTCCTGACAGATTTGACTACTTGAAATATCTCAATAAAAAAAGAATAGTCAAAAGTATTTTCTACGTATTCTTATATTTCAAATTTACATTAAAGCAAAGAACAAAGTAATTTAAACGACAGCAAAAGTCTTGATGCACATCCTTTTTGGTTTAACTTTAATTTAACAACTCCCATGTATTTTTTGGACCATAAAATTCATCAAATGTTTACGTACATTTACGTGGCTCCAATACAACTTTAATTTTATTAACGATAACCAAAAATCACTTCAATTGGTGATGAACATAGAAAATGCAAAAATTGAAAGCAAAAACTGTCAATTTCTCTTCAATGGCGATAGCAATTTCAAATTAAAAAGACAAAAACAATTAATTTGCAAAATCTAAAAGGATAAAAACACAATAAAACGTTTGACTGCTGTAACAAAAAGTTAGTTTTGATCCCGATATTTCACAGAAAATAATGATTGTTATTACAAGCACACTACTAAGTTAGTACTTACATGTCACATTAAGAAAGATTTCACTAGAATAACCCTCTTGGGTATCATTTAAGACCTTATTGATGTCATCAAAAAATGGGTTTATTGCACGGCACCGCAATTTCCTTTTGTTATCATCTTTATCTACCATTCTTGTGTAATTCTAAAAACATCAGTCAAAAATTAACATGGTGTTGTAAACAGTATAACATTCAAATACATTGTCTGCACAAACTAATGTTGAGATATGCTAATCTTGAAAGTGGTTTGATATCATCCGGCATTGAAACATTGCTGTGACTCTAAAACCAGTAAGATATATTTCTTTTCTTGTCGTGGATAATTGGGCAAAGGATAGAATTTTTTAAACTATTATCTTTCATTAGGACCTAAGGAAGATTCTTAAATAATCTCGATTTTCTTGAATGTATGGAAACTGTAATTGCAGTGTAAAAAACGAACCAAGTCAACTAACCACAACAAACTGACCGTGAACAAACTGACCGCAAAGCAATGATTTTGTTACATGATTTCGTCGCAGTGATTTCGTCACAAAGTGAAGGTTTGGGCAAGATGGCTCTGGGGATAGTAAAAATATATTTAGTATCGCCCTTCTCAGCCAATTTGCATTGTTCGTGGTCAGTTTGTTTGCAGTGGTTCGCCGTCAATTTGTTACAGTGAGTTGTCGTGAACCCTGTAAAAAATGCTTTGCAAATACAGGGTGGGCCATAAGTCGCACACCAAAGTATTTAAAACAATTCTGATAAACTACTTAGTACTTATGCACAAACCATGCTTCATTATATTCCACAAAAGAATCTGTATTTCACACCCAAAGAAAGAGAATAATTTCACCCCACAGATTTTACTTCGTTTAACATCAAATTCATGTAATTCTTTGGTGTGCGACTCGTGGCCCACCCTGTACAGTACAGTTCTAATAGTTTAAAAGTTAGCAAATGTCAGTTAAACAAACATGGTGGCATTGACCATAAACAAAAATGTTTTTGCATTGGAAGATAAGTGTTCATTATCTTTAGACCTTATCCTTTGGGGCAATATGTTTTGATCCTGCTCACTGCCCAGCCAGAAATAAAAAAGGGGTGGACAAAATTTCTTGATATGATTAAAGCATTTGCAAATCGAAAAGCTTTAATTTACGCAAATTGTAACAAATTACAAAGGTTTAGCAATAACAGGCAGAAGTCCTACCATCATTTACGCAGGAGACGCATAAAAAAAAAATCAAACAGAATAAAATTGATGTAGTTTCACCTGGTTTTGCGATATTATTTTATTTGACGATGCAACAGCAGACGCGAAAAACACGTTTTTTTTTGCGTAGGCAATTCGAGAAAATTGAAGATTGCTCTTACTATTCGAACAAGCTGGCATAATGATATTTCAACTTTCAAGTATCATATATTGTACCAAATTACGAACAAATGAGATGTGCATTTCACAAAAAAACATATGAACAATCTCTGCCTACACACAAATTTTATTGGTTTTTGAAAAAATGAGTGCTCCCTATTACTATTCATGCTAATTGACCTCACATACTCCTTACTATCTTTAACCCTTTATCTACCAGGCTACTTTTACACCCTATTTGTACTGAAGAGGACAAATTTGCCTTCCTACCTAAAAACTGTTTGGTAAGTGAGAGAAAGTAAGTTTTTTTGCTAGTTGAAGCTATTTTTTGTTAAATTTTTGAAAATAAAGATTTTGAGGTTGTAACATCACGAAAACAATGATGACGTCATCAAAACCAGTAAATCCTTACAACCACATGCAAATTTGTCTAAATATTGCGAACTACTATTTTCAGTTTAGACTTTTGTTATTTACCCATGCCAGATATAGGTCTAATGGTAGAAGCGAGACGAAGTACAGTTCAAATCAAACCAGTTGGAAAACTTAAAACCTGGGTTGGTTATGCCCATCAGCTGTGGTAAGCATATAACCTAGGAGAAGGACAACTCTGATATAAAACCTCTCCGCAGTTAGATTAAACTGCAAAACAAATCATGATGAGCACAAATAATGAAAATTACGTGAACGACGTTAATGGGGCCACCTTCACAAGTGGAACCTCGTCTGGCAGGGGAGCGCCTAGGGACTCCCAGGTCGACATTCAGCGAAACCCCTATGGCGTTCGAGTCTTAGGCAGAGGGGCTCGTTCGAAAAATAAGCGACAATCTCCACCAGCCAGCCCTAGTGGCAGCTCCACCAATGTGCCCGCTACACGTTTGGAGAGGCGAATGGAGGCAGCGCAGAGTATTCATACTCAAGATAATGTCGCATACTCACGGGTCAACCATCACCAACTGCTGTTGGGCAATTGGAATATCCTACCCTCACAGGAAAAGAGCTAGAATTGGTTGAGGAAGCAAAGCGGTATCATCTCGATATTATTGGAGTTTCTTCAACCAAACGACGTGGCTCTGGAACTGTGGATCTGGATGGCGGATGGAAACTTTTCTATTCTGGTGCTGATCCTAGTATGTCTGCACAAGCGGGTGTGGGGATTCTCACAAGCCCCCGTTTGTCAGGCTGTGTGTCAGATCGCATTCCTTTGGGATCACGGGTCTGTATGTTGAAGCTCAAGGTATTGGATCGGTCATTGTGCCTATTGCAGGTATATGCCCCCAATGCCACGAGTGAATATCAGACTTTTGTGGATGTAGTAAATGATGCTCTTCTACGAGTATCAGCTACTGAATCTACAGTCCTTACGGGGGATTTTAACGTACATGTTGGAACAGACACAGATACGTGGAAGGGTGTGATCGGAAAACATGGAGTCACTGGACTGAATGAGAACGGAAGGTATTTATTGCAGCTCAGTTGTAGCAACGGACTCCGCATCATGAATACCTTTTTCCAGCGCAGAAAGGTTCACAAGTATACATGGTATCGACCTAGTAAGGATCAAAAATCTTTGATAGATTTTTGCATAGTTTCGTCAGATTTGTTTTCTGATGTGCTGGACGTTCGAGTGAAGCGAGGTGCTGAATTGTCAACTGATCATTATCTGGTAGTATGTTCCTTACGACTTTTGAAACCTTGGCCAAACAAGAGATCCAACAGGTCGTCTGTGACTTACCGGATCAAATGGGAGGCTTTGGAGGACAAAGAAGTAAGAAAACAGTTTGCATCCAGTATATCATCTAAGTTCAGACAACTTCCTGATGTATCCAAGGACATTGGGAGGGAATGGCTGCTGTTCAGATCAGCAATCATTTCATCAGCTTCTGAAAGTTGTGGGCGAAAACGGCTTAGAATGGCGGGCGATAGTGAGAAAAGAACACCTTGGTGGAATCAAGAGGTTAAAGAAGCTATTCGAGCAAAGAAAGATGCATTCAAGGCCTGGCTATAGGACAGATCGTCATCTGATTTGCAACCCCGGTACACTGAGGCGCGAAAAGCGGCAACTTCGGCAGTAATGAAATCCAAGGAGAAGTCATGGGAAGAGTTTGGTCATCGGTTGGATTCCAACTATTTTTCGGCAAACAAAGTATTTTGGCAGACCATCCGCCGTTTACGTGGCAAAAGATCGAGTATCACGTACTCCATCAAGGATTCTGACGGTAACATTCTAACGGATGAGAATATAATCCTTTCACGATGGAGAGAATACTTTAAAGATCTTTTGAATCCTGTAAAGGCATCGACTCATGACACACATGAAGTGACACATCTAGGGGAGGACGAAGTTTTCACTGCAGCAGAAGTGGCAACTGCAATTAAAGGGATAAAATCTGGAAAAGCTGCTGGTGACGATGAAATCAGACCCGAGATGTTAAAAGCGCTGACTGGAGAAGAAATTCTCTGGTTAACGCGAGTGTGTCAAGTTGCATGGAAGCTTGGCAAAACTCCCAGAGATTGGCAAACAGGTGTGATTATTCCGATATTCAAGATAGGAGATCGCAAGCAATGTACAATTTACAGAGGGATATCACTCCTTAGTTTGCTAGGGAAAGTATATGCCAAATGCCTTGAAAGGAAATGCCGAGAAATAGTGGAATCAAAACTGGAAGATGGTCAGTGCGGTTTTCGTCCGGGTGGCAACACCACGGACCAAATCTTTACTCTGAAGCAAATCTTCGAGAAATCTTGGGAGTATGGCAAAGATCTCTTTGCATGCTTTGTCGATCTTGAAAAAGCATATGACCGAGTTCCTCGGGATAAACTTTGGAAGGTTTTGCAGGAGTATGGCGTTGATGGTCAATTGTTACGCGCTATTAAGTCATTCTACTGCAGACCGGAGGTTTGTGTTCGCGTAAATGGCAAGCAATCAAAGCCGTTCCATGTGGGCGTTGGACTCCGGCAAGGGTGCGTTTTGTCACCTCTCCTTTTCATTGTTTACATGAATTGGATCTCGGCAAATACAGCCAAGCTGATGAGTGTGCCACGATTAGAAATTGCAAAATTAGTCGTCTGCTATTCGCAGATGATTTGGTTCTGCTTTCTTCCACAGAATCTGGCCTCCAATGTGCATTAAATAGCTTTGCAGATGCATGCAACACCGCCGGAATGAAAATAAGCACGACCAAAACTGAGGTATTTCATCTTTCAAGAAACCCTGATCAGTGCATATTACAAGTGAATGGAGCGACACTGAAGCAGGTAGAGAAGTTCAAGTATCTTGGGGTTGCATTTTCGAGTGACGGAAGGCAAGACGAAGAACTCGATACCCAAATAGGCAAGGCTAGTGCAGTAATGCGAGCTTTGCACTACTCGGTTGTCATGAAACAAGAATTGTCGAAAAAGGTAAAGCTCTCAATTTTCAAAGCAGTTTTTGTCCCCATTCTCACTTATGGTCATGAATCTTGGGTAATGACCGAAAGAATGCGATCACAAGTGCAAGCGTCCGAAATGAGGTTTTTACGAAGAGTCGAAGGAGTTACACTGTTTAACAAGGTGCATAGCTCTGAGATTCGAAAATCTCTTAACATCGAGCCGTTACTTCTCCGAATTGAAAGATCTCAGCTTAGATGGTTTGGCCATGTAAGCAGAATGCCTCAGGAAAGACTCCCCAAACAAGCTTGACATGCCAAAGCAAATGGGAGAAGACCAGAGGGACGACCTAGAACTAGATGGACCGATTACATTGAGGATCTTGGATGGAATCGCTTGGGACTTTGCCCAAGCGAAATGATGGAGGTGATGGAAGACCATGAGGTGTGGCGGCTCAATCTTGAGCTACTGCCCCCGCAACCCTCACGGAAAAGCGAGCAATGAAGAAAGAAGAAGACTTTTGTTATTTCAAAGACATCTCTGACAATGTCACCGCAGATGATGATGTCACATGCATGATGACGTTATCTTTAATATATTGTTTTGATTATTACTTGTAATTTTTTGTAACTGAGATACACTATAATTCACAAAATTTTAGAATACTGCAGAATTATTTTCATTATATCATTCAACAGCTGATGAAAATGAATATTTTTTTCATGCAAACACAGTTTATTTCCAGAAACAGCAGAAAAAGAAATATTTTTGAATTATGATGTCAATAATGACGTAATGATGATGAAATGCATTTATCAGCAAATAAAATATTTTATTGCAGTTAAAGATTAGCATCAATGATGAATACGGAGAACAATGAATAGAACACGTTCACTGATAAGCATGCATTGTGCTCAAAACTGTATGAAACTCCTTAGGTGCCTCTGACAAAGGCAAAAATGACGTCACTTCTGGTTGTCATGCTGACCCCAAACTTTCTGAAAATGTGTGTTATTAAATTTGATTTTAAGTCAGGGTGCATCAAAACAAAACTTTGTTTTCGTTTAGGAGCTATGTTAAAATAACTAAGAGGGGAGCAAATTTGCCCCTTCCGATACAAATAGGGTTAAAAAAATAATGTGCTATATTGTGGTTTGCCAATACAACATTTGTTGATTAATTATGCCGCTCTCACACTTTGGCGACTTTGACTGTGATTCCACTGCAAATCAATTTGCAGTGCAGTCTCAGCACAGTCTCCATAGAATAGCAGAATATGGCGAATGCATTGCAAATTAATTTCTACTATTGTAAAGCAGGTAAAATTAAACACAAAATGCTTCTTTAGAGGATTAATTATGCTTATTACTTTTGAAGAAGATATAACTTACAGTAAAAGCTTTAACTTAGTAGCAAACAAAAAGCACAAACTTAGTCCACAAAACCAAAATAAAAAGAAAGATGACAAAAATCGATTAGTTTATTGCAGTACTTTGGCACTTTGAGGTGCTACAGATTCTTTATAAGAAGGCAAAAATTTAGTTTGAACTAATGTGAAAAATAACAAATGCGTTGATTTGGCATTGTAATTTATGGGTAAATTTCAACTTTTACGCTCTTGAAAGTCCCAAAAAAGTTTTTAAGGCTTTTTAAGAATAAAATTTTGAACAAAATATGTACCAATCAAGTTGTTCCCTTTTTTTAACATTTATTGTCGTAACTTAATTTTGAAATCACCCAAGCAATAAAGTGGTAAATAACCTTCGAATTACAATAGCTTTATTGTAGTTTATTATATTTTTTTATTCTAGTTTATATCTTTATTATTTTGTACTATTTCTGTGGTTGAAGAGGATATATGCTCAGCAAGTTGGCTCAGTTTTTGTGAAGATTGCACTCAAATATGCAATTTTAATATCATTTGACACTGCTGCGGCTTTACCTTAACGTACATTTTGCTGCAAAGATAAAACTTAAACATAATCAACTTCGTCACATAAAAATTGGACTACAGGAATAGTTTTGTCAAGAATAAAGTAGCCACAGTTGTCGTAAAACATTTTATTTGAGAAACATTTTGACTTGGCCATTATCAATTTCCAAGTAATACACAAAAAGAGTAGATATTTTGCAAAGGACAAACCTAACAAAACAGTGAAAAAGTTCGGAAAATAACCAAATGTTATTCGACAGTATAAGCGACATTATTGCTTTCAAAAACGAGCACAAACCAAAGGGGTAAACTAAACTCAGAAAACTGAAAAATGCACAATTTGCAGTGGAGTCGCAGTTAAAGTCGCTAAAGTGTGAGAGCAGTAATACTGTACTCAACTATCGTTGGTAGAAAATAGGAATCCAAGCAAAAATAATGCGACAAAGATCATAGCAAAATACAAGCAAGAATAATGCAATAGCGATTGACCATTTCTTAATTGCGATTAATTATCTCAATCAAATAATGCAAATCTGAACGCTGCGTTTGCGGAAAACAATCATAGCAAAATACATTGGGTTCATTCATACAGCATGCTCGCAAACAAAATTTGGTTTAAGCCAAAAACTGCATGGAATGCTTCCGAAGCGAATTTTTAGGTCCAGCCTATACTGTGTGTAAAATTTTAAACATGCAAGCATATTGTTAGATTGCTTGAAACAACTGGCTGCTAGTACACTGGTAAGCCGATACGCCAGGCGTACCAAATTTTGTTTTAAAATACACTAAAGACAAGCTTTTGCAATCACAATTTTACGCACAGTGTAGATGGGGACTAGGCAGACAGCATCTGGGCGACTTTGGCTCGCAACCAATCAGAGCGCTCAGCTGCTCAATTTAAGACTTTGACACAATTTGGCGTCACCAGACTTGCTGCTCGATAAACAACAAGAGCACTGTTATAAATCAACACAGCTATATGGAGTAACATGCCAATATAAAAATTGATAAATAGAAATTTCCAAAAAATGAATTAGGTAGTATTTATTGAAATAAACATTGACATCATGCAGTTTGAAGTCATAAGATTATTTCAAACCAGCTGATCGCCCGTTTCCCCAACCCAGCTGAAAAAAAAAAACAGAATCAAGCTGATATTGTAGTTACGCTTTGGGCAAACTACACTTTTTAAGAAACATTACATTAATTTCACCATTTTTCAGGCAAATGGGCTCTCTAGGCTGTTTGTTGAAATGTAGGCCTACACTAGTTGGCTTAGACCAATTACATTTGATGTCTTTTTCAATGTAAATGAAAACAAAAACAGACAAAATGCATGCAATCAAATGACATGCAAATATTTAAGTGCATAAATATTAAATACACATCATCAGTAAAATGGACCTATTACAGTATAATAAAAATAATTTCCACGTCAAAGATATATGGAGAATCATTCTTTTAGAAGAGATTTGCTTTCCTTCAGCAATTAGTGTTTTTTTCGAATGTTTTCAATTAAAAGTAATATTCTCGAAATTCATTAGGGTCAATATACGATTTTAATATGGTGACATTTAATTTGTGGACTGATACACGTCAGATCTTGGCTGCCCCAATTTCTCATTGGTATCTGATTCTAATAGTTCCATTTTGGAAAATGATGAGTTTTCAAACAAAATGAATTACGTTTTTTGGAGCAAAATCACGCTGCTTTTGGCCTTGTTTGCATTCTCCCACAAAATCAATGAGGTATGCTGATGAAACAGTATCAATCCAAGACAGGGTGATATGGTTTACGCAATGATCAAACATTTCCAATAAATATCAACCTAGACTATGCAAGCATTTCCACTCTCCAGGTTTTGTTTCTACCCAGTGTTACAAAAACACAATGTAATTAAATTCCTGTTTTAATAAAATTAGGTTTTTATATGCGATTGTTATATTAATGTGATGTAATAAATAACTTTTTCAATCACATTCCGGTTTACCAAAATTGAATTTTTGATTGTAGGTCATTTTAATTATTATGTTAACACTGATTCACTTTGCTTTTTGCTGCAAACATTTTTTCAACATGAATATCTTGAAAACAATAGGGCTGAAACTTCTAGAAAAAGATAGAAAAGCTAATGACCTGAAAAACAAATTTTACAAAATGCAAGCTTTGACGTAGCTTATTTGCAACTCAGGGTAGAATGACCCTTAAGTTGAGCATTTTTTAATTATTTTTTTGACATTTTATCTTTTTTAAATAACTTTTTTGAAATTAGGCACTTTTAAAAGAGGAACTAGTCCCCCTAATCCACCCCCCTAGTTGTGCTGGTGATCCTGTTGGTTCAACTTTGAGAAGTTCTCATGCACACCACTTTTACCCTCCTGAATCATTTGAACACAAATATTCAAAAATTTCTTATTTTGCATATTTCTCTTATTTCTATCGTTTCATTTTCTGCATGAACTTTTTGCTTTAGAATATAAAACAAAATCACTTTTGCTTTGCTTTATGCAATCACTTGTTTTCAGTTCAATAATTATTGAAGCCCAATTTATTATCATGTATTAGCAACAACTTTCTAAAGTAAATCATTAGTTATTTAGATGACATACTAGTTCCAAAGCTTTAAGTAGCTACCACACAAATTTTGTTTTTTGAAACTAAAAATAATATTGGTTGCAGTAACTTTTCCTGCAAGTTTTGATACCTAAGCTTTACACTAGATTAAATCTGAGCATACAACTGTGCATTATCTTTGAAGCTTGTTAACTGACACTTGAAAAAAAAACAGTTATTTATAGAAACAATGAAGAGCAGTGATATGAAATAAAGGACCAATAAAAGCAAAGCGGGTTAGTGCGATCTTGTTCTTTACACTGTCCAAAAATTCTTTTGCTGACAAAGCATTATGATTAAAAGTGGCTTTAAGAGCAGATACGTGGAAGAACAACTTTGAATAAGATTAAAAAATTAATGTTAAGCACGAGCAAGCTTTTGCAAAAGAATTTATTTCCTGAAAGCTACAATTTGTGCAAAAAAAATTAACTAAACACGAAATGACCGACAAACAACGAATTTCATGGTTGGGATCAAGCAGAACATCCCAAAATAAGGGTATCTAACATTAGGGCGCAAAATCCTTATTTAACTTCAGATTACATTCGCAAGTGCTTCACTAATTTTATTAACACATTATTTGACTATTGACACAGACATCATCTCATCTGTTTATCAATGAAAGCCTACATAACAAAATGCGTATAACTATTTTAAACTACCAAAAATCATGCCAAAGCTCCGAAATAATTGTTTTTATTTGTAAATGAAAACTTGAAAACACTCTAAACAAACAAATAGAAATGTTAACCAGGATATCGCTAGCAAGGCATTCGATATTGTGTTTGTAACAGTTCTGAAATTTACCTCCCATTTAAATATTTCTGTTTCTGTAAAAACACCTCAAATTGTGTTTTACTTAATTACTATTTATAACAATGCAGTACCAGTACTAAAATGTAACATCAAGTTTTTTATCAAACTTAGACAAACAGCATAGAAAGGTAGGCCTATTTATTAAATTCAAGATGACAAAACTTTTTCACATGCCCAAATTGCCCATACAATAAAACTTTTAAATTCCATTTAATGACCAATTTTATGTTTCTAAGGGCTTGTTCCAAATATTTTACCTATAAATATAACAGGATTTCTCATAAAATGCTTTCACTTTCGCTTTTCATTTTGTCCCTCTACAGTTTTTCATGATGCCCCATAGAATATTAATCCATTTCTCAACAGCAACAACCCTGTTTGCACCATCTATTTTATTACCACCCTCGAATGACTGCAACTTACTGTAATAATTTTTATTATCTCTCCAAACCTTCCCCACTTTAAAATTTTTTAAAAAGATATGACTATAAGAGTCTGCAATGCAAGAAACAAAGCAAAAAATTTTTAAACTTTTACTTTCTTGCAATGTAAGCCCCACTTTATTGTTAAAATGTCGCATAAATTACAAAGATATGTAACAGCAAACTTCTGCCATATCCTGGTACTTTGAAGTGCAAATCTCAATTACAATTAATACAGTTCTTGAATACATAACTAATAAGTTTTATACTTTGATAATGTAAACCAAGTAACAAGTAACGAGGTTGGTATTTTAAAAATCATGCAGACCAGTGCAAGAGCCAAAGATCAATTTTGGGCTATGGGCACCAAGCCCTTCATATCCAGCTGAGGAAATAGAAGTTTGCAACACTAAATGAAATATAACTTCAAAAAATTAAAAAAAGTAGCCTAACAAAACTGCCATAAAATTAATCAGTAAAATGTACAAAATATATTGTAATCGTTGAAATATTACTGTGCCAAAGCAAAAATTTTTTTTTAAATAGCACTAAAAGTTCCGCAAAAATTAAAATCTCGCTATGGCACATAACAACACAAGGATAACAGTTTTGAGCTGACAACAGTGGTGCTGTCTACAAAATTATTAATTTTGGGCTTTTTCATAAAAATTGCATAGAAATGAAAAAGTAATCGCTAGTCCATAATACAATCGGTTAATTACTGAACATTTTTTGCACGTAACGTTCTATGCAAGTTGATTTCAGGGGTATGCACAGGTAACTTAATGGTTATGAAATTGAAATTCCGTTTGAATATTCGGTTCAGTGGTACACTGGCAATCTAAAACGTCAACAAGTCAAGCAAGAGGCATTTCTACTGCAGAAAAATGTTTAATAAACAAAAAAAAAAAAAAAACAATTCAAGTATTTTTCAAAAAAATTTTGTAGAAAGTGACAAAATCATGCACATCTAGCGCATTGGCATGGATTTTGACAAGAGCTTTTATATACTACAACTCATTATCGCTGGTGGCTAAATTTTACAGTCATTCAGTCGCTTTAGTCCGTTTTTGGCAAAGCAGTTAAACAGTGAATGCAATATTGGCCCAAAATTGGCATGTCTATTAGCTTAAGTTTGCTGCAAAAAGAAAGTATGATCAGCATTTTTTTTTTGCTAAATCGGTGAGCGCAGCACTGAATGCTGATTTCTGATTTTTTTGCAGTCAGGAAATTTTGCCAAATGCTCTCGTTTCTGTTTAGTTCAGAATACACTTGCACTCCCAAAGCAATATTGCTTTGGTGCAAAATAAACCACAACGGTCAGCTATAGCTATGAGTAGATTCTTGACGTTTGTAACCTTAGTCAAGCAAGGAATGTTCTCACTATCAACCAGCAGATCTTTGCATGATGTGTATATTCTTCTTTGCGATACAAATCTCCTGATATAGCCAGTGACATAATAGATAACAGCAATGTAATAGGTAACCAGTGACGTAATAGCTAACCGCCGTGTCATCCCCACTCACTTTGTCACCTTGGATCTGCAAAACTTGGATCTGCGATACAAATCTCCCGATATACCCAGCGACATACCAAGAAGCCAGCAACGTACTAGGTAACCAGCGACATAATAGATAATCGCCACGTCATTCGCATCGACTTTGTCAATTTGGATCTGCATAACCCACTCCTTCAGCCAACCGAGATCCTTTGCGCTTTCATGGCATTCTGTGCTTGAAATTAAATGCTTCGAATTTAAGTTAGCAAATAGGTGTAATGACTTCTGTTGAAATAAACTCAGGCACCCTGGAAAGGCTGAAGAATGGAAACACCATTGACCAGGCGGTACCATCTGAACCTCCTCTCAATATGGTCGCTGGTAAATTTACCAGGAAGGACGTTGTGAAACCATACTCTAAAATCAAAAAAAAATAGTGCCATCATGGCCTTTACTGACTGGATGCAGGCAGTGAAAGTTTTGTTGGTCAAGCCTGACTGCCTGCTGCTTTCCATTGTTCCAATATTGCAAAAACTTTTTCCCAGAACGTGACTGTGCTATTGTATAAGCCATCAAGTATGTTCATAATTTTTACGCCCTGCAATTACCTTGAGAAACTGGTAATTTGTTGTACTGCAATGTTTTAATGGTACCAGTACCAATCTGCTAAAACCAATGGTAGCCTACCAATACTATAACTAACTGACTAATTTAAACTGTAACTGCCAACTACCAGCATACCAGTGCAGTATTTTAGTTTGTAGGCCCAATCCAATCAACGTAGATGCATACTGCCAATGACTAGCTCACTAGCAACATTGATTGAATTATCGTAGAATACTGTAACTTTAGGCTTTGTCTTATACTTATAGCTGATAATGCCTCAACCAGTTGGCTAAGCTTTGAAACAATCTACCCAAGTCTGAAGCACAAGTGCAGAACTGTAGTATTATGGGAAACTTCTTCGCTTTATTGTCTTTCAATGATCACTAAACGTATATCAAAAGTAAAGTACATACCAAAACATACTAACTAACTTTTTAACAACTGTTAATTTGCTAACAATGCATGCAACCACATGCTTTCGTCAAATGACCTGATTGCACACGAGACACATAGCATCACTGTTGTCAATCGTGATTAAGAAAAAAGACGAAGTAAGCAATCCTAATGTTCTAGATATCCCTGAAAACAACAGTTCAAGTGCCTAATTGTTAGCGCCTCATCGTCCATGCAGGCCGTACTGAGACAATATAAAAATCTTGTGCCTAAAAGTTGAAGGCCACAGTCAGATAGTCCAACTTTAAACATCCTGCATGAACTTGACTAGCTCTCATTGGTTCATTTCAGTCAACTAATTGCATTCGACCATTCTTTTCCAAAAATAACCACCAAAAACTTAATCTTCTAGAGAATATTAGTTAATTTCAATCTGTAAATGAAAAAATACTGGTAAAAGAAAACAAGTGCTGGAAATTTTAAGATTGTGAAATGGTACCACAGTAAGATGGCATGCCGAACAATTTAAACAATTTTTTTGCATTAAATATGCTAGGACTTTGCTTGCACAGTCACAATTTATGCACAATTCAGACTGGGCCTAAAAGCTTTAAAACTGATACAAATACAGTACAACCATAGATCTGCAAAATATCAACACGATTTTTCTAAAAAGTTTGAGTTTGAGATATTGCAAAATTTAATGTTTTGACATTTGCATCTCAGAACAACTAATCAAAGAACTTGTTAATTGCATCAAAAAATGTTTAGTGTTAACCCATATTAAACTTGAAAACCAACAAATATTTCTAAGTATTACATTGCACTTTCTTTGCTTTGCGCATATATTTTACCGTTACCTAAAGATAATTCATCTCACCTTACTTTTTGAAAATGACACAACATGTTCTCCTACAATAAAGGAAATATTATTCACTGGAGGGTTGGATTCAGTAAAAGAGCAAGTCAATGTAACATTTGAATCTTCAACAACTGAAATATCCCCTTCAAGACGAACATTAGTAGGAACTGAAAAACATTAGTATTTTTTTAAAAGAGCTAGACAATGCTGTTCCGAGCTGTGAGCTCTCAGCAGAAGCTCTTAACACATTTTAGCCATAAAGTATACTCCAGCCATCTTTAGGAACAAACAGAGCAAAATCCTAATTACAGACAAGCATCCCTAATCATCGAGCAATGGAGGGTCTATGAAACATGAAGCATGATAGAGCCAGCAATGCATTCAAAAACATTTAAAAAGCAGAGATCAATGTTCTTTTACTAACACCAATGTGTAAATCGGTGAAACTACCAATTGAAATAATTGGTTATATTGAACTATTAGGTTAAATAACAAAGAACACAGTGGTGTAATAGCGATGTACTTGCTAAAATATTTTTTAAAATTTTAGTGTGTACAACCACTTATTTAACTTCAAAATCTTTTGGGAAACTTCAAAGCAATAAACAAATTAAAATAAAAAACACAATCTACATCATAGGAGCACAGAAAGACATAATCCTGTGATTTGCGCTAACATTTTCAGGCTTCGAAATATAACGTCACAAGTTATTATCAGATATTGTTATCTTAGCGTTAATTACCAAGATACTAACTTGTTGCGACAACAAACATTAATATAACACAAAGATATATTTTCCAGCACTTAAATGTACAAAAATATGCAAAATATTTCAGTTTTTTTCAAGTTCATCTTTGAGTTATACGTTACCAAGCAAGTTCTTTAGTGATGGTTTCAAGATTAATGAATTCACCAATGCTTAGTATTTTGCAAAAGCGTGTAATTCAAAATATTTTGATTTCAATCTTTTGCGTGAAATAGATTTTTTTTTTTTTTGCATAAAATGGACTTAAATAATGTACTGAAATAAAATGTAAGTATTCTCAGCAAATAATATAAAAATACAAAAAATTTATACAGCGAATTTTTGGAGCCATAAAGTGCACTTAAATGCAAAAAATTTCAAAAACTGAAGGTGCACCACACCTTTTTGAAATTAGGTGATATTGCTTTTTTCTTCATAGTTTAATTCAAAGCTATTTAAAGTTTTTTTTTAATTGCATCTCATTTCATGCACCTTACATTCCAGAGTGCCTTATGTAAGAAAATATAACCAACAAAGGCCATTTACAAATTAAATGAGCGCCATATGGTCTGAAAAATACAGTACTGTATGCAAAATATTGCTATTTAGTCTTGTACTCTAAAACTCACCAAAAAGCAAAAACGTTTGAGGCCATTGTGCTATGATATGTTTTGCATGAGCATCTCAGCTTATTTAAAGCGTAAATCGGTCTGATTTTTTAAATTGAAGCAGGTAAGATTTTCAAAAAATGGTAGGTGGCTCTAAACTCTGAGTAATAATTGCAATTTTAGCGCATGTTTTTAGGAAACGCTTTTACATCTCAGCTTGACAAAAAACTAACAATTAACAGCTTTAGTGCAATTGCTGAATGATTGCTGTAGAAAACAATAGCTGATGCACTCAGCGGTTTTTCTTTTACGCAATATATAAGTGTTGATTCAAGTTAATTTGTTTTTCTAGTTTGCATTGCAAAAAATAAACAATCATGGTCCACGATGACCTTGAAACAAAGCGTAGAGCTCTTTACTGCAAATTATCAGCATTTGTTAGTTAATCTTTAAAGCCATTTGTGAGAATTTGACAACTGTTTTTCTTTATTTGATTCTTAAACTGAAAAATCAAAAAACTTTCATAAAAAAACATCCATGATAAACGAATTAAATACTGAAAAACAAACAAAATATAAAAATGTTTTGCAATATCGCTTCATGTAGAATTCTACTTCAGCAATAATTGTTATGTATCTAAGTCACTTGAAGCATGCAGAAGTCAGTCAAAATGGTGCAATGGTGGCGAACAATTCAACTTCCTTATATGGCAGCATGTTCGTTTCAACACTAAACCACAGTGGCAGAGTGACCTATTGCCTGTCCTGCATTGAGGGATTGTTGCATATGCATAGGTGGGCAGTACTGCAGTATTTTGCTATTTTTGGCAGTACCAGTACTTTAGTTTTGTTTCAATTTTTAGCGGCAATTATAAAAAGTTGATTCAAAAATTATAACTAATTTAACCCTGAATTTGTCAAAAGAAAGTGAAGTGGAATGCTTGGAATCGAGCAGTGATTGATACTGATCAGAAAGGAAAAAGTGACGACTGTTTTAGTAATTTTCTCTCCAAGCAAAATGAGGAGAATCAGACAGCCAAGAACAATTTACATCATTTTGAAAGAACGACAGCTAAAGGGTCTGAAAGTTTATGTTTTTTTCTGTCAAAAACTTCAGACCTGTTCTTAAAGTTCAACACAGCTATCCCCTGCAGCACGAATGTCGAGAGGATATTCTCTCTTGGCAAAGATATCTTAAACCCAAGAGAAGTGGGCTTTCAGATGCTCACTTCGAAATGTTGGTGCTTTCAAAAGGCAATTAATTAACTGCTTTTTAGAGCTGGGGTTGAAGAAATAAGAACTGCTAAAGGTAATAAAGAAGCGCTCAAAGCCATGTTCAGCTATTGCTTGAATCCTCGAAAATACAGGGTGTCCCAAAAGTAACCGAACCACAAACTTTAATAAATAATATTAATCAGAAACAACAAATTTAATTACAAAACAACAAACATAATAGCTGTATTAATTGTTTACAAATGTTCAAAATGTCTACCTTCAACTGCAATACAATCACGACATCTTTTGACAACTAATTTTTATTAAAGTTTGCAGTTCGGTTACTTTTGGGACACCCTGTAGATTCAATTCTTTTGATTTCGTACCATTGGCAACCCTGCATTTCAAAATTTTGTGACATCGAATCATCTCTCTCCAAAATTAAATGTCAAAAATTTCAAATCGCATATTCGTATCATTGCTCAAATGCAATGGTACAGAGTCAAACCATATAAATCTATTTTTGCAGAAAAAGGTATAGCCAAACAAGGTTTGAGGCACTTCTTTATTACCTCAATTAGTTCACACTTCGTCATGTCCATCTCTGAAAATCAGTCAACCAATTTATTTTTAAAAACACCAACATTTTAAGTTTTCAAAAACAACAAACACGCAGCCAAGATTTTTAAGAGGGTAAAGGGGGGCTGACTCGCTTAAACAAAGTAAAAACCTGTTTTTCAGAGGAATATGTTAAAAGACTTGATTGTTTTGAATTTTTGATTATGGTGGTGTCCCACTGACAAGTTTTTGCTTGCGACAAGTAACCAGCGATAATCAATACTTTTGCTTGATTATTTTTAAAAAATTGCCAGTGGGACAGGACAGCTCCATTAGGGGGAGGGCCTTTTCTTTCATTTCAAATTTTGGATGCTATTGGGATATGTTTTGTGGAGGTGTTTAAGTTTAGATTAAAATTTTTGGCTAAGGGGCTGTTTTAGCCCCTTTTTCTGGTTGAGCTTTTGCTTCTTAACCAACAAAATAGTGAAAGATTTCTGATACTCACAGGTAAAAAGCACATACTCTTAGTGCAGGCAGGGTATATTCTTGTTGATGTTTCTTAATTCAGTGTTTGACTGGTGGTCTTACTCGCTACTACTACTGCAGGGATTAAACATAAGCAGTTTGCAGGCCCAATTGGAAAATTGACGTTTTCTTGCAAGAGCACAATGATGCATTGCCAGTATCCATGCACCAGTGAAACAAAAGTAAAACTGCTCAAGGAGATTGTAAGAGACGACGTACATTATGAATACTCATCACATCAAGCGTGAAGAAGCACATATTGCACGTTACTGCCGGCCTTTTTTCATACTTGCTTTTGGCGTTCATGTGTCTGAAAAAGTGGAAACTAAGTGGGTTAACAAAGTCTATCGATGCAAAAATATGCTTTTCTTTAAAAGCCAAATTTAATCCATTTTTGTCCCAAGTGAATTTTTACAAGAATTTTTTTCACGTTTATTTTAACGGTTAATCTATACTATTGATTAGTACTCATAACGCTTTAGTTTTATTTGCTTTAATTTTTTCTCACAATACTAGATAGTATTCACTTAGTACAACTTATTTGGGCTATGCTTAATAGCTAATTCAGTTCTGTAAAAGAAGGTCATTGGCTGGGACTTTTGAATGCTTACACATACTATGTTCTAGTTCGGGATTAATCACCATCGACAAGTATTTGCAATTTTTTTGGAATCGACATTAGTAAAATATGGCTGATACTTAACGATTCTTCAAACACAACAACCTTACTAAATTTTCTTCATCAGATCATTTTAAATCAGCATTTTTTTATAAGCCAGTAATAATTTTCTTTTTACAAATGCCTTAATGCTAAATTAAGAGAAAAAATAAAAATTGTCGTAGAAAGAAACAAAGAAGGTTCTATTGTTTAAGCAGTGGTGTTATTTTAGTTTAATATCTCAAGTTGTTTTCAGACATAAAAATGTGAAATCTAATCTTCTTACAGCAATAATTGGTGGTCAAGAGAGGTCGCATCAGTTGCCGCAAGATTTCTGATATTTCACATGAGAGTCCAGTGAAAAAAACAACCACGTCAAACCAGCATGTTGTCACACGTTACAAAGTTTCAGTAACGCAATACTGAACAGTACTTTCATCAGTTAGCACTCTTTGCACTGTAGCCTTTTTTTATTGAGTTCATTTATTGAATTTGATTACGATTGACATTAACGTTAATGTTTTGACTTGAAATTGTATTTTAGTTATACAGTGTATACAGATATTCAAGTAAGCTACTAGTGTAATAATTGTTTTGTGATAACAGCAATTGCAATTACATCTTTTTTAACAAAGTTGCTTTAGCTAGAAAACAGCAAAACTACTTTTGGCTCTGAGTTAAGTTTCCACCTATCTAACACACACAATGGAGGTTCTCTTTCATTTTTGAAAGACAAGCTGAAAAGCTGCAAATTTATTTTGATAGTTTTTAGTTTAAACTTACTGGATATCAAACCCATGTTTATTTTGCATATTTACTTTGGCAAGCTTAATGGCACATTGCTTATCGAATAATATGACCATTTTTATTTATTACAGGCAGAACAATAGGTCTATTCAAATTAAATATAATCTTCGCAAAGTTTGATCACACTATAAGTGTCAAATTTTTCCCTTTAAATGTAGCATAAGTTATAGTGTTACAATATTTCATCTAACATATTATCAAAAATTTCTTTGCTTTGATTTGAGAACTTGCTGATTCACTGACAAAAATTGGCTTAAGGGAGCACTGTAATGTAATAGATGTGTTCAAAATATTTAACTCCCAGAAATTTGGTTATGCAGTACGCCTAATGTTTGATTATAGTGTAGAAAATAGCTTTGGAAAGATATAAGACAAATGACAATTTGACCATTATTGATGATAGTATGAATAGTAATTTTTGTGTTAGAATGATGTTCACAATATTCCATCATGGTCGACACAATGTAGGTTTGTTTACAAAGGTATAGTTCTCTGTAGTGTACGCAAGATATAAAACTTATGGAAAGTTTATAACGCCAAATTAGAAAACTAAAGATTTCGAAAATTGCAATTTTCAACAGTTATCAATTAAGTACCTTTTTTTAGTTGATACAAATTTCTTGTATTTTTATATTTTTGATCCAGAATCTAGCAAAGCTCAAAAACTTTGGAACATGCAAAACCAATCAATCGTCTGGGCAGATCGAATTAAGTGCAATGTAGGTCAACGTCTTGTAACCCTATATCCTACTTGATGGAATTCTTTATTCAATTCTTTATCAGTTTTGAATGATTTACTTGACGCTAAATCTTCCGAAATCAACAAAATTTGTACCGACATTGGCATTTCAACATTTGTACAAGCAGACAGATATGTGATCATGGAGTACTTGTTGACGATGCAACCAATGGTTCACGCTTTAGACATTCTTCAAGTGATGCAACCAGTATTTCATGCAAAAATGGAGCATATGCTGAATATTTTTTGGGTTTAGATATTTTGAAGTAATTTGTTATTTTCAAACAGTTTGAGTTTTCAAGTTTGTTTGTTTTTTGTTGTTTTTTTTTGCTTTGTCGCAACTACATAACACTATTTTGTTTATTACCAAATATGTAGGCTGTTTTAAGGCACTTAGAGCACAGGTTGTTCAAATTCTGCTTCCATAATGTTTTGTATACACAGTACCGATACTAAAAAATTTCATTATAATTTGGTATTAGTTGTACTGTTAAGTTTTCCACTGAAATACTTCACTACCAGTACGTAAAAACAGTTACCAGTAAACTCCTTTTAATGTTCATTGCGAGTTTGGTGTGCAGAAAATGCATTTGTGATTAATGATGATATATAGGCGACTACATCCAATTAATTATAAGTTTCATATTTTACAGGAGGAAGCTGGAGGCACTGAGATCACGCACAGATTTGCAGTACACACAGTCATTGGTGCAACATTTTTTATTTGGTCCTTCAAATAAAGGGTTACATCCTAAAGGTTTTCACTCTCAATTCAAGAATTTGTTTAAAGAAATGAGTTTTCTTTTGGCTACAGAGATTCATCCCAGTTTCAAACTAGGGTGGAACTTGTTTAAACCCGGATGCTGCAGCAAAAGTTTATGCTCTGCTCATAGAAAAAGTATGTTCCAACAAGCCAGCAGATGAAAGGCTGTCAGCTAACTCGGCAATTTCAGAAGAAAGAGTAGACAAAAACGATTTTTATAATGTACGTTTTTGAACATTAAAATATGTTTATTTGACTGAGGGCCATAACCAGAAAAATGCTAAGCCCTGCCTGAACAACGCATCTGCTTCAACCACGACAGATATGATTAGTACATAATTATTAATATACTCATGATCAATCAATATTATTATGATGGATGTATTGTCATACTGTGAATGATAGCTGCAACCTCAAATTCAAGTGTATGCATTTTTTTTTGGGGGGGGTGTGGTACTGGCATGGTCACAAATTTCTCTTGCACTTGGTTGGTAGATTGGAGTTACTCGACTCTTTTTTGTGGTGAGAATATCATTCAGCGCAAATGCTACACAACAGAATCCCAGCTAGGGAGGTAAAAGGCTATTTCCAAACTATTTTAAAACTTATACCCACTGCATCTCATCACCAGAGTCCAGAAACGAAGGTGCTGGTATAAGCAAAATGATTGAAGTTGAGCTTGCCTTCTCTGGTAAACTCGGGGGAGGCAAATGGCATGAGTCTTTGCCTCACAGGTGTTTGCTACCCATAGCTCTCCTTTTGCAACCCACTTGACTGTATGGCTTTATTATTCTGCTTTGAGTTAAGCACAGATGTTTCATTTGCAGTTAACAGTAGAATGTTTTGTTGTTGTTGTTTTTTTTTTTAAAGATAAATGATGAGTCTAGTAACCAGCTCGAAAACTTGGCTGCTACAATAGAAAAAAGATTAGATAATTGGGTCGAAAGAGCAAAAGACAAAATTACCAAAGAATGCTTTCCTGCCTACAAGAGAGATGTGTGGTTGCAAACATTCAGCACCGCAATACTTAGTTCGGCCACCGTTAAGAGATTATTTTCCGTTGGTTCTACTATTTTTGAATGTGAGTGAGTGGTGCTTTTTTTCCTTTGGTGTACATTTGTTTTTATTGCAGTTTATTTTTAATAGTTTTTTTGTGTTACTGTTTAATTGCTTCTTTTAAAAATAAAGATAATTCTTTTTTCCGCTCATGAATATCCTTTAGTTATGAAACCTAAATGCATTGCAGTTGGTTCATTTCAGTGCAGCTTAACTGAAGATGGTACCATGTTTGTACCTTCATATTTTTGTACTTACCACATCGTCTGCAGCACCCTTTTTAAACTTCGTTTATGCAAAAATTCATACTGTAAAACTTTTTAAGTTGCCAGATTTGAGTGCGCTCCCCAAGCAATCGATTTGTAGTTGTGCTGCACTATTTTCAACTTTTGGTTGCGGAATTTGTGTTTGCACTATAAAGTATTCAGAATTTTAGTAACAGAATTTGCAATTACGCTTTAAACTTTTAAGATTTTGGTTGCGGAATTCGCGCTCGCGCACAAAACTTTAAAAATTTTTGTAGCAAAATTTGCGCTTGCGCTTTAACCTTAAAAAAATTTTGGTTGCAAAATTTGTGCTTGTGTTTTAAATTAGAAAAAATTTGGTTGCAGAAATAGCGCTTGAATTTAATGATGTGTTTTTTAATGCCCAGCTCTGGTTGTTGCGTTCTTGCATAAAGCGCTTTAATATGATTATCTCTGCTTGGTGGCTTTGAACAAGCAGCAAATTCAGAGGCAAGATATCAAAGAAATTTATGGAAACTCTTGAGCAGGTGCAAATTCTTCCAAGCACCAAGTAATCATCACAATGAAAGTGTGGAGATCGCCCAATAATTTAGTGTCTAACGCTGTGCTATGACAGGAGAATAAATATGCAATTCAACAACAACAAATTGTTCTTTTAACAGGCAAATCAAAGGCTTTTTTAAAAATCACCATTGACAAGAGTCGGTTGTTCATAGGGGTGGCAACTGGTAAGTTCCCATCTAACTAATAGGCTTGCTGGCTGGTAACTGGTAAGCTCCCATTTAGTGCTAAATAAGCAATGCAAAAAGTAACTGTATCAACAAATCAGCTAAAAACAAATCAAAACAACACACTTTGCTTAAAACAAAACAAATCAAAACAATCAACACTTTGCTTAACAACAAAACAAATCAAAACAAGTTTCAAAAATAATGTCGTAATTTTATTTCTAGAGCAGCCCAATGCCTGAAAATTGCTACGTAAGGGTTTTCAGGGTCAAGAAATTCATTTTTGATGTCAAAATTGCAAAAATATGACTGCTTCATGGTGAAAACTTAAATTTAAATTTTGACAAGAGCCCAATTTTAGGGGCAAATTTCAGAGTGTAGGTGCGTTGCTGCTACAAATTTTGTTTTGATTCTTATCTACACTGCTCATACTTTTTGAAGATATAACAGTTTTTTATTTACTTTTTATTGACATTGAACTGTGAAAGATTTTTGTTTTGATAGTTAATTCTAATAAATCTGCAATACTAATGATTGCATCACTTCGAAAAATACAAAAACCTCAGAAAAAAAAAGCATTGTTGTGTGACTTAACTACAATATACATACAGTATCACTTTAACTTGTACACAGTCTTAACAGTTTCAAAGTGCTAAATGTACATGGGCCAGAATCTGTTAATGATACAGAATGTTTTTTAAAAATAAACGCTGCAGGGAGAAGCATTCTGTAGTGGGGTTTTTAAATTTCAACTATATTTAATTTTTTACTGAACTTCCTGTATCGTGGCAATATGACTTTAGATTAATTTCCGCAGTCTTTCACATACTATAATTTAAAGTTGAAAGAAGATGAGTAACAACACTATTGCAGTTATTCAACTTGAATCAGATACAGTAGCTACCAGTGCTGGTTACTGGTACACACAATCTCATGGGTGCAAGATTTGCTACGGTGTTTGTGATTAATCTTGAAAAAGATAAATTTTTATGTTATAAGCAAAAAATAGCAACCATGATAGCAACATCATAAGTAAAATTCTTTCAATTTGGCTGGTCACACCAACACACACAGAGTGTTTGTGAGTGTGCAACCAACAAAGCTTAAATTAATCATTAACCAAGTAATATCACTAAAACATTTCACAGCAGATTACTGCAGCATCACAATAATACAAATTACAATTTTTTTTTTGACAATTCTTAACTTAAATGTACCCCTGATGATCCCATTTACAGGTGAAACAATCAGTTGGGTTTCATAGATTTTAATTTTCAATGTTTTTGTACTGTGGTAATTTACTTTGCTCTAACTCTTTGTTATCAAGCACTTTTTGAAACCCTGATATCAACCTCAGATTAAAGCATTTTTTTATGGTTTATGGGTCATTCTATTATATAGGCAGCCAATGTAACCTACCTTCTTAGAATTTTTTTGTTTTTGAATATGTTGCAGTTCTAAGTGAGAGATGAAGATTAGTGTTGGTTTCATCAAAATCCATCAAGCAGTTTACGAGATATCAGTGTTAACATTTTTGCCACTAGAAGCACTAATTTTCTGTGCGAAAACCAAAATGTGCTTAAAATCTTTAAAGTAAACTTTCTTGGTCTACGTTGACAAACAAAATATTGCAGGCTTAGTATCAAACTAGCTTAAGTCCGTTTTTAGAGTTTTGAGAAAACGCATTTTTGTAATTTTTCAACTTTTGTATAAGAACACCAAAATTACTGCTAAATCTTGTTTCTTGCAGTATGGACCATAAAATGAAACAGATCAAACTTCTTCAAAATCAAATTTATTTAACTTCATATCTCAACCCCTTAATTTTTTTTGCCCCATTTTTGGACATAAGCTATTTTGATTTTAACAAAAAATTAAATCAAGAAATGTTGTGGTTGGACTTAAGCTACTTTTAGCATTTGGTTCATTGAACTTTGCTCCACAAGAGGTTGCAAAATGGTACACAAGTAATGTCATGTAATTAATTATCCATAACAGCTAACTAATATACAAACTAAGTTCTTTCTCTTCACTTAAACTATTGATTTTTTACAGCTGGCACCAGGTACACAGTATTGTTACAATGGTGTTAAGATGCTGCCTGCTTGTGATTTGAGAGGTTGAGATATCAAGCCTGGACTTTGGCAGGCTATATATATGCGTGTTGTATCTATCGCTTGGTGATCTGGGCAATTGAAATAAAAAAGTTTATGAAGATAGCTTACTAGTCTTTTACCTAAACAAAATGGAGATAATTATTACCTTTTTTCTACAATAATTGAAAGTATTATATTTTGTTGCATTGCTAACTAAAATGCAAAATAAACACAACCTACTTTTATGAATACAGATACTCAAACAAGATGTTTCTGACTCATACAGTACCATACACATTACACAATCATATTACCATTACACTTCCTAAACCAGTAAAAGATAAAAACTCAGAACAATTTCTGTACAACACCAACCTTACTAGTGACAAATTGATTTTCTTAACTACCAGTACTTGCAGAGTAATTTGAGTTTTAAGTTTTATTGTGACTAAACAAAATTTGGACTTACAAAACCTGTTCAAATGAGAACATTTTTGTGATAATTGTTATATCTTGTAAGAAACATTACAAGCAAAATCAATTAGCGGTATCTATTTTGTTCCTTTTTTTAAATTCTTGATACCAAAACAACATGGTTACAGTTTGTTATCACGTGATACTCAGTCATTTTAAGTTTGGAGTTACACTTAAATTTTTAGCTTCATTTTGCAATCAGTATAATTACTACGGTAACTACGTACATATTGCTGCATTTAGCTACTAACTTCGTCAAAGCAATCAACATAATTATAAAAAATACGTTGCTACACTTGCACTTACCTTTGTCTACGCAAGCATTACACTTATGAAAAACACATTTTCACACTTACACTACTTAAATTCATCAGAACACACAACTACACTTTCTTGCTCTTCATGCTTAACTTCATCTAAGTTAAGTAATCTGGTAATCACTATAATTATGAAGAACACATTGCTACACTTGCACTTACCTTCATCTAAGCAATCACTATAACCATGAAATTCACATCGCTGCACTTGCACTTAACTTCCTCAAAGCAATCCCTATAATTATAAAATTCACATTGCTGCACTTGTACATAACTTCATCAACGCAATCGCTATAATTATAAAATTTACATTACTGCACTTGCTCTTAACTTCATCGAAGCAATCGCTATAATTATGAAATTCACATTGCTGCACTGTCTGGTACTTAACTTCATCTATGCAATCACTGTAGTTGCAAAAAAAAACATTGCTATACTTGCACTTAACTTCATGAAAGTTATCCCTATAAAAAGGAAGAACACATTGCTGCACTTGCACGTAAAGCAATCGCTATAATCATGAAATACACATTGCTACACGTACAATTAACTTCATCAATGCAATCGCTACAATTATGAAAAACACATTGCTGCACTGTCTTATACTTAACTTCATCTAAGCAAACGCTATAATCTTGAAATACACACTGCTACATTTGTACTTAACTTCATCAACGCAATCTCTATAATTATGAAAAACACATTGCTACACTGTCTTGTACTTAACTTCATCTAAGCAATCGCTATAATCATGAAATACTTATTGCTACACTTGCACTTAACTTCATCAACACAATCCCTATAATTTTGAAAAACACATTGCTGCACTTGCACTTA
This sequence comes from Trididemnum nubilum, assembly GCA_963965965.1. Classification (NCBI taxonomy): domain Eukaryota; kingdom Metazoa; phylum Chordata; class Ascidiacea; order Aplousobranchia; family Didemnidae; genus Trididemnum; species Trididemnum nubilum. The sequence continues at coordinate 13,858,560 of OZ014469.1, forward strand.
ACTTCATCTAAGCAATCGCTATAAATCACGAAATACACATTGCTACCACTCGCACTTAACTTCTTTAATCACTTCGAGACGGGAAACGTACATGTACGTCAAATTTTATTTTACATTTGAAGACGGAGAACATATATGTGCGTCCATCAGCTTTACCAAAAGGACGGCTACCATAAATGAACGTTGCAACCGTTGTATTGCTTCACAGTAGTCTGGTTACGTAGAAGGGGGATTTACCTTCTTCGTATTGTTCGAAAACAAGAAAAGAAAGGTAGATTGAACGCAGTAGTCTAGATGTTAGGGCAGGAAAGGTGTAGAAAAAAACGAGATTTTTTATCTTTTTTCATATAATTTATTGAATTTATTGATTATGTTTTATTAGTGGTAATTGGGTTACTGGTAATATTGTGCTATTAGTACTGATTGTCTAAGGTACTGTAAATATTGTAATAGTTGCAACATGAAGCGTAGAAGAGCTGATATTACGATTGATCAAGCTATGTCCCAGATGGATTTGGCTAGCTCAGGATCGTCAAGTGAAAGTAGTATTGCTGATAGTTCGGATCTTGCAAGTTTTAGCGAAGATGGAAATGAGGATGACTACAGTCTCGATTCATCCGTAACTGTATTTTGCTGCTTTCATTTCGTTTACGTAGCTGTTTCATTATAACATTATATCCGTAGCTACTGATTATGTCGTGACGTCATGCTTGATGTCACAATACACACTATACGGGCCAATGACGTCATTATAATACATTGCATAAACATAAAATTACTTCCTATCATGTGCATGTCGGTCACGTCCTATCATGTCCTATCACGTCATCAAAACGGGTGATAGTGAAAAAAAACGCAAAAGATATGAGAAAGTGAAAGTTAGAAAAATAATACCGTCTGAGAGGTAAAGCAACAAAAAAAAATCCCGTCTCGAAGTGGTTAAGTAATTTCTATAATCATGAAATACGCATTGCTACGCTTGCACTTAAACTTCACCAAAGGTAAGCAATCACTACAATCATAAAGAACACATTGTTACACTTGACTTAACTTCATCTAAGCAATCGCTATTTTTGATTATTTTCACTACTAATCAAACAGTACTTTCAATTGCATGATTGACTTGCTCTTCTAATGCACACAAAATGTACTCTCGCCATGCAATCATTATGTGCGTGGGATTTAAGCTTTCTTGGACGTTCCTGCAGTTACTTCTAAACTATCATAAAAGCTGTGGTATCTTTCAGGAATCAGATTCTTTTTACACAACTTCTCCAAGTCTTGTTTTTTTTTCATTTGCAATTCCTGGTTTTGCACTGTATAAGTTTGAAAGAGAGCTTTCTTTAAAGTAAGCTGCACGATTTCTTGTTCATGTTGCTCCCAAAAAAGTTACCATATGGATCGTTTTGAAAGCGATGTCATTGTACTTGTACTTGAAAGACAAGATATCTTTGTTTTCTGCACTGAATCTTACTTGCATAAGTTTTGACCACTTAATTTTTTCTTTTTCATCGGTTACACTGAGTTCTTTTGCAGTAGCGGTTTTTGTTAGTATGTCCTCATATGGGTGTAACGTAGCCGGGTTTTTGAAATCTTTTATGTCGTGTCCCACTCGAACAACTTTGTTCTTCCTGAATGACATATCAATTGCAGCATGCCATTGATCAATTGTATAAATCATCATTTTTCTGGTGGCTTTCTCAATCACAGAATGAGCAGAATCATTTTCATTTTGTGAGTGACCACTAACCAAATAGTTCATGGTCAACTCACGAAATGCAAATGCGTTGAAAGCAAATGAGAGCATGATCAGCACCATACAGTTGGAATTTTGTCCCACACATCTGTCACTAAAAAGATGGACTTCTTTTATTCCATCCAAATGCAGTTTCTTCAAAAACTGAAAAAGGCATGAAGCGACTTCATCTGATCCCTTTTTTGCCTCTCCTTCATGCCATAAAAAACAAAAGGTGTCCATCGAGTTTAGCTTTGTAATAGTGAAGTTTGTTACTCGAAGGCTTCGTGTGTAATAGAATGATGAAGTTTCTCCATGTGGAAGCAGCAGCACTTTTTGAACATCAAAAGCAGCTGACACAATATCACTGTGACTTGTTGATTTTTCTTTCATTAGCATTTTGGAATTGCGAGCCTTGTCTTTTTCTGCCAGATGCTCTGCTTGTTCTCTCTCAATTGCATCTGTTTTTTGCTCTTGGGACAGATTTTTGTAACTAGTGCAGGTATCGCATGCATCTTTTTGTGGTCGATTAAATTTTAAATTAAATCTTGTGTCAAACACGTTAAAATACAGCCATTTTTTTTGCGGAGATTTGCTATTGATTCTGCACCATTCGATATAAAGTCGGTACATTTCCGTCTTTGTAAGGCATTCTGGAAGAAACTGATAAGGGCAGTCTTTTCTATGATAATGGCTTTCTACTACATCAAATGATTTAATGTGAGATATGATATTATGTTCAGCATTTGGATCTGTAACATGCCGTGCACCACCTCTTAAATCGGCTTGTGGTGTGTCCACTTCTGATCTTTTGTTGCTGACTGCATAGCGAACTCGCATATGCGAAATATTTAATGTTTGTAAAAAATAAGTTTTACAAACTCTTACAGTAGCACCAGCAACTCTGAATGTGTAGATTAGGTTTCTCAATCTGTTTCGCCTTTTTCCACTTTTGGTGGTTTTACGCTTTCATTCTCTTGTCTTTTGCTCTTCTTTCACTCGTTCTGTGATAAAAGCTGTCATCAATGCCCAACTGTCAAGCTCGTAGAATTCGTTGCAAATCTGGTCTCTTTGCAAAGAAGAAATATTTTTGGTACATTGAAGACGGCATTTATCTGAGCATGATGATGAAGGAATGGTGCACGGCTGTTGCTTATCATCTTCAGGTAAAACTTCACCAGGTTTGATTATGCCTTTGTTAAGAGCTCTTTTTCTCTTATTTCTTTGCCACTTATCAGAATTTCTTTTGCGTTTTTTCTCAGCCAGAGGTGTGGGTTGTTCAGCATGTGAACCGTCTGGAGTAAAATTACTACCAATGTCAAACACTTTGGTGACATCAGTGTAGCACCATAATATAAAAGAGCCAGGCATGTGAATGTCTTCATCAAAGAAGGACCACTTTGTAGCATCTTGCAAAATTTCCTTTATCAAGAATCTGCCTTGTTTTTGTGCGACTTGTTTGTGATGAATTGTGCTTTCGTATTGGACAAAACGAATACTGAGCTCTAAACAGCTTTCTTCCTTCAGAGCATAAATAAACTTCTTCTAGGTCAGCTAATTCAAAGCTCTTGTTACTTTTATTTTCTTCTTGCCGACTAGGCTGCTTATTTACCTGAACTTCTAAAGTATCATCTGCTGCTGAACTACTAAAATGTTCACTCTCTGATGCAGCATTACTTTGCAATACATAGTTTTTGTCTGCAGCATCATCATCCACCTCTGACTCACTATCAGATTTATCAAAACTTTGACCCTCTTTTTGCACCCATACAGACTCATTCTTTTTGCATAGGACCAAATAATTGGTTTCGCATGTCGTAATACTATCATCAATATCCCACCTCACTTCCCATTTATTTCCTTTACTCCCTATAACAGTTCCCACAATTCTGGAGTCTCTCCACCGTTTCCCAAATTTTGACTATGACCATCTGTCTTCAGTGGATGAGGTGTTACCATCAAACTGCCAAGCTTCCGTGGAAACACGTGAATTAATTTTTATTCTCCCCATTTCTAGATGCTTACTCAATAATGCTAATTTGTTAACTATCTCTGCAATATGCAAATGTGATCAATAAAATAAAAAATCAAACCAATTCATTGTAAGAAAGATAATCCCAGTTTACAGCAATTATAAAATCTTTATCATGCAAGTATGTGGTTACAGTGTATTTGTGAATGTCACGAGTTGGCAGACTTAACACTTCTTCTATTGCCAAAGCTCACTGCGCAATGTTGCAGCAGTGGCAAGTCACTGGCATTCCTGGCAACTTCTGTCACATTTGATCAAGCCAGGTTTCCCATACTGCAATTTGTTGGAAGAGAAAATAATTTTTGGCATATTATAAATATAGCTTTAAAAAAAGCAACAAATATGAAGAAATGTGACTTTTAGTATGTATAATTTTTTACTAGATTGGTACAAAATTTAAGACTTGTAAACGTTTTCTAATAGCTTTGGGCACATTTGTTTTAAAAAACTTTGGTACCCACTGGTTAGCCAAAACCTTGATAGTAAACACTGCACCAAACTTGTCTACCACAAAAGAACTCAAAAACTTTTAGATGTTGTAAACCTTACATGTTCTCAAGTTTTCTTTTGGACATAAGCTAATATAAAATAAGCTTGACCAAAAACGTAAAGTAGCTTAAGTCCACTAAAATCTTCTTTTTTTTTTTTTGACTTTTAGATGTCGAAAAACATCAAAAAACATCTTAATTGACTTATTATTAAAATCTTCTTGCTGGACATAAGCTAGTTTGATCCTAAAAAAACTTTTATTGAGTGGACATAAGTTACTAGCAACATCCAGAACCACTTAACATTAGGTTGCAGATTTTCACCACAGCTGGACATGAGTTTATACAATTAAAAAATGTCAAAAAGTGGACATAAGCTACTTTGATACTGAGCCGGCAATATGCATTCTTATGGTTTTGAGACAAGGAATTCATATATTCACCCATAATGGTGAAAAAAACAAAGAAAATCCCTCTAATTAATGACTGAAGTGTCTGAGAGTCCTCCACTTTGATGCTTCATATCTAAAATCTGCAAAAAACACTTTTTCCCAAGCCAATGTCAAAGGACAAAGAAAAGCTAAGTGTTTCATGTGGATAAATAAAAATAAAGATGTTCTGTTGCATACTTCAGCAATTGACACGCTAAATGCATTAAAAAATATGAATTTTTTTTAACAATTATGAATTATCAGGGTTTAAAATTAATGCTTGCTCGCTTGCCTGAAGCAAGCTAAAATTGCCAAGGGCAAGTTGTTTTCTAGCTTCGCTTGCTCGAAGAGCAAGTCAACAAAAAGCAGCATATGAAATAAGCAACGTAAAATAAGATTGTTTAAAGCGCAAGTTACCACTTTTGCAACAATAAAATAGCTGCAAGTATAGTAAGCTTTTATTTGCTTTCTTTTAGCGCAATTATGGCACTTAACACTTAGTTTAGTCACACCTCACACACATCTTTAATGCAAGTGACACTTTTTAATCGCTAGCAAATTCATTCAATACTCAGACGTCCTTTGGAATTCTTTTAGCGTAAAATATTTAGTTAAAATTCTTCTAACACTTGTCACGTTAACCGCTCTTTCAAGTTTTACAAGTACTACCCTGTGCTGTAAAAAAAGTCAGATCAAAAAGTCAGTAATTTTCTATTTTACTTTACTTTTTAAAGATCTTTGTTCCTTTATCTTTTACAAAAAAGTTCAGCATTCAAGCTGGTGCAGTTTTCAAGATATTCGCAATTGAAGAATAAAATGCAGTTGCAACAAAAAAGCCATGCGAATTATTGTTATCAGTAACAGAACAATTGAAATGAGTGCAAACCAAAAATCAATGTTTAAGAATTGAATGATTGCAAAATTAAGAATGGCAATCGCATCGATGACTTTCAGAGATAATTTGCTACTCCAGAAAACTGTGATGCGATGCAGAGTAGAACAATGTCAGTAGATGAGATTTTTTGTAATAATTCAAAAATTTTCAATGCAATAAGATCACCCCTAATTTGCGATTATTTTTACGAATATCAATTTTTTATTAACTTTGAAACTAAAGTTTGTTGACTGTTATCTAACATATTGCAAACGGAAGGCTTAGTTTAATTGCGTAGTGTGAATGAGATGCAACAAATGCCAAACCATTTTCAAACTTCTGCTTTAAATGTGACTTACGACAATACAGAAAAAACCAACAGAAATAATGACAAAAATTGCAGATTTTTAGGCAATTTCTCATGCGATAATGGATGTGGATTTTTTTTGCATGTTTTGATGCAATAATTTGATTCAATCTTTTTGGAATAAGAAAGGCAATAGGATTTTTGATGCAATTGCCATCACAGAAAAAAAGGCATATATTACGTCACTCCAATTTAAAAATCCCACACAAGAACTGTTTTTTTTTTAATACGATATTATGCAAGTTCAGTACTTAAATGCATTTTTTTGAAAATAAAACATCAACCTGCACAGTGTCTCTGTTTCAAGCAAGTTTTCTTGTGCAAGTCCATTTTCTTCTACTTTTTATCCAAAGAGAATCTTTCTGAAGTTTGTCAAGTCCCAACTAAAAGATAATGTTTAAGGTACCAGGCACCAGAAGCTACCATGTTTTTTCCTTGGAAGCAATTGGTAACATCAAGTTTAAAATCAAAGCAGAGAATGATTGGTATGCTGGTTGCTACAAGTTTTTTGATAGTCGACAGGAAAACATAATGAGCTACGTTGGTAATTGTATTGCTGTAAAACATGATAATACTTGGTAGATAGGCATCATCTTAGAAGCAACACCGAAAGATGAACTGTTAGTGAAGCTCATGCACCCAAGTAGGCCACGACAAACCTTTCACTGGCCAAAGCATGATGAAATTTTACGTATAAAAGCTGATGTTGAATGACAAATTTCTTCCCCGAACATCGGCAGATCTGCTTGTGTTTATCAGATCACTGATGAGGAGTTTAAATTTTTGTCAGAGATACATATGTAATTGCCCGGGACAGTGGTTTCCATTTTTTTACTGACCTGCAGAGTGCAGACAAGTAAAAATAATATCTTTGCTGATTATGGCAGCTAACATGGTGCTGAATGGACTGTAAACCCTTTTCATTATTAATCTGCTCATGAGTATTTGGTTATGTTGTACATATAACAATAATCATATCAAAGCAATAAGCAGCACCTTTGTTGGATTTAACATTTTTATTAAAAGCGAAATATATCGAATGTTTTTGACTTAAAACAATTAAGCCCTCCTCAGGATATTATAAACAATAATACATAAACATCTGTAAAGGAAATAGAAGCATTACAGCAACATAAATTACGTATACCTGACTAATAACGTACATTATATGAGGAAATACTTAAAATTATTATCTAACAAAATAAAAATGCCTTTTCAGTTTTGGAGCAAAGCAATCAGATTAAAATTACAGTTTGCTTTGCTCCAAAACTGGAAAGGCATTTTTATTTTGTTAGATAATAATTTTAAGTATTTCCTCATATAAAGTACGTTATTAGTCAGGTATACGTAATTTATGTTGCCGTAATGCTTCTATTTCCTTTACAGATGTTTATGTATTATTGTTTATAATATCCTGAGGAGGGCTTAATTGTTTTAAGTCGAAAACGTTCGATATATTTCGCTTTTAATAAAAATGTTAAATCCAACAAAGGTGCTGCTTATTGCTTTGATATGGTTTTGCAAATCAACCTCTTTGCCTAAATTATAACAATAATCATGCATTGATTTGACAAAAGCTATGAGCACATAATGGTTAAAGTAAGCCAAAACAATCTTTCTAGAATTAGAGCCAGAAAGGGGTCTTGATGGCACAATGCTCTGAAATGTTCTGTTTGTTTTTTTTATGCATCACGTTATTATAAATCTTTCCATATCTACGAGAAAATCCACGAAAACAGCTAGTCCAAAATTATTTTTTTTAGGTTTGTTATTTTGCTAAGATGTTCATTTAAAATGTCTCATGTTTATTGGTCACCTTTAATCTCATGCACGAAAGGAATTTTGGATGTAGCAATCGAAAAATATGGTTGCATATTATGTCATGATGTTTTGTAATTCTTAAGATCTAGTTCAAAAATTTAAGTTTTCTTGTATATTTTCAATATTCTATTACTTTACAATATTCTACAACCATAGCAGTGACTGGGCTTGGATGTTGGTAAAAGCATGCATATCTACCATTTAATAACTTCTTTCCACAAAAATTTATTTAGCAGATTAGAGAAGCAGGGCTTCAAATTCTGCATACCTCTTCAGTATAATTCCAACATTGCTTTTGAAAGAACTAGAGTCAAATTCAGAACCTTATGGTGAAGCATGACCTTTACTATATTAAAGTCTACAATATGCTTTTCCTGGATCCATTACACTATTTAAAACTTAATGATAAATGATTATTGATTATGGATATTTTACATTGCATTAAAATGACATTACACATTCTGCTGATTGCTGTGTGCTAATGGTAATGTTGTTGAAGTTCCAGTACATGATGTTGATGTGCTTGTATTCATTAAAGGGTAGCTTAAGTATAATTGGGCATTAGCTTTTTTAAGCTAAATATCAACTGCAAAGCCTTAAAATTACACAGTAAAACTCACAATGCTTTAATCTGTGTGTGTTATATCAAAAACTGCTTCAGTTATGGCATAACTACTCATCAAACAAACTGTAAATGAAAACATAAAATTTTTTTGAAATACCAAAATATTATGGGTCTACATATGTTTATTAAAAAAATATGCAACAGAACACCTTTATTTTCATTTTCTTAGTCTTTTGACATTGGCTTGGGAAAAAAATTTTGTGCAGATTTTAGATATGATGCATCAAAGTGGAGGACCCTCAGACACTTCAGTCATTAATTAGAGGGATTTTCTTTGTTTTCTTCACCATTATGGGTGAATATATGAATTCCTTGTCTCCAAAACCATAAGAATGCATATTTTGCTTGTCAATGCAGCCAAAGAAATGATGATTTTAAGCACATTTTGGTTTTCGCACAGAAAATTAGTGCTTCTAGTGGCAAAAATGTTAACACTGATATCTCGTAAACTGCTTGATGGATTTTGATGAAACCAACACTAATCTTCATCTCTCATTTAGAACTGCAACATATTCAAAAACAAAAAAATTCTAAGAAGGTGAGCAACAAAATTTCAAAATTTTGCCTGTATTTTAATAGAATGACCCTTATGTGAAGCAAATGAAGTATGGCAATGCTAAAAAAGTAGCTTGTTGCTGTTTTTACTGTATTGTGTATGAGTTAACTGAGTTCAATTTTTTGCTGTAAGTCATTTTGTGGCGTAAACACATCTTTCAAAATACTTCTCAGGCTACATGAACTCATGCTATCAAAAACTGTTCTATAAAGAACAGGGCAGCCTAAGCTGTGGCTCACAGACTGTATATGTGGCACCGCACAACTTTTTGCTACTGGCAATTGGTCTCAAAATTTACTTTTAAAGTTTCTATCAATGCTAGCAATTGTTTTGTCAAATTTTTAGACGCTAGTTTTTTTACATTAATTTCAATCACTAATTGCAATAAATTTCTTTGAATTTTTTGCTAATAATGGCATTACAATTACTTTAAAAAGCAGCAAAATTTGTTTCATTGATCTTTACATCAGCTACTGAGTATCGTAACTATTTTTATTTTATCCACACAGTTAGCATTTCTAAAATATAATTCACAGCTGTATACCTTGTGGTTTGTACAAAATGTGATTGAGGAACAGGTTTTTCTATTTTCTATTTACAGTGTTTGAATTATACTGTTGCTATCTCACCGACAAATCAACTAGTTTTCCAAAATTTTTCAGAAAATCTAAACAATTTTCAAAGTCATACAACCATAAAATTGCAGATTTATTACAATTAACTATCAAAAGAAAAACCTTCTCCAATTCAGATGCCAATAAAAAGTAAATAAAAAACTGTTATATTTTCAAAAACTATCAGCAATGTAGATAAGGATGAAACAATATGCTAGCAGCGACATTTGCCCAGAAAATTTGCCCAAAAAATTGGGCTCTTATCAAAATTTAAATTCAAGTTTTCACCATGAAGCAGTTATATTTTTGCAATTTTGATATCAAAAATGAATTCCTTGACCCCCAAAACCCCATTGTAGCAATTTTCAAGCATCAGACTGCTCAAAAAATGGAATTACAATACTATTTTTGAAACTCAGAAGCAAAATCTCCCTCTAGTGGCTGAAAATTCAAACTGCAATAACTTGAAAATCACTTAAGATAATCGAAAAAAAAATTCAGTTTTTTGTGATACTCTTCAAGTTTAAAAACAAACATCCATGTTTGGTTACATATGGTTACAAGCCATTTTTAATTAAGCATGGAATGGCTTAGGTAAAACTGTCTAAATTGGGAGGTGTTGAGTAAGCCAGTGTAACTCAAACATACTACAGATGAGGGTCTGGGGGCTTTGACCCCAGAAGCTGGGCAATTTTTTTCAAAAACAACCTGTTTCAATGCCATTGGATCACATTCCGCTCATATTTAGAGCCATTTCAAAGAATTAGATTTTTAACCTTTGAAAGCCAATAGACAAAATTAAATTGTTCAATCCTCCTTTTACTTACAATTTAAGTCCAAAACATGTTTAAAATCTTGTTTTTGGGAGTTAAATTTTGTACATGATTTGGCCCAGTAGGGAGAAGTAAGGCATATTGCCTCTTGCAATATTTCAGCAGTAATTAGTACATTAATACACTCGACAACATTTTTAAGAGATTTTTGTTTTGCCATGTCATGAAAATAACTAGTTTTAGACACACGTATTCGGCTAGAGGACCCAGGTCCCCTCAATTCAAATTCAATAATTTTTTCAATGAGCATTTCCCACAGCTAATTTTTTTTAAGAATATTGCCGCGTAAAAACTGGCAAGGTGGAAGTGAATTGTTATTGAAAAATGTTACAATAGATGATTATGCTTCCTAACCATGTTATTAATATAGATGAAGGCAAAAAATGATTATGCTTCCTAACCATGGCCGAATTTACATTGTGTGAGGCCATGGCACTATGAAGATTTTCGCTAAATCCTCCAGCCAAATATAGGTGAAGGCAAAAAAAAAGTCTTACCACTTAAGTGCAAGGCTAGTGGCACAGTGCCATGTGGTAAATCTACCCTTGGTTATAGCATGGCATTCATTGAAACGTTAGAACAGGGCCTGAGACAACCAGGATAAAAACCTTCAATTTATCAACCAACAAATTGGTTGGCAAAAATTGAATTGAGGGGGCCCAAGCTCCCTGGTAGTCAATATTAATGCTAATTATTTTTGTACGCATGTATGTTGTACGCGAAAAATTATAGAAGAAACTGAAACCAAAGAAACCATGTGCTTTTTTTGTCACGTTTTTATCATTGGTGGCATTACAATTGAAAGGGAGGGCCCACTGCCTCTTCCCCCCCTGGCTACGCCTATGAAGCAAACTGCTGTGCACAATCTAATGACATGTAGGAACTAAACAGTTACTAAGATTAGAGTAAGCAGTAATTAAATAATACGAGAGTAAAATGTGGCAATTTTAAAGTTGTTTTTTTTTTTACAGATAACCCATCCATTTTGGACAAAAAAATCTTTTGATCGCCATAGCTTTTGATGAGAGAGCAACAATCAATCTGATTAAATGTAGCACAAATGGCGTAGCAGCGAGTTGTTAATTTGTTTATTTTAAGATTCGAACCAGGTTTCATTTATCCACACATTTACATATAGATCAAGACTTGATTTATAAGAATTCGAACAACATTTTAAGTACACACTTTTTTGATTTGCTGCAGATTGCATCCTTTTAAATATGGTTCTTTTGCCAAATAGCTGTTTAATTATTTCTTTTTGACATGGAACTCATTTACATTTTAAATTGCCATTTTTGTGGGAAAAACTGTGCATTAAATTTATATGCAAATTTTGTAATTCTTGCAAGCTCGAACTTGCAATGACAAATCAGTCTGGATTAGTTGCGATGGAAAGGAGAGGCCCATTTTGGAAGAACTGAGTCAGTAAGTTAACTTTACAGTTGGAGCAAGTTTAATTCTGGCATTATCTAGGTCATTGGGACTTGAGATTTGAGACTGAAAAATTGTCCATTTTAAGAGCTTTACTGCTTAATGTAGCCTTTAGAGCTTTTGTTGGTTGGGTGTCCGTTGGCACACACCCCCTTGCTTAGCTGACTTCCCTTCCAGACCTGTGTTCCCTCTAACTTTATGGCTAATCGGCGAGTGCCCAAATTTTCTTTAAACAATTGTGCCCAAAGCTCTAAAAAGGCGTTTATGTGCCCTTAATTTTGTACCTAAAACAAGTTTCACAAATTTGTCAAATTTTCTAAAGCTATGTTTACTATATTACCAAAAATTATTTGCCCTTGCTCCAACAAATCGCCGATTCGCTGCAAAAAATCGGCTTAGTGGGAACACTGCTCTTGACTGATTTATTATTTCAAGTTCGAGTTAGCATTCAGTCAAATTGTGGAATTTATTGTGTGTCCGAAAATCCATTGGTGAGTAAAATGTTCAATTTTTGTTTTACTTACTCCAAGACAATCTAATTATTGCTTATTGTTTATAACACCAAGGTTATTTAAATATTTTAAAGACTTTAAATACAGAAATGTTAAATTATTATACATGCTATAAATCAAGTGTTTGTGTGCATACCCAGTAGTTTTCAAAGTATAGCAGTACTTTCTTCCATCATAAATTTATTGTGTTTACGTGCAAATAAGAGTTTCTTTTCTCACACATGTTTTGCGTTTTCACAAACCGTTTTTGGTATTTCATTTTTTGGTCAACGTTTGTGGATTTGTGTTTCATCAAGTTAAAATTTAAACTAAATTGTACTATCCGAGGTTATTGATTGAAGAAGCAGATGTGAGAATTAATCCAATCAGTAACAATACTTGATTTGAGTTTTATCTAACAAAAGCTCCTGTGAAACTTTTTCAAAGCCATTTTATGACTTTGCATTTTGTAGTTACACTCAAATTAAAAACAGTGATAAGGAAAAGCGATAAGCAACCGAAAAGATCTGGAGCTGGGAGCTATCCTACAGTAACTTTGCTATGGCTTTAACTCCACCAGAATCTAAATGTGAGCTCCAGCTCAGACTCCAGCTCTGGCAAAAATAAACTGCTCCAGGGCTCCGGCCCCAACACCCTGGTTTATAATAACTAACTTATAGTTGTAGTAAACGGTTTATAATAACTAACTTATAGCTGTTGTTACAATAAACTGTACTCGAAATGTTAGTATGCCAGCTTGCCTAAATGGTAATGGCAATCTACGATTTTCTACAACTCTTTCTACAACTCTATGCAAAGAAAAACCATTTTAATTGTATTTTCTTTTATTAATAACATTTAAACCATTTTAATTGTATTTTCTTTTATTTACAAAAATTTGTTTGAATTTCAATGTTTGTCTTCTGCATGAACAAGAATAGGCCTGCTACTTGCTATCGCTAAAAGTTTGTAATTTGCCGCAATTAAAATTTTTCAATTAGCACATGATTTAATCATTTTTTTGTTTTTGCCGCCGCTCCCCCTTTCTTAATTTCTGGCTACACCAATGAGCACGGCATCAATTCAAACAACTTTTATTTCTTTGTATCAGGTGCACCATAATATCAGGAGCACTAAATGAATAGCAACTTGAAAAGCTCTAACTTGCTCTAAAATAAATCCTGAAGAGAAAAAGAATATAGCAGTAACCTGATCCATATATGAGATGCATCTTCATATTCATGAAATATTTAGTATTTTAAGTGCACCATGTGGTCTGAAAAATATGATAGAGTATTTATTCGAGTATAAGTCACATTTTTTGTCACAAAATAATGCTCAAAAACTCAGGTGCAACTTCAACATGAATAGTCCAATACATGAATTTAAGGTATTTCTACATTTATCGCCTTTCACATAGCCATATTAATTATCGCCTTCCATGAGCGTCAAGCTTGCTTTGTTTCAAAGCTATCGCCTTTCATATTATAAATCACATAAGTTACCACCTACCCACACACGTCACATTGTGTTGCATCATATGCCCACACATGTCACATGTGTTGCATCATCTTGTGTGTGCATGAATGCACATTAGGGTTGTTCAAAAAATACTTTTTTTTTCAAATTTAACCCATCACCCCTGCAAATTGTTAGGTTGGTAATAGAAACCCCACATACTAAATTTCAGCTCATAACAGTTCACAGGAAGAGTAGAACATGCTGTTTGAAATTTTGAATTTTTTTCGAAAAATATGGATTTTTTGCCTACTTTAGCATTAATTTTTTAGGTCAAAATACCTACTGACTTAGCTTTTTTGATTTAGTATTGCTCAAATTACATATAAGACCCAGTCTAAACCAGTTTGTAGTGTTTATTTTATAAATTTTATTTTGACTAAAATATGTTAAGAAGGTGCTTATGCTATTTTGACTGGTTTTTAACACCAATGCTGCCTGACAAACCACTACATAAAATGGGAAAAACACCGATTTCTACCTAGAAACTCATCTAACGTCCCTCTTCAAGCCCAGGCGATGACGCACACCAAGTTGTTGAAACTATGTGTGGCAAGTTCAATGCGTAAGAAATATGAATTATCATTACAATCACAACTGCTATAATGTGAGTCAACAACCAGCAGTTGATGATGTTTCAAACAGTATTCTCTCGCCAACCAGCATTTCTGTGCTGGTTGTTATAATTCTTAGCAAGAACAATTTTCTGATCATCCCATGTTTCGACTCTTTGATTTTTCAAATTAATGTAAATACTAAACAGTGGAAAGTTTGAATGGTTCATTGCAAAATGTTAAAAAGTTTCAGGTCTAGGCTAACCATTTTTTTGGTAACTAATAATGCTTAAATTCTAACCTGGATTGTTCCCATCAATAAGGCTGGCCAGATATATTTCATCTATGCTGTTGTTGTTGCGCATATTTATCCTCCTGTAACTGGACAGTGTCAGACACCAACTGTTGGACAATCCACACCTGCTTAGAAGCTTCAAATGTTCCTGTGGATTTCTTCAAATTTTAGTTCACTGAATTTTTTGCTTGTTTGAAACCACCAAGCAGAGATAATCATCGTAAAGCATTTTATCCAACGACCAACAGCGTGATAAGGGTGTGGGTTGAACCCAGATCATGCGATCAGGGTGGTCAGAAAAACGCCACATTTACCCATTTGACCATGCTGTCGACATAATGTTTTCGATGTACTGACTAACCATCATGCATGCATGATACGATTTTGGTTTAGGGCATTCATCTTCTTCTACCAATCAAGCTTTAGACATGCTCAATAACAGTAGTAGTTAGAATTAAAAAGTTCAACAGAATTTAATTCTAAGCTTTACAAAAAAAATTTAATTCTAAGCTCTTTAATTCTAAGCTCAACAAAAAAAAATTATCAAAATTGGATTTAAAGTTTTTGAGTTATCGTCAAATGAAAATTTCGAGTTTTATGCTGTCGAGCATGAGTGATTTTGTTGTTTTTTCTATTTTCTTTATTTCTGGTGATAGAAAAATGGTGAAAATTGGTATCCCACTATTTTTGGAGTCGAGAAATTCAAAAACCAACATTCAAATTGATTAAAATAAGAGAAATACATGTAATTTTGATATTAAACTTTTTTAGGTGGCTTAACATTAAAGGGCACCCACAAAATGGTGATAAGTGAAATTTAAATTTTTTTTTTTGGAAATGTGTTCTTCAATGCTAGTTTTCGTTTACAAACTTTAATTTTTTGGCGCTTGGGGGTGCTGTAAAGCGTGGCTAGTGGCAATTCATTCAAAATTGCAAAGCTATTATCCAAATTTGATAAACATGTTGCTTATTCAGTAGTTTGTATTGCACTTCGAAGTTCACTTGATACACTTGACTCACTTTCTTCTGATGTACTACTTTTAACTTTGTGATCAACTTTCCTTGCTTTTGTAAAACAGCGACTGCTAAGTCTTTGACGAGGAACAACATTTTTAAACCCATATTCTTTCAGTTTTTAGCCATTTCCAGTCCAACTGCACGAACACTTTGAGGCAATGGTTTCGCTGATGCCCCAACTTTATGCATCTGAAAAATGTTGCAACATTTCTTAAAATTGATCACCGAGTACTTTTTAACAGTTGAATTTCATGTTGTGCGCATATCACAGCATCAATATTTTCTTCCAATCCCTACCTCCACCACACTAGCTCTTGTTCTGCATAGATGAACTCACTTACAAGCTTCATTTCTCCAGAAAAACTGTTTGCTTGTTGAAATGGTTTGTAGCCACCATTTTGCAATTTTCCAAAATAACACTTTTCAGCCTGAAATTTCTGATTTCTACACTTACAATATTTACTTTTAAATCATTGATTATAGCATATTTTAAAAAACATTGGTTTAGTGAGCTTCACTTTTAAAAAAAGTATTCACTCTGATAAAATCGTAGTATAGTTATTAACTTTCAAAACACAATATTAGTCATCTTTTAACCATTAGAGAAATTTAACTACTGCTGTCATCTTTTACAACAACTACTTGTTTTCTCAATGCCTGCTTTCTCTACGAAATGGTGAAAGTCAAATTCTGATAGTGATTACTGGTAAGTAAAATTAAACTCCTTTTTATCATAACTTTGCAAAATTTGCTGACATAAACTTTAAAACTTATTGTATTATATCCTAGGATAGTGTCAATGTAAGTAATAAGGAAGGACGTGTCATTTTGATTTTGTGTGATGGCAATGTAGATTGGAATTACACAATTAGTCAACTATTAATGCATTTATAAGCAGTGTAAACTGTAGAAAAGCTATCATTGTAGTTGAAAAAGTCTTTTCAGTGCAGAAACCAAATACAAAAAAAGCACCGTTTCTAGTGGTTAGAACACCCTTTTAATGTGCTGGGGCCTAATTTTCATTATGTTCACTGGTAAGGAAAAGCAATGTAGAACACATTTCAAAAAAAAAAAATTTAAATTTCACTTATCACCATTTTGTGAGCGCCCTCTAGTGTTAAGCCACCTAAAAAAAGTTTAATATCAAAATTACATGTATTTCTCTTATTTTAATCAATTTGAAAGTTGTTTTTTTGAATTTCTCGACTCCAAAAATGGTGGGATACCAATTTTCACCATTTTTCTATCACCAGAAATAAAGAAAATAGAAAAAACAACAAAATCACTCATACGCGACAGCATAAAACTCGAAATTTTCATTTGACGATAACTCAAAACCTATAAATCCAATTTTGATAATTTTTTTTTGTTGAGCTTAGAATTACATTCTGTATCACATATGTAAAATCCAAAAAAATCTGAGAGATGGCATTACACCTCATTCTTTGTCATATAAAAAATGACCCTAATGTAAAACAAAGTCAAATCCAGAAAAAAAACATGTATTTTGTGCACTTTTTTAGGGTATACAATACATGTTCTTTTCTATAGCAGTGAAGCATTGCATGTTCAATTCAGTTAAATTAGTTAGTTCATCAAAACGCACTGTTTTGAATGCTTTGGTGTACGACATATGGCCCACCCTGTATTTAGCACATCATAGACAAAAGCGTTAAAAACCCAACTTCTTCTTTCTTATAACTCAGCGAGATCTTTCGAGGTTAACTCCTAAAACGATTGTACAGCATAGGGTGAAAAAGACTGAAGGGTTTTCAATGTTTATCTGTGGTACGCTAAGTATATGTTTTTACAACCTATTTCATTAGCCCAATAACCAACCTCTCATGGTCTTCTCGTTCAAACAATGCAGGATAACAGAGTGGTAGTAGTGCTTCTCAGATGTGTGGCTATCAAGAATATTATTCTGAACAAACTTGATTTGCCCAACAGTTTATAGTCTTTGGTTGCAAAGATTTCAAGTCACAAATATTGGTGAAAGCTCTGATGGCTTCAGAGGCTACTTTTTGGATGCAGAATACCATCACACGAATAATATTATGTTCAGGAACAAATGTTGCATTTGCCCATTCAAAATGGGTACGCGACAAGGTCATACAATATTGTTTCAGGATTGTGCAAGTGTAGTTAAGAGATTAGAGTTACCATCTAATCCAGGGGTCGGCAACCTGCAGCCCACGGGTCAAATCTGGCCCGCCAACACATTTCATCTGGCCCGCGGCCTCTTTTCGAAATTGTGTAGTTATCCAACCCGCAATCTCTTTTCGTAATTATGACAATTAGCGTAGCAAACAGACGTTTGACGATCACTGTTTAATTGAGCGGAAACTACGCTTCTAAACAATAGCACGACACAATAGATTAGACAGGAAGCATTTCCGTGTTTCATTTTGTTTAACACCAGTGGCAAAAAAAATTTTAGTCACACATCAAGTACTTCGCAGTTCGCACCTTGACCTATGAAAACACGAAGAGCGAGCGTTTTTGCAGCAATTGTAGTGAGTTACATGCTTTTTAACGTCGTGTTTGTTTGCCACTGAGCAGTTTGCTTCAATAATAACTGAATTTCTGTTTTGCTTTTAGTTAATAGCTAGAAAATGTAGCCTTTGTAATTTCTTTTTTGTGGTTGTCTTCTAAAACACCTTGTTAAAGTTATGACAGTAACAGTTAATGCATGTTCTTGGGGATTTTCATTTCTTCACGAGTGGTTAAGTTATGTTTTTGACTTCTTACATTACCGAAACTTTCAATAACAAACACAACATCAACAGTCTCGTTGACTTGACGTCACAACACAAATATTTTCATGTATTTTTTCGTCCAGATTTAGTGGAACCTTATTTATGGCCCACGGCCGATTGTTGAGCTTGATTTTGGCCCGGCAGCATCAAAAGGTTGCCGACCCCTGATCTAATCAAACAGCAGTTTTATTTTTGTGGAAAAACACCATTACCACTTATTTATAAGGCGTTGGTTAGAGCCACAAGAAAATAGCAGATTGTTTGCCAAGCTGATTTTGCTACTATATACTACCGCGAAACCAGTAACACTAAAATGACATACAAACCAGTGTTTCCTGAATTTTTGCTGAACCAAATTACTGTATATAATCAGTTAAATTAAGAGATAATTTAGCACATGGTCTGGAGACTTTGCAAGATTTTGCTACAAATCATTCAAACTTTCACTTATTCACTATTTTACAGTACCTTGAAAAGTCAAAGAGTCGAAACATGGGATGATCAGAAAATTGTTCTTGCTAAGAATTATAACAACCAGCACAGAAATGCTGGTTGGCGAGAGAATACTGTTTGAAACATCATCAACTGCTGGTTGTTGACTCACATTATAGCAGTTGTGATTGTAATGATAATTCATATTTCTTACACATTGAACTTGCCACACATAGTTTCAACAACTTGGTGTGCGTCATCGCCTGGGCTTGAAGAGGGACGTTAGATGAGTTTCTAGGTAGAAATCGGTGTTTTTCCCATTTTATGTAGTGGTTTGTCAGGCAGTATTGGTGTTAAAAACCAGTCAAAATAGCATAAGCACCTTCTTAACATATTTTAGTCAAAATAAAATTTATAAAATAAACACTACAAACTGGTTTAGACTGGGTCTTATATGTAATTTGAGCAATACTAAATCAAAAAAGCTAAGTCAGTAGGTATTTTGACCTAAAAAATTAATGCTAAAGTAGGCAAAAAATCCATATTTTTCGAAAAAAATTCAAAATTTCAAACAGCATGCCCTACTCTTCCTGTGAACTGTTATGAGCTGAAATTTAGTATGTGGGGTTTCTATTACCAACCTAACAATTTGCAGGGGTGATGGGTTAAATTTGAAAAAAAAAAGTATTTTTTGAACAATTCTAAAGCGCATATATGATGCAGTGATGTTCAATGGGAAGACTAGAACAGACTATTTGAAGACAGTGACAGCAGTGATGACTAGGATGGTTTTTGATTTTTTGCTATGTAATTGTAATAAATCATGTTTAAAAAAATTGGTGCTGTTTTTGAAGTGAAATATGGTGGAGCACCTTATATAGTATACATGCAGTCATGCATGTGACTTATACTTGAATAAATACAGTAACTAATAAAATAACTGCAAAGCACACAAGCCACCACTGTACAATGTACAATTTACAATGTACACAAACAATTTACCATGTACATGCTAAACTTTATTAAAGCATTCAAAACCAGGTGCTATGATGATTTTAACTCAAAATGCAAACTAGTTCTTACTTGTGTAGCATTCCATATCATGCTCCACAGTCCATTCTGCTGTAACAGTACATCTTACATCACCAGGTATTGACATGTTATTTGAAAACAAAGCTCCATTGTTAACACATTCTACATTTCCAGTTGCATTGAAGCTCTTATCATTAGCATCCAACATTACATCAAGACTTGAGTTAATGCTGTTTGGGCAATCTGTAAAAGCAACACTTAACGTCAGTGCTTTTCAACCAGATATACAATATCCAACTGCAGTGTTTCCCAAAGCGGTTTCAACGAGCCTTAGGGTTCTATTGTAGCATTTAAATGATTCCATGAACAATTACTGGAGCCCAATATTCCAGTTTAAATGCAAAACCTTTAAATCAAACTGCAAGAAATAACTTTTTCAGGCATATACCTACTCTAAAGGAGCCCTGATTTTTAAGTCCTTGGATACAATGAACGAAATACTACGAATTACTGCCAGCAAAGACAACCAAATCCAATATAAGGGCACAGTCAAAAAGACACTAAGCTGACATTTTTGAGCAATAAAAAATAATGCCATACGTTTATTATTGTCAGAAACAATTGTATGCTGGTGTTAATTACCAAGACATTACGGGTTTCCCAATGACAAATGTAAATATGATGTAATGATATTGCAAAATCTTTTTGATTTGTGTACCGACACATTCTTTAACATGTTAAAAGTATATCTGCTGATAACAAAGATGATAACAAAGTCAATGATGAACAAAGTCAATGATGAAAGCAATTTTGCTACCAAAACATAGTATTTGTTGAAAGCATTAAAAGAATACGTCTCTAACCCCATCCAGAACATAACCTTGACTGAGTTTTCAATCAAGATCTTTGACTTTTCAGAATTTGACAAAAACGTTCATTATTTTTAGGTCAAGTTTGAGTTTTGTTATATAGCAAGGTTTTGGTACGCGTTTCATGATCAATAGATATAGTAATGCATATCTTAAAAATGTGTACTGGCAAGTGATGTACAATAAAAACCAATCCCAAGATAAATTATTGATTCTTGATCAGATCGTCTATTATGATTTGATGCATTAAATACATCTAAATTCTTGTTGAATTTTTGATAAAATGGAAATTAATTGAGCATAAAGAACTTGCACACCAACACAGCCAAGGAAGGATAAGGATAAGGATCACGCCCCTTTTCCTATTTAATAAGTGTGCTATACCACAATTTTTTTTTCTTTTAATAAAATGTCAAAGAACAATAATTTTACAAATGCTTTTGGCTTAACTCGAGTATAATTCTGCCTTGAGTTGCAAAAAAGCAACATTAACAATTTTGCTTTTTTAAGGTCTTTCACAAAGCATTTCAGCCTTTAGCTAGTGTAGTTTCAAAAATATTTGTGATTGAAAAATTATTTGCAGCAAAAAAAAAAGCATATGTCATGGTTAAAGGCAGTGAATCATTCAGCCAATTACAATGGTTTACAATAGCAAAAATTGAAAGATAATTTTTGATATTTTTTGCTTTAATTTTTGATATTTTGGGCTGCAGTTGCAAAAACATTCAACAAATACAAAAAGATAACCTTTGAAACAAGTTTTGGGAAACTCTGAGTTTTGATTTTCCTGCCAAAACCACAGTATAAACAACATTGTGGTTAGACGAGAAGAACAAAACTCAAAGTTTCCAAAAAGTTTTTTCGAGGGATATTTTTTTGTATTTGTTGAATATCTTTACAATCTCAGCCCCAAAACTGAAACAAAAAATACCAAAAATTGTATTTCAATTTTAGCTATAGCAAACCAACGAAATTGGCTGGATGATTCACCGCCTTTAATGTACCTATTAAAAAGATTTACCATTAAAAAATTATAATTCTTTGTATTGCATGATGGAAAAGTTATTTTAAATAGCGCAAAAAAATTCTAGAAACAAAAATTTAGCCAAATTGCCTTTTTGCAAAACACAAGACAAAAATTAAATAACTACAAAAACCGGTAAAAATGATTGCTTGTATAGTCAGTGTTGATATTTAATAAAATACGATCATTGATTGATAAACCAAAATGATTTTTCATAGCCTGTATTGCGTTGCTTTGAAATGAATAAAATCTTCTCACCTTGCTTTTGCAAAAGAATGTAAACAAGGCAGAAAGCAGTGCGATATTGCATTAAATACAGCAATTCATTTTGATTCAAACCTAAATCATTTTCCAAAATGAAAGAATCATATATCGATGAGAAATAAAGCGACAAAGAAACTGACATACAGTACCATCAATATACAATTACACATTACACAAATTACAGTAGCAAATTTTACTACAATCGCTTTTCTACCACATTAAATTTCACTATAGTCAAGAAAAGTATTTCGAGTTCATAATTTGAAAATAATTTATTAATTCTCAAAGAAAATAACATGCAAAATAATCATTCCGCAAAAAGCAGTTCTGGCGTGCAGTAGTTTTTTGCAGAGCAGCTGCTAGTGAAGCAAAAACAGGTTAGCAGTGTATCAGAAATTGTCAGCTGGTGTAAAATTTTTTGAAAATGATTGTGTCAGAAGCAAAGGAGCCTGTCCCAATAAATGAACAATTATCTGAAATACTGACTTACATGAAGACTTTCTCAGACAATATCGCTCAGCTAAATGATAAAATTGACTACAATAGTGAAGAACTGTTTTCACTTGAAAAAGAGACACAAAAGACATTTGATGAAATCGAGAGTAAATTGTGTTCTAAAGCTTCCACCGCATCTTGTCAATGCCTGGCAAATAGAATTAGCGAAGTAGAAGCTAAACTAAACTCCCTAACAGCATCCTCAAGCAAAGACGCCTTATTGAAGAAAAGTTATAGCAAAAGACTCCATATTCTAATACATGGATTAGCCGAAGATGAATCAACTGTTTGGGAAAAACGTGAAACCACACTCCAGATTTTCCAGAAATTTCTGAGAAAAGGTCTACAAATCAAACCAGAAGAGATTTCTATCGCCGACATTCACCGCTTGCCTCAGCGACCTGTGCTTTGGAACGGACAACGTAAGTGTGAGCAAATTATAGTAAACCTCACCACTGCCATAGATAAAGCTAAAATCTTTTGTTTAAGCAAAAATCTTAAATCATATATTGCCGCAGCAAATTTGCAAAACCTATCCAATTCCAACGAGAATGATGAGTCCATAGCAAAACGATATGTTTACGTCACTGATCATTTGCCGAAAGCATTTTTACTGCAAAAGCAATCTTTTATGCCCGAGTTTAAAGCAGCAAGGCAAGCCAAAACAAAAGACTTACTGGAAAATAGAAAATGGTCGCTACAATTTATATGTAAATGATGTTTAAAGTTGAACCAAGTATAGCAACACTACTGCTTGCAGCAAAAATGATTCCTGACTATAGAATAATGTTACATGATTTGCTATTTTCTGTAGGTTGGCGAGATTAATATTATAATTTGTTATTGCTTTATATACTACTATAGGAAAAGTTGAGCTGAATACACAATACGTCCTAATGAATACTGACAATTAGCATGCTTCCATTATCAATTTCAAATCTTGCCTTTTAGCAATTTCCAATAGTTGTTTTTTTTAATTTTGTTCTTCTGCACAAATGTTTGCAGTAAGTGACTTAATTTTAACTATATTATAATGATTAGTTTCCATCCTTGGAAACCTTTTGCGTCGGCTAACGTTGGGCATTAGCTAACATCTTTGTGAATTTTACTATTGTAAACTGCTACCGTTTTTGTCTTCGGTATTGCTGGTTTTTGTTAATGCAACCCATGAAGCGATGCTGCACCTACCATAATTGCGACCCTACCTCTTTAAATGAACACCCCAAACTCATTAAATGATATTGTTGACAAAGATTTAAACACCCCAAATTCCCCATTTTTCATCACCAGCCCCTACATGTGCGCTAAATCAGTTTCGAATCTCGTTAGGGATAAAAATCTTGGTCACTTTATCAGTTTGTGTATCAACATTTGATCACTTGCCAACACTAAAAATTTTGATAATTTTTTGTCTTCACTGAATGATCTCCCCATTTGCCCCACCTTTTTAAGCATTACTGAAACTTGGCTTTCTATTAATCAAAAAGAGCCATTTTTTAATTTATCAAATTATAGATTTTACTCCGTGCCTCGTAAAACACGCAAGGGTAGCGGTGTTGGAACCTATATTCACGAAAATCAATCTCATTGGCCTAGGGAAGACCTAAATAAATTTGAAGAAGGGATTTTTGAATCATCATTTTTTTAGCTTAAAATTAATACTGTGAACAGTATCTGTAGCACCATACATCGTCCTCCAAGTAACAATGCTCGAACTATTAGCGAATTTAAGATAATTCTAAAAAACCTTTTAAATCTAGTCAAAAAAGAAAACAAACTAATTTACATTATGGGAGATTTTAATTGTAATCTCTTAAATCCTGATGCTTTCGTCGATGAAATGTTTTCTAATGGTAATTATCCGTTAATTAGCAAACCGACCAGCATTTCCACTTCAATGACTTTAATTGATAACATTTGGACAAACAACTTAAAATTTTCTGTTAGCAGTGCCGTTTTAACCGTCTTAGTATCTGATTATTTTGCAATCATTCAATGCACCAAATTACCCAACAAAAACGCTACAAACTTTTCAGCTAATTAGAGACATAAACCCTGAAACCTTAACTAAATTTCGGCAAAAATTAAATGAAATAAAGTGGGGTTTTGTTTTTACTGAACTTGACCCGAGTTACGCTTTTTCTAAATTTTTTGAAACTCTTAATGAAATTTTTATCAATGAGATTCCAATGAAAAAAGTGTCAAAAACAGTCTCCAATATGTGGTTTGACGGAGAACTCAGAAGACTAAAGAAACTAAAGCGGAAAGCCTACTTTAAAATTCTCAAGAAATCGAATGTGTTTTCCAAAACCGAGTACAACAAGATTAAAAATCATTATGAACGAGTTATTAAAACAAAAAAAGCTAAATATTACAAACTGTAGCTAGAAAAGTATCGAACTGCCGCAAGAAGTTTGTGGAATACTATAAACAAAATTGTTGGAAAAAGTTGTTATAAACCTTCGAATTGTGTCGAAGTAAACAATATGATTGTACCTGATGAACAAAAGATAGCTGATCACTTTAATAGATGCTTCTCAAGTAAAGCAAAGAAACTGACTACTCAATTACCACCTCCTAATCAGCAAAAATCTACATTCAAGAACCTGAGCACTAAAAACTCTTTTTTCTTCAACCCGATAACTATCTCAGAAATTAAAGGCATTGTATTAAGTTTAAAACCTAAAAACAGTTCCAGGCTAGACGGTTTCCCAGCAAAACTATTGAGGATATTACCTGAAAAAGTCTAAGAAACCTTAGCTTATATCTTCAACCAGTCTTTTGTGAGCGGTAAATTTATAGAAGCATTCAAGAAGGCCAAAGTGATACCAGTTCATAAAAAAGAAAATCCTTTACTTTTACAACACTACAGACTGATCAGTCTTTTTAGTGCTTTTTCCAAAATCCTGGAAAAAGCTGTTCAAATGCGTGTGCTTTCCTATCTTAATCGCTGCAAAACTTTATCAAAATTCCAGTTCGATTTCCACCCAAACCATTTTACGTCTGCTGTTTGTAATTGCCTTGTCAATAAAATCACTAAACATTTCGAAAATAATAAAATTTCCTTACCATAAGATAGGGATACTTTGCCCGGGTGGGTAACTTTGCCCATTTTTTTAAAAAATGTTATGAGCTATAGCTACTCCCATATGCTTGGAGGAACTGGAACAATGAATGATGTTGTGACGAGGGTAGTGTATCAGGTTTCTTTCGAACACACTTTTAACTATAATATTTTTCAGATATTGTACTACAGCATGAAAATACACATGGTGCAAAAAAAATTGCCTGTCCAACTTTTACTGCCCCCTAGTGGCATATAATTCAGATTTTTTTAAAGAACCTTATTTTGTGTTACCAATGTGTGTTTTGTGATAGACAAAAACACAATTTTTAAAAATTTGGTATTTTGCTACCTACAGTATAATAATTGTAGATATTGTTGATGGAGCCCAAATATGCTGCTGGTATGGGGCAACTTTGCCCACCCACAAAAATTAGGTTTTATTTTAAGCTCGGATACAAATTATCAGTAATTACTTTGATTCGATATTTTCTGTTCTTTGGGTTAATGTATTGATTTTTTGTAACTATTTGCTGTTAAACTTTGTGATTTTTTTTACTCTGAGCTCTCTTGTACACTTAATATTTATGTTCTATCCTGCTCAACTATGTGATTTTTCAACTCTGTCTGTCTGGGTATATAGGCCGTTTGCTGTAAATTCTAGGACGCTTAAAAATCGAGTTTGTAAAAAAGTTTGAGTGGCAAAAAAATTTTGATGCAGATAGACTGTGTGTTCATCCTAGGAGGTTTATATGAAAAGTTCTCCAAAAATTACCCTGCAGTTTTCGAGCAAATGGGGGGTAAAGTTGGGGGTTTTCAAAACTAAAAATTACATATTTTCCGCATAATGTGCAAATTTAAATCCTTTTATCATTTCTATTTCCTTATTTTGACAATTTTTCAGATGCGCAAATTTCTAGTTTGGTTTTAAAGTTAAATTAAGCAATCCTCCCTAGCGCTCTCTAGCACTACTTGCGGCGAAATGTTTCTTTTGTGTTTATTTAAGCTTTTAATATTTTTCCCCTTAATTTTTCAGTGATTAACCATCGTTAGAAGTTTACTTCATTGTTTGAACGTACAAAAATGACATAAACTTTTCCGAAAGCATTAGGCTACAGATAAAATTAAAAATTTATTTATTTTGGGGCCTTGTTTGACTAGAAAACAGTAACAAAAATCAATAAAATTAACTACAAAAGCAAACATGTTTCAAATGCTTGTTAAATATTTAAAATAAGTATATCAACTTATAACTGCACAATTATAAACAGGATTTTTGATGAGGGTAATTTTGAAATGACGTAACCGGTCAATGATGACGTCACAAAATAACGTAACGAATGAATGAAATGTCACAATATAAATTGCAATATGAAGTTTTTGTCAAAATTTTGCAAAACCACAATACTTTTTGAGTTGATGAAAAGCAAAATCACATTTTTTGGTAAAAATCAATTTTTGATGGGTGTGCTAGGTGAATTCTAACCCTAGGGTGCATCCGAAGCAAGTAACAATTGAAGAATAAATTAGAACACTTTTGATTACTTGGGAAAGTGCAAAAAATAAAGCAAAATATGCTGGTTACCGGTGATGTCTTAAGCTTCAACAATGTTTGGAGAAATCAAAACTTTTTTTATGATATCACCGATCGCATTGATACAAATTATTTTCATTGTCGTGGTCATCAATCATCACATTCAAGTTGCAGGTTACGTGTTCGATATTTGAAGCAGATCTGGAGTCGAGGACACAATGTTCGAGGCCAAGGACTGAAAAAAAATCCGAGGCCAAAACCAAGGACCGGCTTTTCAAGTACAGACCCTCTCGAGGCCAAGGGCAGAATTGGTCGAGGCCAAAACCAAGAACCAAGGACAAAATTTTTAAAAAAGCTATGGTCGGTAAACTTTGACTGTTTTTAAGCGCGAAAGTGTAAGACATTGCATTTCGTTAAGTTTTTCATGATAATTTGAAAATGGTAGTTTCTAAAAATAACGAATGTTATTTAGAAGTTTTACGCGTTAGCAGCAATTTTGATTACATTCCATAGCAGTATTGAGGTAATAAAACAATTAAGACCGTTATGCGAGATGAGAGTAACTAACTTCTGAACATGGAAACGGTCAATTTTAAGACCTTAACTTCATCAGTCAAAACCCCAGTGTAGACGTCCTCTGAGTGATTATGGATCTCTCATCCCCACCGTTTTAGTACTTTTTCCAAAACAACCTTTATTGTTTGAACGACTTCTTTTTGTAGATTTTTTAAAATGTTATCATAGTTTTCAAACATTGTATAGCGACTACGATATTATTATCTAAAAGTATTGCAAAATAGAGTAAAATAATTTATGTTTTTAAAATGAATTAAAGTATCGTATCCAGTATTAGCAAGCTCACGTCCTTGGAAAAAACGGGGTCTGGGGGCTAGGGCAAAGTTCACATGCCTCGGTTGAACAATTTTAGTGACTTGTTTTCAATAAAAAAACAATTTTTGTGATTTTGAAAGAGGTGAAACAATTAAATTTTCAAAGCAATTTAAAAAAAGAAAATACCGGTAACGAAAAAGTTAAGTTGAAAAACTTTAGTTTTATCACATTTTCCCTAATCCTAATTTTAATTAATCTTTTTTTACGTTTTATTACACATGATATCTTTCTGTAGCTCATTAATTGCCTATCGATGAATGAGTGCACGCGTTTCTGCCGCCAAACGTCACTTTGTAAAATTTAACACAAATTATTTAATAGCAAAAACAACTTGAAAATCTTAGCAGGGCTGTATCAAGGAGGAAGGCCTTGAAGAGATTTGCAATTTGTCCGGGGTCGCCCTTCCCCTCTGAAGAGCTCACAATTGTAGAAACGTAAAAATAATAAATCATCATTAGCCCCCCCCAAACGAAAATAGCCCCCCAAAGATCGTGAAATGAGAAGTAGAAGTGGGTGTCAGTTGACAGAAAAACGCTATGAATTTCGGTGACGACTTTTTTTTTGGAGATCACTTGATTTTGGCAGAAAAACGCTCTGAATTTGCCTCAATCCAATTAAAACCAAATGAAAATTCGGGTCAAGTTCGTTTACGGTTGAATCAAACTTCAAAAAAAGCCCCCCCCCCCCCCCCCCCCCCCCCTTTGCAAAATACTGGCTACGCGACTGTTTCCAGCCATTCAAACAATTATAGTTATATTTAATTTCACGCTCTCATTTTTAACTCCACACATGTAGCGCTTTTTTCTGATACAGTATAGTTTATTATTTGTCGAGGACAGAGGTGGAGTCGAGGACAATGATACAAAAAAATCCGAGATCAAGGCTAAGGGCTGACTTCTCGAGGCCTAGGACAGGAATGCTCATGGCCAAGGACACAAGGCGCAGGTGTTCTTCGAAACGAAAAAAAGGTCTTCGCGCGAGGAAATGCCAATTTCCAAGAAAAAGTGAAAAAAGCTCATGGCCATGGATCATTTTCAGCAATTTAATGTCCTCGGCCGAAAGCAGGGCATTTTCGAGGACTTGCAGGCTTCAAGGCCAAGGATTTAATCTTCGAGGCCAAAGCCAAGGACTTCAAAATGTGTCATCGAAGACTCCGCCTCTGTTATTTGGGATTCTTAGCGGCGATTTTTAAAGCAAAAATTGCTCAGCAAATGTGGCTTTTTCCTAAATCACATAACAGTGATTAGAGTGCTGCTCTTTCTTATTTCAAAAAAATCTTCGCGATTTTTGCTCGCATACATTCAGAACAAGGTGGCTTTCTCAAGATAAGTTTTGTTAGTTATATCACGGATACACTAACATACACTGTTTAATATGCTATCCCTGGAATAGGCGCGTAGCCAGAAATTCACAATGGGGGGAAGGGGCTGTTTTAGGGGTTTGGGGGCGGAGCCCCCAGCCACTGGAGGTCAAATGGGGTCTGGGGGAAAACCCCCAGCCGCCGGAGGCACGAAGGTCTGGGGGCAGAGCCCCTAGCGCTCAATAATTTTGGATTTTTTTGCAAAAATATCTTAATTTTAGGGCTATTTTAATAAAAGTAATGCTTTTAAAAAGTGGTATAGAAGTTGGCAGTGCAACATGATTCAACCAGTTGCATTAACAGGCTTTGTGGGAGGTGGCTAATGATAACATTGCAGTTCTCTTGTTTACATGCTGGTAAATCATAAAATCCTATTATTCAATAAAACTCAAACCGAGTAATCTATTTCGTCTATATTTTATAAAGGAAAATAATCGGGGGGAGGCTAATGAAAAGAGATTTTAGTGAAATGATTGGTAATTAATCAACACTGAATAGCCCCCCTCTCCTTTATTTCTGAGTTTATAACATATTTGTTAATAAAACCTATGTTTGGCGTTTTTGCACCAGCGATCAAAATTTATTGATTTTTTATTTGTGGGCATTTTTCAAAGTTTTTATTGATTTGTGACTTTAATTTTTGACAAATTAGCCTCTCCTGAAGATATGTTGCAAAAGATGCTTTAAATCACTTTTTAGTCCATTCCAGCGCAAAAAACAGCCTCAAAAGACCTAAAAACGTGTTATTTTTCTTATTCTGCGTTTTGGTTGACAGGCCAATGGGGAGGCTATAGGCCTCCCACCCCCCGCTTCCTCCCTGGCTACGCAACTGCCGTGGTAACTGTATTACATTTCATTATCACGCACATATACTATTTTCCGAGTCCATACTCAGATAAGCTCGATCATGAGTTAGCATTAGTAACTCAAAAATGTTTGCGTCAGGACCCCGGATCCCTTGTTATGGCTCTTGATGGTTTTAGGGCTTTGCAATTTGTACCACCCGCACCGGAAATATTAGCAGAAATAAGAATAACAATTCTACACTGCCTTTTGCCCCTCATTCTCTGATTGAAGCTTTCACACAATGCCATTTAATATAAGGTTTACTATGACTTGGCAATCACAATATAGGCCTATGATATTTTTCAAATAAGGAAAAAAAATGAATTGAAAAGCTAGAATTTTTGATTGTTTTTTGTTTGGTTATTTTCCTTTTCAAGCAATCAAAAAATAATGCAGTCCTCGAGCCGAGAACAGGACATTTTCGAGGACTTGTAGGCAGTGGTGTAGGAGGGGGGTCCGGGGGGCACTGCCCCCCCCCCCCCCCCCGCTTGGTTTTAAAGTGTCGAAATTTTGGGCAATTTTATATCATTTGGGCAATATTGCATTAAAATTTTCGGCAATTTCATATTTTTCGGGCAAGTTTGCGTCAAAATTTCGGGCAATTTAATATTCATCAAACCGTCTCAATTTCAGTGAAGGCCTTTTTTTTTTGGAGGTCACCTTAATTTAAATAGAAAAACCGATCACTTTCCGGGCAAAATTCAATGTCATTTTTCGGGCAAAAGTTTGGTGCTCCCCCAAATCCTTTTGAGCTACTACGCCCATGCTTGTAGGCTTCAAAGCCAAGGACTTGAGCTTCGAGGACAAGGACTTCAAAATGTGTCCTCGAGGACTCCGCCTCTGATTTAAACTTTGTTAAACAGAGTGCTACTAGGCTAAAATTGAGAGAGCGTTGAACAAAATCTCAAATGACAAGTCGCAGTGTCTTCATGGGAGTTGGGTCTAGAAGTACAAATCTATTTTATTTTGTCTAGGAGCATGCACAACAATGCTAGGTCTACAAATGCAAATCTACATTAGACCTAGTTGTTTGAGAAACAATGCTAGATCTGCATGTTTTGTGCATTTTCGAATCTAAAAGTCTCGACCATTTTCGCAGCAATGTCATAAAATTACCACTGATACCTGAACACAGCAGTTTGCGACGATGTTTTGCTTGGCAGGTCATATTTATTATCTCTGTACCAGTAACTATAGGCTATTTTAAAGTACTGTTTTGAAACAATGCTTCATAATTTCTACCTGGCACGTCATATCACTTTTGGTTACCAAGTACCTGGCTATCTATACTGTGTAGACCTAGGTCTACTTTAAAGCAATGCTTCATCATGGTTTCATCATGGATACTAGTATTTATTGCTAATAATTTGCCAAAAATTTCTTTTTAAAACAAATTTAAAAACAAAATCCAACTATTACACCCACTTAACCCAATTTAAGCTAACATAGTAAGAAAACTAACCGTTAAATCAGTGTAGCCTACCTCAGGACCTGATCCAAAGCAGTTTTTAAAAATTCGTTGAAGGGAAAGTCCCCAAGTTATTCTATTTTATGATTGGTCGATTGCGGTTGTCTGATTGTATTCATCCGCATTTTAGACGCCAACTTTCAGGTCAAATTAAAAAAATACTGCAGGAAAATAAGTGGAGAACTTTTGCATGTGAGTTTTTGAGATGAAAATCAATGTATTTAAGCAAAAAATAAGTTGCCACTCAAATTTTTTTACAAGGTGGACGCTAGAATTTACAGCAAACGGCCTAATATCTATGCTGTTAAACTATAATAATTTCTGTTCATTTGGGTCCAGACGTTTTTCAAAAACACATACAGTGGGCGAAGAATCCCCACATATTCACCAACATTGCCAATTAATTTGTTTTCACAGCTTGGGCATAATTACCCCAAACCACGAGGCAACTTTGCCCACCCATACTTTTTTAAAAACTGAAAATTTGGAAGCTGCCAAGACTCAGATTGTTTGTGGTTCATTAGTACCAGTATCTGCTGGTATCCTAAAGACAATTACTCATCTGTACTACAACCGCTTTTGGAATTATCTTTCTTCAAACTTGAAAAGTGGGCAAAGTATCCCCATCTTACGGTAATTGTTTTTCTTGATTTAAGCAAAGCATTTGACGTATTAGATCATAAAATTCTCTTTAACAAACTTTATCAGTATGGTTTTCATGGTTTATCGCACGCTTGGCTTACAAGTTACTTGGCAAATAGTTCACAACAAGTGTATATCTATGGTCAACTTTCCACTGTAACATTACCGGTAATTGATACTGGTGTTCCTCAAGGATCGAACCTAGGAATGCTTCTTTTCCTAATTTACGTCAATGATTTGTTTCTTAATACTACAGCCGAATTAATAATGTACGCAGATGACATGACTTTATTTGTTCCAGGCAAATCTAGAGCTGATATGGTAAACATCGCAAATGAAGAACTCGTTTGCGTTTTCAGTTAGTTAGCAAATAATAAACTCATTGTGAATACAGCCAAAACAAAATACATGATCTTTTCCCCTAAAAGCCGCAATACAAAAACTACCTGTGAACCTGATACCCAATTAAAAATAGCAAATGTCGCAATTGCTGAAGTGGAAAACTTTAACTTTCTTGGTGCTATTGTTTCAAATAATCTTTCCCGGAAAGCTCACATGCTTTGCGTTCAAAACAAACTCTGCACATGCCTGGCACTAATTTATAAATCTCGTACAATTTAACTCGTTCATGAATGCTAACTTTATTTTATTTAACTTTATAACTTTATTCTAACTTTATTCTTAGCATAATTCGTACCACACGTAAACAACCTAAATATTTCCTTGAAAAAAGGTAATAGATTCCATTTATCTCAAACCTCCAACTAAAAATGAAATTTGAAATTAAATTACTTTCCTGAAAAATAAAGCAGTGGGGCGTGACAACATCCAGCCATTTTTTTACTAAAGCAGCCAGATTTGTTATCGCCCTATATCTCAACTAACTTCTCAACTTCTTGTTTATTAAAGGTACTTTTCCTTGTAATTGCAAAGTAGCCAAGGTCGTCCCCATCTACAAAATTGGAGCAAAAGATGGCATGAACAATTACCGGCCCATTTCAATACTCATTTGTTTTTCTACAATTATTGAGAAAATTCTGTATGCACAACTCTACAAATTCCTTAAAAAATGCAATGTAATCTACGAAAATGAATACGGATTTTAAGGTAATGTTTCTACAGTGCATGCAATGATGGATGTTATCACCTCCTGGTTACAATAATATTAATGAATCTTGTTATACAGCTTTATCTTTTGTCGATTTAATAAAAGCTTTCGATACAGTGTCACATGAAACACTTTTGGTATAAAACTGAGCAACTATGGTATTAGAAGTGTGGCTTATAATTCGATTCACTCTTATCTTCATATTAGACAACAGTTCGTATCTAACAATCAATCAAAATCCGACCTAAAATTAATTCATTGTGTAGTCCCCCAGGGTTTGTCGCTTGGCCCTTTGTTTTTTTCTCATTTACATCAATGAACTAAATTTTGCCAAAAATGCCAACCTAGACTTTTTGCTGACAACACCTGTTTAATTGTGAAAGGCTTAAATCTTGAACAATTGCAATCAATACTAATTCGGAATTACAAAGCCTCCATCAACGGTGTGGCGTACATAAACTTTCGATTAACCCTACCAAAACCAACATCACAATTATTCCCCTAAATAAAAAAAAGCTACAGTTCCTAATCTTCACTTGACAAGTAATGGATCCCCAGTAAATATTGTTGATAGCACTAAATATTTAGAAGTTGTGATCGATCACGAACTCAATTATAAACACCACATTAAAATGATAAAAGAAAAAAAGGCGTGCTCAGTTGGAATATTATTCGAATTAAAGCACTTCTTTCCTCAAAACATTATGTCACAACTTCACGATGCATTAGTGCATCTGTTCTTATCCTGCGGTATTATAATCTGGGAAGCCACTTATCCCATTTATGGTAGAAGATTGAAATCCTTACAAAATCAAGCAATACTAACAGCCACCAGATGTCACTACCGAGATGAAGTAAACCCATATTACAATCAATTTAAGATCTTTCAAATTGATGATCTAATAAAGAATGAAATTGCTAAATTTGCTCATTGTAATATAATTCATTTAGCAATTATTTACGTAAAACTGTTGAACACTCGAGCCAAGTTACGAGACAATCAAGTGGTAATTCGAATCTTCATATTCCACGCTACCAAACAAACAAATTGCAAAGGTGCACTAAATATTAGGGAGTCAAGGTATGGAATTCCATTCCTCAAAAAATTACGGTGCTATCTTATAAAAGATTTAAAATTCAGTAGAAAATTTTTCTGCTAAATCAGTAGCAATTAGTTTCGCTTGCACGCCTTGCAATAACTATTTGAATCTTCCGATTCTTCAGTAGGTTTATATGGTTTGGTTGATGGCATGCTAGTAAAACAATAAAATCTATCAACGAAGCATTTCAGCAAAAAATATTCAAATCTCAATATTACTGGTTAAATCAGTAAGTTCTGTTGACATTTAGGGTGGTTGCTTGACTTGATGACCGCGAGGTCCCTTTAAAACTTCCCTGTCGTAATTCTAATCAACTTTAATGACTGCTATTGTGCTATGACTGAGCGACTATTAAAATTTGTC
Source organism: Trididemnum nubilum (assembly GCA_963965965.1). Taxonomy (NCBI): domain Eukaryota; kingdom Metazoa; phylum Chordata; class Ascidiacea; order Aplousobranchia; family Didemnidae; genus Trididemnum; species Trididemnum nubilum. The sequence continues at coordinate 13,893,493 of OZ014469.1, forward strand.
TTGTTTTCTAATTTGTTCTTGTGCTGCATCCAAAATTCAGCTTTCCATGTTCAACCAATGTTTGGTAATAAGCAAATCGAAATCAACTTTCGATGTTTATCTATCAAAAAGCCATGCAAAAAACAAAGATACTATGCATGTACATGCAGAAAGTTCCAATTAAAGTTGTACTCACAATAAAATCTTTTGCTGCTTGTTCTATGAAGCTGAATACTAAAAGCCCTTCAACTAATATATTTCAACAAAACTCAATTTCTGTCACACTCTACATAGCTAAATCACGAGCTTTTGCACCAATTTACTATAAAAAAAATTCTATTAGATCAAATCCCTAAGGTGTAATATAAAACTAAAAGTAGGATACTAATTTAATATTGTACTTACTAATAACATTGAAATTAGCTGATGCTTGTATGTCATAAGGATCAATCACTGAATAAGAGCACTCCGTTCGAATGTCAAAATCAATTTCAAGAGCAAATGATAATACTAAAGTGGTGTTGATAATTCCTTCTGATATAAAACATTTCAAAGGAAATTTAGGTGTCTCATTTCGGTCCTCACAAGCAGTATCTGGTGAGATTATTTCAATTGTTTGTGTAATTTGACCATCAAAAAACCATCTGCAAAAATTGTAACTTGATTTTTCAAACACTGAGAGCACTTGCAGTTCTGCATAGTTGGTCGCTACTATACCATTGGGTAGATTGGGAATTGTTGTCAATGTTTTAGAAATTTGAGCTTGCGCCATTCGACCTAAATATTATAACATTAGTCAATTAACAAAAAATCAATCTTAACAACCGTAACATGGTTTTTATCCAGTAGCTCATTCACGTATATCAAAAACAACTACTCTTAGGTGTTCAAATAAGAAGTAATGCAAGTGACATAATAATGACCTACTACTGTGTCTCATTCATTACGATCTCGCAATTATGTTCAATCATTTGAAAGATTTGAACAGCAAATGCCATTATTTAGTACCCCTTCATGAAAACTGTCAAGCCAAAACACTACTATGTTACAACACACATTAGGGTGTACCAAAAAACAACCTTATATACTCTCTCTGCTCTGGCTGTAGGCTGGCAAAAAGTTACGTTTGGGGTCAAAACTAACACCAATAAAAAATTTTGCAATTTTGGTTGTTGTTTGACGCCTATTTTCTTAACGTTTCCACAGAAAAGATCCAAAATTTCAAAAAATTGGCATAACTCCAAGCATCATTGGAGATAGAACATCAGAGTTCCTATCAATGTTTAATACATTTTGTGGGTCTAAGTAATAATGTACTTTATGAGATATTGCTAAAAAACAAGTTTTAAGGAAATTCTCATTCAAAAATTTTTATTTGTTTTTTGCTGCTCGCTAGCACTTTGACTGACTAATATTTTAATGCAATGTCACACAGTAAACATTTAAGTACTCGTATGGTGTAAACATTTTTGCAAAGTGTTTGACCATAACTCGATACATTATCAGCATAATTACATGTATGCAACACACATACATGCGAAATGAAATACACATGCAATTTGTTGACAATGCTTCAGACAAAGAGTATAAGAGCATAGCAAAGTAGCGGTGGTACAGACGCCATATGTGCATTGTGCATCTGATTTGTAGTTTTTGTAAGTACTGTTTCATTTCCTCTTTTGCCACTCTTTTTGTTGATGTAGCAACTGAACCTTGTTTTTCTCTACGACTCTTTATAATCTTAAAAACGTTTAGTTTTGCTGTTGAGTTTTGAGTGAGTTTTGAGTGAGTTTGTCGTGAAACTCAGTGAGAAGATCTAGTGCTCGAACAGATGCCTTATTGACAACTGTAATCACTTTGATTATGGCTTTAACTTTGAAGTATAATCTGAATTTTGGCTCCAAAATTTGGGATTTGTAGTCAAAAAACTTGTACCAATATTAGATTGGAGCAGTTTGAACACAATCCAATAGTCTTTTTCTATAAGATTAGGAAGTTGAGTCCGTTGTTGAAGAACTGGCATTTGCTGGACTTTGGTGTTTGATGGAAATCCTCCACACTGGTACTTCAGCGGTTAAAGAAGTTAGGTCTCCAAACAAAGCAAAAATAACTAGGCGCTCAGAAAGCTACCACAAATGTTTGTCATATTTTGTCAAATAAGCTGAACATATTTCAACAAAACATGGTAGAGTAGTTGTTGCACATTTTTGCATGATTTAATAAAATTTCTCAATTTGGCAAAGCAGCATCCAGTCATTTGTTGCAAAATCTAAAGAGTTTGATGCACTAAGCCAGAGCTGGATATGAAATAACGTTACAAAAACTGCCACAGAGGAGATTTCATTCAAAGTTGATTTAGATATTAGCTTCAATCGTAGCAATTGAGATTTGACTAACGAGGAGCATCACATTATGCTCGATGGATGAGCGGAATAATATAGGCTCTA